>VZSZ01008380.1:595243-631261 GCA_013398815.1 Ibidorhyncha struthersii
AAACAAAAACCCAGAAGTCTGCAGGAATTTTTGTGAAGTCTATCTTTAAATGCTCACCTTCCCTTTTATCACCCTTATGAGCACATAGAGCTCCGTATGTGAGGTTTTTAGCTGACATTTCAAATTGCTCTGAGTGTGCCTGTATCCCTTTTAAAGCAGCCTCCCCTCCCAGATCAGAAGTGACCAGTTGTGGGCTTTTTTTTGTTAGACTCCATGTTCCTTTAATGTTTTCCTCCTAATAGATGTTGAAAGCGTTCTTCAGAGGCACGGCACAAAACATTCAAATAGTGATACGAGCCAGCTGAAGAGAGTTGTCAGGGAGAGGGAACATTAGGAGGAGGATTGAATACAGATGGATTCCTCAAAAGTAATGTAACCTGTTATGATTGCTTTGAAATCCTATACCCTTTCCGTCTACTTACGCTTACCGAAAGTTTACATTCGCATTGATGTATTAGAGGCAGAGCTAAAATGGAAGTAATCCCTGTTGTATACATGCTTAAGTGTGTAATTTTAGCTAAATACAACAGTTGCGACCAAACTCTTGCCTGCATCCTCAGTGGGAAGCCCACAGCCGTGGAGCGCTGCAGGAGAGCTCATCCATCCCGACTCCTCCAGAGTGGCCAGGGACCACCCGGCACCCATCTACTCGCTCTTGGTTCCTTCAGCCATCTCAGTTCCATACCCAACGAACTTTTCAGATGCTCTATGCTGATCTGTCTTTGTATCAGCAGATACAAAGGAGAAACTGATTGATCTGCGCATTTTATCCTCTATATCATATCTTAATATACTGCTAGAATAATCCATGCCTCATCCAGACGGTCCTGGCAGAAGGTCCACTAGAAGTTGGTGCTATATTTTAATTGGGTTATCCAGAAAACATCTTTCTTTTTGCCCGCAGGGAAGGCCTGAGCTATCCATCATTCCTGCCTCAATTTAAGAGGTTATATCAACCTCCATCACACAACTGTCATATTGGATGCAACAGGAGGGTTGCACTGCACAGCGCTCCTTTAATGTTCAGAACTGACCATTATGTAAGGGGAGAACTGGTGAAGAGGGGGGTGGTAAGGTTTTCACTTATTATACCTTGCTTTTTAGGGTGAACTTGTTCAGATTATTTCCAGCCTTAAATATTTGCCCTAGAAAGCTGTTCTGAAATCTGATGGAATATAGAAATAAGGTTGCTCCAGTGCACATTTACAGTGACAGTCAGAAAGTTTGTGTGCTAGAAGATGTCCGTGGTGACTCGCTGTCTCAAGGTGCCCATAAGCATTCGTATGCAACCGACTCTGTGCTGCACTCCAGCATGGAGAAACCTCACAAGGCTCCCTTTGGCTCAAACAGTCGTGAAAAACCTCAGCTGACTGCATTTTGAGTGTTCTTTGCACCACACTGCAGCTGCACTGAGCTTCGTCCTATGAGGAGAAATATCTCGGTGTTTTGTTGGCTTGTGGCAAGCAAAGTATTAGTTTTCTCTTTGTGAGAATAGGAGGGTAATTTGTTTCTAACTGACCCCATAATTGACCTAAAACAATATGTTTTTTCTTAGTGACCAGTGAACATCCATGACCCGTGTATTACAAGGAAAATTGGCTGGTTCTGTTTCTAGGAGCAGAAGGGCAGGGGGAATAGGAGCTATATGAGTGGTGTGCTGGCTGAAGGCTATAGCCCTGTCAAATTCGGGTTTTAAAATACTTTGGTAATGCTTCCATCCTTGTACAGCAAGTACCATATTATACATAAATCATTCTGAAGACCTCTACCTTAAATGGATTGTCTGCTAGTCCCTGTTCATGCAGTGGCTATCCTGTGTTCATACTCTGCAAATACGCAGAAACTGCCAGCTTTTCCCTTTGCTGGTGTCTTTGCCTCCGGTCCTTCCATCTGCATGTTTCTCATGGGCTTCCTTTGTCTTATCTAAATGTAAACTGGTCAGGGCAGGGACTGGTTTCTGTTGTCTGTAGTACTTTGACCACTGCAGTACAGCCAGGAAAGCTTTTCACAGCAGAACGGGGAAGCACAAATTGCACCATGTGTGCTCCTTGGAGGTGTTTGCTCAAGGTTCATTACAAACCACATCAACTAGGTGCCGGTTACTGAGTTACTTAATAAAAGATCATGCTGATGAGCTTTGTGAGCTAAATTAGAACAGGACTCTGGTTTTCAGAGCTGGTAACAGAGCTTGGAAAACCCAGGAATTCATCAACTTCAGGATATCTTACAAAAGCTGCTCTTCATGCAGAGGAGTTGTGGGGGATTAAATGATGCTGTGTTGGTGTGAACCTTTCAGCTTGTACCTCCTTCTGGCAAATTACAAAATGACTTGCCGTGACAACAAGATGCCTGCGTGGCCCAACTGTCCTGCGGTGTAGCAGAGCCGGAGGCACGTTGGCAGCTGCAGCTCTTCAGTGCCAGTGGCAGAATCAGTGTGAAGGAGCTCTTGCCTGCTTGTTCCACAGGCTGCTTCACCGTTCATGCAGGTCTCCTCCTGAGCAAGGAACTCACTTCCCAAGCTAGCTCATGCAGGCAGTCTCCCTACATTTTGTTTAAGAGAAGGAGGTTGGCCTGCTTGCATGTATACGTGAATAACCCATCTGCAGGACAAGGTGTGTGGTTGTGTACAAAGTGGCCTTCATAGATCCATGGCCAGATTGTCCATTGGAAAAGCCGGTGCGATTAGATGGTCCTTCCTGGTGGAATTTGCAAGTGTTTGATGTACCCAAGTGTGATGTTTGAGGTCAGCTTTAGGTAGTGCATTGTAAGCAACAGCTATTACTTGCTTTACCTCCCTCCCTCGGCAAACATGTTGGAGTAAAGAGGGATGTAAAAGCAAGCGTAGAATGGGTGAGCCGTGCTACGCATCCCTTGCAGTTGGAAGAGTGGAAAGAAGCCTGATTTGACTAAGAAAAATGCTGTCTTATTATCTAGGTGTTGCTTTTAGGCGTCCTGCCTTGCTCATAGAATGACAATGCTAAGCAGTTAGCCAGTGGACACCATAAATCCTCATGGGAGGATTTATACCAAGGAGCTAGACTTCTTCCATATAGTCTTGTCCCTCCCTTCTTTATCTCTAACAGTATCATCTTCATTCCTCCATGATTCCCTTTTGCTTGCAATTATGAGTCAAATTGTTCATGGTTCTATCAGTGCAAGTGTAGCCTGTGACCGATGCTGGGGCTCCAGGCAGAGTCCTCCTGCCCAGTGATGCAGAGTATGGTCAAGGTTGTGTCTTTCTAATTTGACTTCCTCATTTTTCTTGCAGGCATGGGTCATGGAGAGAGCCTGTTAACCCTTACTATGTCAACACGGGCTACGCTTTGGCACCAGCGACCAGTGCCAATGACAGCGAGCAGCAGAGCATGTCCAGTGATGCCGATACAATGTCGCTGACGGACAGCAGCGTGTAAGTAACTCCAATCTGCTGGAACAATAAGTGGGACAATAACACGTTTGTTTATTTAGTGGCGGTGCTACTGTTGTGGTGGTCTGGGGGAAGCTTTGCCACAGCTGGTGTTGGAGGGAATGTCTGACTAGACCAAGGTCATGATCATTCTCGCTTTGTTTTCAAGCGGGATTGCTTTGTCACTGTGCAGGCTACTCAGCCTTGCCAGTCTTGGGAGCATTTGCAACATCAAATGGTTTGAGTGGACTAAAGTAAACAATGCTCAGTCGGAGTACCTGCAATGTTTCTTGCCAGGCGCTAGAAATACTGGAAACGTTGGATGGCTTTGTAGTAAGTGATTTGAGATGTAGTATCTTCTGAATGTCAGACAGAGCTTTCTACTTACCTGGGTACTTCTCCTGAGGTTTTTTGCTGCCAAGCTGTGCTCAGTCTGCAATTGCTCTTTAGTAGGATTGCCGACTGACTAGTTCTAGTTTATGTCTGGTGACCACTGCACTTTAACACAACTTGTACCGCTAAGCTCCCACCAAATCTGTTTTGCTTTTTTCTAGTTCCTACCTTCCTGACAGTGCCCTGTATCTCACCCATGAGATACCTTCCTTAAAGATGGTCTGCAAAGGGAGAAAAAAGGGGTTGCGAGATTTTGTTGTGACTGCTTCTCTGTGATAAAAAAAAGGATTTGGGCAAAAATATTCGATGTTTGGTCTGTTTTTAGTAGTGCAAATGCAAAGTGTCTTTCTGTAGAGCAGAAACCCTTTGATTCTTCAAGCGAAAGATGACAGGTTTACAGAATTAGGAGAGGGTTTTATTAACGGCAGTGCTGTAAACACAAAGTCCTCCAAGAGGCTCGTTTAGTGTCACTGTGAATGTCAGGAGCTGTCAGACCTTGTTGGAGAAACTTTCCAGCCTGTGTTGTTAATGGGTGCTGCGACAGTTCCCCGCCTGTTAACACAGTGAGCCGGTGAATGTGTGACATGGTAAGGGAGCTTCTGTGTCTGCTGCGGTGGCTTATGCAAGCCGGTAGCATGCTTGTCCCTGGCTCTGCGGAGTCTTGGAGCCGTTTAGAAGCAGCTATTTAGTCCGCTCTGCTCACTGCTACCAGCTCCTCACACCTTATCCATGTCGTGTTGCAAAATGGAGGAGGCAGACCTTGGCCAAAGGGACATGGGAGGCAGAGGATGCCCCTGGGCCTGAAAGCTGGAGAGGACGGCTAATTAAAGGCTCAGTTTGATACAAATCCAGCTGCTTTGCCACATCCTTCTGCGATTCTTCATATTCATCAGTTTATATGGAGGAGTACTCTGAAGCCAGCAGGGGTCATGTAACTTCTTGTTATCAGGAGAGACAGATGTAAGAACTCTTCAGAATTAATTAGCTTTTAGCGCTTCCATTTCCAGTGGTCCAGCAGGCTCATGGGGTTGCACTGATGGTTACACCTGTGATAAATTGTGATCATTTATGCCAGAGTTCTTCACCCTCTTAATTTTTATTTCAGTAGCCATAATTTATTTCTTTCACAGGCAGAATAATTTCTGTTTGACCATCCTAAGCATTCTTTATTCTTTGCTCCTTTTTCCTTTAGGCATTTTGTCCATTCTATGCCCACCATAGGCTGCTTCTAGGACTTTAATTACCACCAATACATACGCTGCCTTCTGCTAGTGACTAGCCCAATCTCAGTGGTTCATTTTAAGTAAGTCTCAAAAATCATAAGGGTAAACCTGTGCTCTTTCTTTCTGTGCATCTCAAACGGGATGCATGCAGATTGATCCCCAAATTGGAATTCTGAACACACAGCCTTGACCTTTGGCTTACAAAGACTCTGTCTGCTTTCAACACTTGCTCTTCATTACGTCCTTTAAAACTCCAGTACCAGGTTTTGTTCGGTTTTTACAGGGCATTGCTGAACCTATCTGCCTCCCAAGTTTCAAAGGAATTTTTGCAAAATTGCTCAAGGCAGCAAAAATGAAGAACAACCAGACGCAAGTTAAAGAAGGGACTCCTGCTGCTTGACAAGACTTGCATGTCTCGGTGCTTTGAATTTAGGCCTCCTGTAAGGAAAATGGCAATGAAAGCCTCATTTGCTGATGAGCAAGGTTCTTCCCTATGTCTGCTGTTTACGTTCAGCAGTCAAGCTCAATAATGAAGAAATCTGTCTTCTGCTCCAAGGCAGTCCGTGAACGGGGTGTCATCCCAAGGTGGAAACCTCCATGACCCTCCATCAGAGGAGAGTGTGTCTGGACAATCAGGACGCAAATGTTGGCTAACTGAGGAGTGCTAATAAACGGGGAAAGCAGGCAGGCACACAGAGAGCATGGCTCGATGGATGGCGTGCTCTTTCAGTGTTGGTCAACTCAAGCTGGTGGAGAAGGCAGACACGCTGAGCGGTTGCTTGTACTCCAATGCATTGCAGTTGTCACCAGCTCCCTTCTGAGCTTTGATACTGTATTGGTCACGGCAAAGCAGGGTTTGAATGTGGCTGTGAGCACAGCCCAGCTATGCAAAGCTGCTAGCAGAGACCTGGACGATGCTCTGGCCATCTGGGCTCCCGAGCTGGGGCGAAAGGAGGCGGGCACAGGCTTTTCGGGAGCACCCAGCTCACCAAAGTGTTTTTAAAAGTCATTTCTGTGGTACCAGCTACAAGCACACTTGTCTAAAAGACAAACTTTCAACAGGATGTCTTTCCAAACACTGGTAAATATTATTGTAATGGGTTGAATTTTTATAATGAATATGTTATCAGTCCCTGTTGTTGGAGGAGTTTGCTTTCTGAGTGGCTTAAAAAACATTGCTCTTAAATGCCTGCACTCCACTGATTATTTTTCAGTCTTCCTGTGTCACACGAATTCCTCTGCCCTTGTAGGCAAAACTCCGGTCCTCTCTGCTCAAACCTGTTTTTATAATGGGCACAGCAGCTGTGTTTTTTTAGCTGGTTTGTGTGCAGGTGAGGTCTGGAGAGGACACGGTGAAAAGCTCTGGCGAGCGCTAGCCCGGCACACATGCCGTGGCCACAGGCGGGGCTGAGTCGCTCACCACTGGTGGGCGGTGATGGGTCAGGGCTTTGGGGCTCTGCCTCACCCCGAGCTGCTCGGAGCCTGCCCCAGGCTTGCAGCAGCATTTATGGTGTGTCCTGAACTGCTCTTGGCATCTTGGATAACCCTGCATGTGGACAGCATCTTCCCCAAGTGGAGGAGGCAGCCTCGTTGGGGGGGGTGTCACAACAAAGACAAGGGAAATTAAGGCAAATCTAGGTAGGAAGACAACAGGCAGAAGCTGAAATGCATTAAATTGCCACATGATGTTCCAGTCCAGGTGCAGAAACACCTTAGGTCCGTATCTTTCTTCTCTTTATTTCTGCAACAGCTTACATGGGTAAACAAGAGGTAATGTCTCCTCTTTAGCCCAGTGTTGTGCTCCAACTGAACAGCAGTACTCTTTCCTCTTGGTCTTACCATGTGTCCTGGCTTATCTTGGTTGTCTTGCCTTCCCCTGGGTGCTCGGAAAGCCCTTGGCGCTGGTGGGCTTGGCCGGAGGGATGCTGCTGCTTCCCCACTTCCAGTCAAACCTGTCCCAGAGTAAGCATGACCATTCCCCAGACGACAGGGGTTCAGGACAGTGGTTACTCCTTCAAAAACCTTGTGGATTAAATATTATTCCACGGATGACTGGCCTTTGGCCAAAAGTCCTAGCAGTTTTCCCATCGTGCTTCTTTATGTGAGAAAGGTCTCTTGGTGACGGTGGTGCTTTGATAAGAGTAATTGGTAGAAAATATCAGCTTCGCTGTGGATTTGTTTCTTGTCTTTCCTATAGCCAGTGATCCAGAATGACCTTGGGTTCTGCTATATTTAAACAAGTTTAGCAGCGTTTTAATTTAAAAGATCCTCAATGATGATTTCCAACTAGTTAGGCTTAATGGTTGGGTTTGGATGCTGTCTATGGAGAAGCAAAGGCAGCCCTTGCTCGAAGGGTCCAACTGCAAAGCCACAGCAAAACCTCCCTGCTCACTAGAGGCTTTTGCAGGTCAGTTCAGAGAGGAGAGGAGAGAAAGGCCCCGCGTTTCCCCAATAGCAAACCAATTGCATTATCATTAAGTAAATGATAGAAATACTCTTACTCCCCCCATTGCATTTCAGCGCAGGGCTTTCTGGTGCTAGAGGAAATCACGTGATGAAACAAGGAAAAACAGTTTGGGAAAGTTTTATTTTAAAAGTAGATGTGCTCTTAAAAAGTTTTGATTTTTTTTTTCATATATATTATTTCTCTATCTATTGAAAATATCTCAAAGCAAGCTACCTGACAAAAGGAAAACAAAAGTACGGTATTGGTTTTCCTTGCTTTCCCCCACATCTATTGAATAAGGTTTTGTTGGGATAAAATTAAAGTGCTTATCTTTGAATTTGCTTCCTCTGGTTGAGTTGGCACAGTACATTGAACGAAGGAATGTTCCAAGTTCAGAGGTGGCATTGGGGAATCTAGTTAAAATGACATCAAAGGCAACACAGCGGGGCTGAACATGTGTTTGAAGCCGGATAGATTAGAGGCCATTATCAGCCTTTCGCTACTGTGCTGGGAACAAAAGTCGCTCTTTCCGCTGGGACTGCTGCTGGGGAGAANTTTGACTCAGTGCTTACCTGGGTAACTCTTATTTAAACTCATTTGGAAGGAAAAAAAGAGAGAGAGAAAGAAAGAAAAATTGCACCTTCTAATATAATGCTGCTTTTCCCGCGAATGGCTGGGTGGCTTTAGCGTGCAAGTTGTGTTCTGGCGCCCAGGTTTTGTGCAGCGGTTAAGCTGAAACGTTGTCTATTGATGCTGACCAGCGGTGGCTAAAATAATCCCTCAGATATGGGCGGGGGGGGGGGGTCTGTAAAAGTTGCCAGTTGCTTTGTTGTCATCCAACCTGGAAAAAGCCGTGTCGTGATGCGATGAAACTCTTTAACCGTTGTGTCTCTCAAGTTATGTTTTTTCAAATGGAAGTTTGTCATTAAAGAAAATGAAGCCGCCTAATGAAAGCTATCGTAATCGCCTGTCGGTATAGCAACGCTTGGGGAAATTACTCTGCTCCCGTAAGGTGTCACTGCCAGGCACAGCAGAGGTGATGCTCCCAGACGCGCTCTTCCTCCTCCCGCATTACCTGCAGCCACTAGCCAGAGCTGTAATTAGCCTGCCTAATTTTCTGTTCTCTCATTTGTCTTCCTACTAAAAAGCACTTGTCATTAATCGCGGGTTTTATTTTATTTTAATGGTGTTTCGCTTTGAATGCCTGGGTTACTGCATGAAATTAAATTCGTCTGATGTAATTTGGTGGCGATCCTGCCTGCGCCCGCATTTCCAGAGTGCCAGCGGGGCAGCAGGCATGGTGGAAAGGGGAAGGATTGCTGATGGTGACTGTCCTTGCACAGGCTGGTGCTTGTAACTTGGGAGGTTTGCAGGCAAAACACCGCAGGAAATTGTCTTTCCCTTGCCCAATGGCATCTTGACTTTAAAAATCTGCTGTTTGGCTTCTGTTCTTGAGAAGCAGCTGTGCTTGGCAATTGCGGTGGGGAAGGGGGTAAGGTGCTAAGTACATTTGGCCTGTGCAAACATCTTGTTGTGAGATGCGTTGGGACTGGCTGGTTTGCACTGCTCGGAGTGGTGCGGGGTTGGAAGGAGATGGAGCCTGTGCGTGGCAGTTACTTGGTCTTTGTGACAAACCAAACCCCTCTGTTCATTTCCACCTGCTCCTGTGGCATTGCGCGGCTTTCCCAAGCGATTACTTTTACTGAATCAGGGAAATACATAAAATGAAAAAGGAAAAATCCAAATTGCCAAGCTCCGGGCTAGCATTTGATTTTGCCTTTGTTGACTTTTCTCAAAATCACCCAGTGTCACCAGGACATGAGCCTGTGTCCTTATCTCGTAACTGAGCTCCACCTCACTCACATTGTCCTTGTCCCCCGGTGTAAGCCAGGTGGTCACAACAGTGAGAACAAAAATGCGGTTCCTTTCTTCACCTGAAATTATGCTCAGCCAGTGATGGTTTGCAGTGCCTGGTGAAGCCTGGTGGCTCTGACCCCTCGTTGCTGGGACCCATGTGCACCCAGGCCCCCATCTTTGCAGAAGGGCTCCATGTGGCTCGGCGGAGCAGGTCTCCACTGTTCCCCAGCTCACAGCAGAGCCACAGACCCGGCTCCCAATCTGTCAGGACCAAGGATCGTTGCCACCACTGTCTCCTTCCTCTGCAGAGACCTCCGTCACCAGCTTTTTCAGCAAGGGCACAAACCCGAGCAGAGCTGGTTCGCTTGGGTGTCCCTGCCCACGGCATCCCTCCCTAACCTCATCCAGCCTCCTCTGGGGCAAGGGCTAGGTTCTTCCGCACAGTAACTCCGGTATCAAGCCCATAATTTCATTATTTCTGATCGTCTTAAGAGCAGTGGAGCCTGCCCTTTCACTTTGATAAGCCATTTGAGAAGCTGTCACGCTCTCTTAAAAATATATACCTTGTTCCCTGACCGAGGTCCCCTTGGTGTAGATGCTTACTGAGCTCCCACTCCTCCTCCTCCTCCCCCCCCTAGCCTGCCCTGTGGTTAACTGTGTACATTAGAGACGCTTTTGTAGAAAGCAACCAACTATAAAAGGTACCAGGATGCGGTCCAAGTCCTTCTCCCTGCCCTCTGCCTAGGGAAGCAGTCGCAGGAGCCCTGCCTCGCTCTGCTCCTGTTGGATGCCGTGTAAGTCCCCCCAGCACCCAGTGCCAAAGCGTTGCTGGTACGGGGACCTGGGTGAGCATCATCCCCCTCACAGGTTCCTCTTGCTCTGCTGTGCTCACCCTGGGTGTGCAAAGCCTTTCTCAAACATAAAAAAGTTTCCTACCTGCCACTTTGCGGTGGCGAGGCTTAAATGAACATCATGTATCAGAGAAAGGCACTAAAGCAGGGCATGTTGTTGTTTTATTCTGGCAGAGATGGGATCCCACCGTACAGACTCCGAAAGCAGCATCGCAGAGAGATGCAAGAAAGTGCCAAAGCAAATGGACGTGTGCCACTACCTCACATTCCTGTAAGTATCCCTATCTCCTTCCCCAGAGGTAAATATGCAAAATATGTGAGATCTCTAGCATGCAATTGCTCTGCTTGCTCGAGTTTAACCCCCCTTAGCGCTGTATTCGTTTGAGGATGTTTTAAAATGGAAATACACCACGCTAAGAAAGGGCTTGGTAGCCTTCTGCCAAACCTATCATCCAGGGCTGCCCAAAACACCTAATTTTTCTTAACCGTTCAGTTGGTAGCCGATTGTTTCTCCCGGAGGAGAATGGAAGCGCTGGCTGGCATCTACCTGCAAACAGGTTACGTGCCCTTGGGTGAGCTGGAGGTGTTTGTGGAAGGTGTAGGAGGCCATTGGATATGGAGGCTGATGTAGCTCTCAGCCAAGGTCAGCTGAGGAGAAATTCAACTGTCCCGAGCGGTATTTCTGCACTGGGCAGCCAAACGGAGCTGTAACCTGTTCTCAAGGACTCGGCAAAGCCCGCCTGGGGGTACAACGCAGGAGAGCAAAGAAGGTGCAGGCGTAAGTATTTCATTTGTCTGATACTGTCTCCCTGGTTGCTCCAGGTAAGCAAACAGCTTTGGAAGATGAACGTACCTGCTAGGGCTCTGCAGCACCATCTGCAGCTCTGCTTGTCATTGTTTTCTTTTTGTGAGAAGTTACAGGTGACATTTAATGTCTAGCAGGGAATAAAGGTGCTTCTTTCCCCTTGGGACAGCTGGACTCCAGCACAAATCAAATAGGGAGAAAAAAAAGCCTCCATCTGCTTTTTCCAAAAGTGCCTCCAAACTTGGCGCAGCTGTTCTCATCCTGCCTGCTCAAAGCAGCACAATACCAGCAGAAATACACCCTTGTTTTAATCTGATTTAAAAAAAAAAAAAACAACAACACACAAAAAAAAAAAAAAAAAAACACAAAAAAAAAAAAAAAAAAACAAAACCACCACTCTTTGTTTTGCCTTTTAAATTATATTATTTTCCTTAGATTTAAGAGGGTCTCCTGTGCTTTGATCACTGGGTTGACAATAAAAGCCCTGGCTGCAGACGCTCACTAGCCATCCTTGCTCAGTCACCTCTCTTTTCACACAGTTGCTTTCACAGTGTGGTCACTGTTGAAAAGGCTGGCTGGGTGCCTTTTTATTTCACTTGATGCCATTTTTACTGTAAGCATGGCTTTGTTAGAGTTGAAGTTTGAAAGCTTGGCCTTTATTTTTTTGTTGTTGCTGTTGTTGCTGTTCCCCAACAGTGGGAACTACCGAGTGAATATTCTCTGACTTCAAAGCTTGTCAGTGGCTTTACCTTTTGGATAAAAATAATAGTGGCTTGCTGTTGATCGTGTGCACTGGCAATGCCTCGATGAACTGCAGGTTATAAACTCAGAGTGTGGAGCATTAAATATGTATAGTGAGCTCTGCTTTAACGAACTTCCATCTGCCAAACATTTCTTTTGTTGAACTGAATAAGTGTCATTCCAGCAGCAGTTCCTTGCAGGCTAATTAGTTTTACTTAGCATTAAATTTTATCGACCTTTTTGGAAACTAGTTAAAAAAGGGGGGGGGGGAAACAAGGTTTAAATTGGCCACCTGCTGCTTATAAATTTTTATATTATCCTACTTATCTACACGGTCTTTTAGAATTACATATTCCTCTTAAACTACACACAGATGCTTCACAAGGATTTTTCTGTGAAACATCCGCTGTTCCCATTAGATTCTGCACTGTAATTTTAAGTCCCAGGGAAAAAGGCATCTTGACGCATATTTATATGGGAGCGGAGGACTGAGAAGTTGAGTTAGTTCTAGTCTTTCTCCAGGGAATAAAAGTTTAGTTCAGACACTCTGGCACCTCCTGCCAGCCAATTACTGACACAGAATTGGCATCGACTTCAGAGAGGCACTGCTCTGCCCTCGCTTATCAATCAGCCAAGAAAGGAGAATGTAATTAGACAATATGTTTTGACAACACCAGTGTGAAATGTTATAAAGTTAGTCTTTTAAAATCACCTCTAACTGCATGCTTATTGAATTAAACTTTCCTAATTAGCAGGGAGCCATGCAAATGTTTCTTCAAGTGTTGCTTTCCAAAGACGGTGGTTAGGCTATCTCGCAGCCCATAGCTAAAGCAGTCTCCATCAGGCGCCTGGACCTGGTGGTTAGCTTGCTTTTAAACCTTTTAGCAATGACTAAATTGCAGCCTTTGAGTGAAGGTCTTTATGGACTCATATCTAACCAGTGTAGCCAGAGTCCGTACTGATAATGCTTGCAGAATGCATGGCATGTTTTCCTAGTGATAGCAGAGAACCTCCTACTTCCGAAAAGTCATTTCACAAGTCCTTTAGAGACCTTACCGTTCCCTTACAAATGAGTTATGGGGCTATTGCGCAAAATTCTGAAAGAACTTATATTGCTTTTAATAGCAGCACTTTTAATTACGTCCAGAAGCTATAAACTGTAGTGATTATATGTTCATAGGAGGCTGCCCGCTAGTTTCAACAGCCGTGCTGCCTCCAAATAACGAAGGCATGTGCTGGTTATGTAGGATGCCCTGCTATGCAGCAGGAGGTCTTGGTGCGTGGATGGCCGTGCTCTGTATATTCCACACGTACAAACTCACCAATGCTCAATAAGTTTGGAAAAGTTGTGTTTTGTGAAATGGCGCTCTGCCCAGGGTGCAATGGGTGAAGGAGGTCTCTAGCGGGCAATGAGACCTTCATTTTGTGCCACTCGCAGGAACCCATAACACAGCGGGTGAGTGTTGCTTTTCATGTGGTTTTCCATCTCTCTCTTGGGTTCGAGCAGAGTCTTGGAGCACCAAGGAAGGAAAGAGCAAGCAAGCTCCCAAAGGAAGGGTGAAAGCCCAGAGAATGCAGGGCCATACCTGTTCTCTCGCACTCTCACAATGTATTTACCCCGGCGCTGGCATTCATCCGTTCCCAGGAGAGGATGGGAGATGCTCCTTTTTCCCAACAAATTCAGAAAAATCCAACCTTGAGCATTAAGCCTTGGGATTCCTTTTTTTGTTTGTTTGTTTAACTGCATAGAGAAGCCATTTTTTTATGTTCTTGATCGTCAGGTTGGAGCTCTCCAATCCTGCCCCACAATTCAGGAAGCTGCAGCTCTTTACACTATTCCCACATGAGAAGAAAAAAAGTAGAAGCAGCGACAGAGTGGATCAGGCTGATTGCTGACCTTCCCCAGAAGCACATCCTCTGTGCAGAGGTGGCTTCCATAAAGGTCTTGAGCGGAACAGAAGATTTTGAGTGGCCACTTTGCAATGCTGTACAAGTGAGGAGTGTACAGGAGGAGCCCTGGGTAACTACAGCTAAATGAGCTTTCTGTTCCTGCAAGCTGGGAACCTGCTCAGAATTCCCATCAGCCATTTTGTGCCTTTTTCCTCCAACGCCTTGCCGCGGCGGGACTCCATGCTGATCCCTGCATGCTGCTAAAGTGGATGCTAAAATCCAGCTATCCATGAGCTCTGCCATAAGTGTTTCTGGTAAGGAAACACCATTTATCCTTTAAAAACATATGTCACAGTGGAATGCATTATTAACGTGGGAAACCTGGAGGTTCAGAAGTTCTTTTCTCTTGGGTTCTCCAGCCTGCTATCTTCATTTCATCTCCAAGACTGACTTGTGATCTATCATCACCCACTTAAGCGTCATCTAGGCATCAAACCTTCTGTAGAAGAGGGAGATTTACCAACTTTGGCCCAGTCGGATCTGTCAGAAATGGTTCAGCCCAACCCGTGGTTCCCTGGGGTTGGTTAGACACCTCTACCCAATGATACCATTGGAAAACTTCCTGTTTCATCTCAGAGCAACTGAGGTTTATTCTTCCCAAGGGCAACCCTCAAGCCGCAGTGAGATACTTCCCTTTCTGCCTTTTCACATATAGGTCATAGTAAAACCACACATTTAGAACACCGGTGTGCTCTGATGTGCAACTTGGTACTCAAACCTCAGTTTCTCAGGGAAGTTGAAATCCATCAAAGCCCCAAGACCTGCATCTACCTCCTGGAGCAAAATCCATGCAACTCCCACTCCAAGAAAAGAAGGAGAAAACATATAGCAGCTGCTAAGTGGAACTACCAGATTGCTTGTATATCTCACATGTTCTTAGCAGGCTGCTTCTTCCCAGAGGTACCAGAGTTTCAGACACTGTGCACGTCAAGGACAGAGGACAGTGTTCTGGTGATAGGTACCCCAAGAAATCCTTCCTCACAGCTGTCACTAGGAAAGATTGCTCCATCCAGACCGGTTCAAACAGTTTCTTTCTTGCCAACCCATCTGGCATTCAGCCTCCCATCCACTGTTCTCTGCAACCTCCCCAGTTCAGCATGGTTTGGTTCTGGACAGACCTGTCTGAACTTATGGCATTACATAAAAGTAGAGAGATAATTAAATAAAACATTAGATAACAGAGCTGTAGATAAAACAGTTATTTAAAATGAAGCACTTCCTTTCTGAATTGTTGACCCAGAATGGCCAGAGGTCTCATTCAGGTCCAGACTGGTAGGCTGGATCCTCCAAACCCAGCCAGCTCTCGGAGACTGCTGCATCCCTTTACTTGGAACAAAAGCATTCGGAGCCCTTCTGATTTCAGAACAATAAACAGCTTATTTACTCCTCCCTTGGTAGGGCTCTGTATGCCCGTGGGAGGCCGGGGGCAGGTTCAAAATCCTGAAGCCCTGAAGGATCCTCCTTCAGGCACAGGCTCAGCCTGGCTGGTTTTTGATGGAACGCGTATCCGTTTCAAAGTCAGGGCCATCATTTGATAAAAGTTTCAAACACTTTGTTGTCTTAAGACTTTTGAACCAGGTCAATGCAGTCCATGTTTGCTGTCCAGGGAGATAAAGACAGCCCTCAGCAGTTATCTGTATTGTTTCAGCACAGGGAATTTGCATTTGTTATTCTGCAATACTATTCGTTTTGGGGAAGTCTGTGTAGCTCATCCTTTGAGCTAGGAATAAAGTTAGACCCATGGAGATGTTCAGAGCATTGTCCTGCTTGCCAGCTTTCTGTGAGTCACCATTATGGGTACCCACCAGGACAATGTAGGGCATGTGGAACTGGTATCCGTGGGGTGAAGTGTGGTTTATTTCATTTTCATTGGACTTGAATGGTCAGGGGAAACCCTTTCAGAGATGGCTTCACAAAGGGAACTGCATCTTGCACCCTCGAACGGGCTGCTGAGAACCTCTGCAAGCTGTTGTGCTGAGTGGAAAGCTCCAAGGATGGGGCACTGGGTTTTGCAGATGCAGCAGTTTATCAGAGAGGAAAACAAGTTAATTCTAAAGATTCTTGAGTTCAATTATTTTCATTTCTGTAGTTGTGCTTCAGTCACCTCCAGACTTTGCGAGACTGTGGATAAACATGCTGAAGTATTAGTTGTAAAAGACCAAAATTGTCTTATCTCGAGTACCTTGGATACAGCAGTGACCCTGAATGTCTTCAGATCTTCATTAGAGGTGGAGCTGTGGACCTTGGGCATTGCTGGGCCTGGAGGGAACCACCTTATCATAACAGGGCTCGAACATGCAGCTTAGCAGACTTCAGCCTTTGCACCTGCTGCTGCTGGGGGCTCAGGAGAGACTGGTTTGGGATGCTGCATTGCATCAAAGGCTATGAAAATAAGGGGAAATACTTTCCCAGTTCTGTTTTTCTATGGAAGCTGCTGCAGTAGCTGCAACGGGGAGACCCGAGACTGTAACTGCTGAGCACCAAGCTGCCTCTCATTAGGCTCATTAAGTTTCTAACGGAGCAGGGCTTGGTGCTGCTGTCTTACAAACAACCGCAGGGAGAGTTGGCATGTCTGAGGTGGCAGGAGGGAGTGAACACATCACCCAACAGGTTGCGACTTGTCAGGTGAGAGAGAGGTTTCCTTCCTCAGGAATCACTGGTGCTGCCTCATGAGATGGATGGTGGTGGTCATGGGTTTGGGGTTTCTGATGAAAGCAGAGTCCCTTAGCCAGAAGTGGGGTCCCCTGGCATACGTGGGGGTGATGGGGAAACATCACTTGGGTCCTAGAAGCTCCCCAGGGAGTAACAAAGCAGGGACCATCTCTTCCACATCTTGTCCCATGATAGAGCACATCTGGCCCATTTCTGGAATACACAAGGCCCAGGCGCTGGGATGAAGCATGCCACTTTGGCCCTTGATGCCAATATTTCAAGACTGAATGTCATTTTTGTTGATGAAAATCTTTTTATGCGGTGTTTCTTTTAAATACAGGCCATTGATTTGCAGGGCTGGAGGTCCTGGTAGCAGCATAGTCTTTGTCATCCCATGCTGGGAGCCACTTGGCAGCTCACACGTGTTATGCCCTCTCCAGCGGCTGCATCCCTGGATGGAGGGGATGGTTAGGGCTCTTTGCAGCTCGGATGGGTCAGTCCTGCCTTGGACAGCTTCAGATGGAGCTGTCGGTCCCTCTGCTTGTCACAGAAAGCAAGTGCTAGAGCTGGCAGTCCTTTTGCCTGCAAAGCCGCACTGTGTACGCAGACGTCCCTGGGGATGCTGCAGCCCCGCACCATCCAGCATGGAAGAGAAGGCGACAGCAGTGAGCACTGAAATGGAGATTTGCTGGCAGGGTTGGCTGGGTCTTGCTCTCAGCGAACAAAACAAGCAGTGCTTTAACTGAGACCTCTGCAACCCAACTTGGGTGTCATAAAAGATGTCTTCAGCTTCTTGGTGCCATCAGTAGGATACTTACTGCCTCTTATTTTTCTTCTCCTGCCTTCTACTTGGCAGCTGGCAAACAGAAAACCTATATGATTCGCATGCTTTTGTCAGTTCTTGAAGCAAAGCATTATTTTAGTCTTCTGCATTGATCTTTTGGCTAGTACAAGATAAATTTGGGTGGTCTCTAATCCTCATTTAAAGATTTCAAGCTCAATGTCTGCTTCTGGTGCTGCATTTGTTCTTTTGCTATGAATTATCTCATGTCTTCACATTTAATTTTATCTCTGGTCCTACAGAATGTATATTTCTCTCGTGTTAGTATTGAAATACTTGAATGCAGGTTTTTATACTGTTGAATTTCCCATATATGTTTCCTCCAAATTAAATTTTTATCTCTGCTGTGTCATTTTATTTTTTACTAGTTTAACAAAATAATGCAGTAGGGATAAAAGTAAGGGGGGAAAAACAGTGGCGCTCAGCTTCATACTTCATTACACAGACTTCTTATCCAAGAGCTCAGGAATTTAGGGACAAGGTAACTCGGCATAAGGAACCAGGAATGCCCTTGAACTCCCATAAATATTCATTTGTTCACCCAAAGCAAACAGAAAAGTGGTACCTCTGCGCTTGGAAAGTTGCTGTATTGACGAAGCAAGCAGGGGATCGTTGCATGGCTCTGAAGAGCCGGAATGCAATCCTGTAAGATCCTCTAGTATGAGAGGACGCTTTGTGGGAACCGTGGCCTTTTGTGGCTGGGGTGGGCTGTAGCAGAAGATGAAGGGAAGTAAGATGTCTTGGAAGTGACAGGAGTTTCTCACCTTTCTGCCGCTATGGGCTAGATTTGCAGAGACTGCTGATCCGTCTGGGGTAAGCTGAATAAGTGTGCGTAGAAGTCCTCCTTTCTATCAAAGTGAAAACATCGCTACTGGAAGCACAGTTTTTGAGAGGTTTGTCTGTACATCCTTGTTCCACCCTTTCAGACCAGGATATTCCTGTTGACCATGTGTACATTGGGAAGAAAGCAAGCGCATCCATTCCAAAGAGGAGTTTTGTGCCGAAAGAGCTTGCTGAATTATGGCTCCAGAAAACTTTTCCCTTACGTGGGGTCCTGTGCAGAGCTGGTGCCAGCCAGGGAGCTCATGGTGGCATCTCAGCTTCCAGCCCGCTGGTCCTAGGCTGCACCTCTGCGTTTGCCAGCCTGTCCTCCCTCAACTCCCCACCAGTACAACTGGCATTGCCAGTTATCGAAGCCTCCAAAATAAACGTGTGAGTTTTCATGCATCTTTTGCTAACCCCTGGTGTGTTTTTCTTCCAGCGTACATACCGAATGCCAAAGGATATCCACGTTGAACCAGAGAAGTTTGCTGCAGAACTGATCAATCGTTTGGAGGAAGTACAAAAGGAACGTGAAGCAGAGGAGAAGTTAGAGGAGCGCCTTAAACGCGTCCGAGCGGTTAGTAACCTCCTTGCCTCCTCTACCAGCCTGGGAGCCTGTCTGTGTACTGTACACCACAGGGAGCTTTCAGCTGCTGTGGAAGCACCCTGGGTGACCACTTCCCTGCTCCAACAGCCACCATCATCACTTGCACGGGGGCTTCTGGAGGCTCACATTGCCCCAGGAGCTTCCCTGGTGGTGTTCCCTGGTCCGTGCAGGGCTCTGTGAGCTCCAGCCCTCCCTCCCTGCTGTAAGATACCAGCTATGGCACAGTAGTGCCTGCTTCTGTCACCAGATAGGGGCTGTGGGTGCTCTCCATCATCTTCTTTGGCACACTCACTCTCCTGTCCATCACAGACTTTCTTAACAGTACCTTCTGTGCGAGGATGGGGACTATGTAACAGGGCTTCACCTTCCCCTGTGGATTTTTGTGTGATCCCTATTTCCCCCACAAATGTAACCAGATGGCAGGTGGTATTACGCTTGGAGGTGTTTGTGTGTGCTACCAGGCTGTTCCGACCAAAACCAAAAGGGTTCTGCCCGTCAGTGCTTAGCACATCCCTAGAAAATTTGGAACTGTAGCATCCAAACATCCTCTCCTTCGTGGAGAAACACACTGACTCCACATGGGTGGCTGGGAAAACCCAGCCCGTGGCACTGCGTGCTGTCAGCCCTGGCACTGCAGGGGCCCTTCAGAGCTCAAGGACTTGGTAGATGAACCAAGGGAAGTGTGCAAGCCCTTTAGCTTCACAACAAGCTCCGAAAGGGAGAGAATGAGTTATTGGTCATCTAGTATACGTGCGTGACGCCCTGTTCAGCAGTATTCACACCATATCTCTTCTTCTGACACACTGCATCTCATGGGTACCTGTACATCATGTGCTGGGGATACAGGGGAGCTTTCAGAGGACATCACAGTGTTACTGAATATCACAAATGTCTGTATAACTACAGCCCTGCGTGAAGAAATTGTGTGTCTCTGCAGTTAATAGCTGCCGTGGCCCTGAGTCTAAGGCTCTGTGCTTAGTAACCCGCAGCTCTCCCTTAAAGCAGAGGTGATGGTGCCTGTCTTGGCTAGCTTTCTGCTTTCAGAGAAGCCAAGCCTCTGGGGCTCCAAGGCAGACCCTTCAGCCCCAGTAGGGTATTTTTAAATATTCACCAATATTTTTAAATGTTCATCTTCAAACAGGAAAAGAGGTGGTAGTATTCGCTTTAAATCACATCCGTATTTCAAATGCAGAGAAGCAAGGAAGTCAGAGGGATCTGTAAGCTTCCCTCCAGCTCCAAGCATTGTGCAGCAAACTCCCTGCACATCTGCATCCCGCATCCAGCCAGAAAAGGCCAGCAAGGAGCTATTTTGTGATTAGATTCGTATTCTTCTAGAATTGGTCCATTTTTCTCTCTGGCACCTGTTGCTTTCTAGACAAAGCCAAGATAACTAGCAGCATTTTCTGCTAGCACAGGCCTAGAGCGCTCTTCCTCCTCCTCCTCCCATGGCTCCGTTGCAGCCCCCACCTGTACCAGACTACATTATCCCAGCCCTCTGCCTCCTTGAAGAAGCTGCCAGCAGCAATACCATAAAATCAGCAAATACCTATGTGCCAGAGAATAAATTTAAGTCTGTTTAAACACATTTTTGTGTGACTTAATCTATTTTTAAGCCCAGGACTCCCACTAATGCTATATATTAAACCTCTTTGCTGTCTCCACAATGTATTTCATTGACTGGCTGGCATCTGGCATTAGCCATTCAGGAAAAACTCAGAGTAAGCAATTGTAGCTTTTTTTTTAGGTCAGCACTTAAGGTGCAGGAGCTGCTGGTATCAGCAAGAGGAGAGCTTCAGTCCTGATAGATCACAGAGTTTTTTTATTATGACCTGAACTCCAGAACTACAGGGTCACCTCTTACCGGGTCTGCATGGCTCACTGAACAGCAGCTCAGGG
Source organism: Ibidorhyncha struthersii (assembly GCA_013398815.1). Lineage (NCBI taxonomy): Eukaryota > Metazoa > Chordata > Aves > Charadriiformes > Charadriidae > Ibidorhyncha > Ibidorhyncha struthersii. Next base: position 615,734 of record VZSZ01008380.1, read on the forward strand.
AAAAGCACAAGCGTTAGTCACACCAGGCAGTTACCAGCTTAGCAGAGAAGCTGGAAATGTTTTGCAAAAGCTAGGAAAAAAAGAATTTTTCTCCCCCATACTGAGCTGTCTGCAGGCTCCCTTTCAAAGCCACATCATGCAGTAACATCAAGAAGAGGCATCTGATTTAGAGCTAAACACCTTTTACTGAAAAGACTGTAAGATTTCTGGGTTTTGAAAAAACACTTTGAATTCATTGATTATTCTGAGCAATGTGGGAGAGGATTAGAGGAAGTGCACGTTCCCTTATTACTTTTTGAGCCACTTCAGCCTCATGTCTGTGCATGGAAGCTGCAGTATCGTGTCATTCACATCACTCTGTCTTTGTCTGAACTGAGTGAATTGAAAATAAACCAGGAGAAGCAAAGCCAGCGCTGAGATTCTTACTATGTGAATATGAAACATTGCCTAACTAGAGAGGGAAATCATTTGCACGATGATCAAAAACGCACTCATGGTTAAGTGAGCTGTTGTGCCCTGCTGACCAGCAGCAGCCTGATGGGAGGGACTGGGAGAAGGCAGAGGAGGAGGTCTGCAGCAAGGTGTCACTTGCCCATCGCTCATCAGGGCAGATTTCATCCTCCTGATTCAAAGGGAATGGCACCCCCGACCTTGCTGCAGAGCAAAAATAGCTCAGCAGACAGTCAGCAAAGTTGAAGCCTGCATCTCTAGTACTGCTGCTGCCTTTGGGAGCTCACAGAAGAGGTTTCTGACAGTATTATGTCAACAAAGCACCATCTAGTGGTTATGGCACCCGGGACTTCCCCGCCCGGCAAAAGGCTGCCCACGCCGCCCAGCTTCGCCCAGATGCCAAACCACAGCACCAGAGCCCACGCCACCCCTGTGTCCGGGAAAACTGGGTCCGTGGAGGAGGCTGCTCCCCAGTACAGTAGTTGTTACCTCCTTGGTCGTCTTGTTGTCTTGTCTTCCCTTTCTTCTGCCTGTGCCAGCCGCGGGCAGGGCGAGGGTGCTAGGTGGGCAGAGGGGTGCAGCTGGGTGCGGGCAGGTTTGGGTGGGAGGGAAGGCTGCTGCTGCATTGCCAGGTCGAGTAGCTCAGGCAAGGAGCACCTCTGCCATATCCAAAGTCCTGCATTACAATCCCAGCTTGAGCTGCCCCAACCTCGTGCCATGTGTTGGTTTTTTTCACTGCAGAAAAAAAAGATTTAGCAGAATTGGTATCTGCAGCCTTGACCCAAACCTTTGGTTTCTGCCCTGCACAAGGAGAGAGGACACCTTGGGAATAGGCACCCCAATTCCTTCGTTAGCTGCTGTTTTCTCATTGTCAGGGCTTTTCGACTCCCTGCAGGGCTCAGACCAGTGCTAGAGGGTGGGAAGCCAGCTACCTCAGGGCCTGCCTGCACACCACCAACCCCAGCAGCACTTGCTTCTGCCTGAGGACCTGCCTTGGGGCCAGATCTCCTGCTCAGTGACACAGATGAGCTGAGCCAAGGCAAACTGAGAGAGCACCGATGCATCTCTCTCCTTCCCTTCGCCCACCCTGACCTCAGCCTCAGAGCAAAACAACATACCAGGTCCTAGTTATTGGCAAAACGGAGCTCCAGACAGCCAGAGGATTTCCCAAATCCCAGGCACCCATTTGGCTGGAACACCCCAGGCTGTCACTCTCATGCCACCCTGCTCCAGTGTGACAGAACTGACGGAGCTCTGGGCTCTGAGCAGAAAGGACGCACTGCCGTGTGTCAGGGCTCTGCACCAGGATCAGATCTTGCCATGCACATTATATGATGTTTAAACCTAAGAGTTTTCCAGAAAGTAGGTACCAGCCCTAAGAGCCTCCCAAGTGCTGAGCACACCATTGGGTTATCATAAACTGCTAATAAATGCTTACCCCGGTGGTCAGGATTTAGTCAGCACGTGCTTCATCTTTTTTGTCCCTGAGCTAGGTGCCCAGGGACAGCGGTTGGCAGGCTGCAGCGTTGTGGCTGTAGATGAAAGGTGCCTCTGAAGTTCTTCAAAGCGATTTGTTAGAAAGTGGTGCATCCCCTCCAGACGGGGGCATCGTGTCGCACCCCCAGGCTTGCAGCGCCCACGCCTTTGGCACTTTCAAAGCCTGGCGTTGTCCCTGGTTCAGGTTTGAACCCCAAGGTGTGACACTGGGAGGAAGTCTGTTATTTGCTTTCTTGCTGTGTGGTTGGCAGCTGAGGCTTTGAAGCTGGTTAGCAAGTGATGGATGATGACATCTGACAGGCAAAGCTGGTGGGAGTCAGTGTTTTCTAGCAGATGCATTTATTTATCTGGCAGGGCAGAGATACCCTCTGCTGCAACTGATTTCTTTACTGTGCCAAAGGAAGAAAAGAGAGCAGGATTAAAGGACTCGCTGGAATCCTCCTTATGTAATTAAAAAAAAATAGGAGTCCTAACTTCCAATAAAGAAACTTCATAAATATCTCAGTTTATGTTGGAGCATAAAGTAGTTTGTCAGCATCAAAACTGTGGCTGTCAGCACGGAGGAGTTTTATTCTTCCTGGCAAGGACTTAAGAGTCACTAACAGCGTGTCCTAGACCGTTGTGAACTACAAGAACAAGTAGTTAGTTCCAACCCGTTTCTTTATCAGCATGAAGTGTTTCACTCCAGCCTTAGCATGCCCGGAAGAAATCAGTGTTTGATTTTCAAAACTATTCATGCTGCTGTCGACCTTTAGTTGCTCCTTCCTCTTACAAGCCGGCTGTCGGCTTTGCCTTGTGAAATAGTCATTTGGGTGAGGAAACCCCCCTGTCTCACCTGACTCGAGAACTGTTTTGCCACATGCCCTGTAACTGTGGGCTGACGGGCTTTGAAGACATACCTTACCGAAGGCTCGTAGGAAGTCGCAGGTACAGTGCAGTAAGTTGTATTTCTGCTGCTGGTTGTTACAGAACCACCCTCAAGGGACTTCGGGAGCTTTTTAGTAAGATTCTGCCCACTCGTATGTCCGATTGAGTTGTTACGCCCATCAGAAAGCTGCATCTGTAAACCCTGGTTGTGATGTGTGGGCCACCTGTCAGAGGTTGCCTTGGTCTCTTTGGGTAATGTGTGGAGACCCTTGCTAATGGTGGCCCAAAAAGCAGGTACAGAGACCTGAGCAGCTCTGCTCGGTGGCAGCCAGACTGCCCGGGCTTGGGTTGAGCATTAGGAAATTTTCTGCAGCAGGATGGCGCAGTCTGGGACAGATCTCCAGAGGGACGGTGGATCTCAGTCTTGAAGGTTTGCAAGATCTGGCTGGACTAAGCCAGGCCTAACCTGTTCAAGGGTTGAGCAGTCCTGCTGTGAGCAGGAGGTGGGACTAGAGACCCCTTCTGCCACCCTTGCTATCATTCTCTGATTGACCTTGTGTTTCTTGCAGGAAGAAGAAGGTGAGGATGCAGATATCTCTTCTGGTCCCTCAGGCATTAGCCACAAGATGCCTTCCGCCCAAGCCTTTCATCACTTTGCTCCTCGATACTCTGAGATGGGCTGCGCTGGAATGCAGATGAGAGATGCCCATGAAGAGAACCCAGAAAGCATCCTTGATGAACACGTCCAGCGTGTGATGAAAACACCAGGCTGCCAGTCTCCAGGACCTGGCCGCCACTCTCCTAAGCCACGGTCCCCGGAAAGCGGCCACTTAGGAAAACTGTCAGGGACACTAGGAACAATTCCTCCAGGGCATGGCAAGCACGCAACAAAATCAGGAATGAAACTGGATGCAGCTAACTTATACCACCATAAACACATCTACCACCACATCCATCACCACAGCGTGATGAAACCAAAAGAGCAGATCGAGGCCGAGGCCACGCAACGAGTGCAGAACAGCTTTGCTTGGAATGTAGATTCACATAACTATGCAACAAAGTCACGAAACTACACTGAAAACTTGGGCATGGCCCCTGTCCCCATGGACTCTTTAGGCTACAGGTGAGTCAAGGCAACACCCAACGGGAGTCCCAAAGCCATGGCTTCTCTAGGAAGCTCTTTCATAAATGTGTTCTAGCCTGCCAGTGAAACAGAGTGGTTGAAGCACGTTTTCTCTTGAAAGCCTGTGCTGGGACATGGTTTAAGGGCCTCCCACTGCTCTTCCTTTTCAGAAATGGCTATGTCCCCCATAACCCTTTATAGACCCCTTTTCACCTCTGTGATCTGGTGCTGAAAGACACCCTCTAACCAGGATTTTTAATGGCCTTGGTTATAAAGTAGTTTTTCTGCTCCTTAAAGCGGTGGAGGTGCTTAGAAATTGCAGATGCTGGTCTAATCCCCTGTGCGGCAGGAGTTGCTAAGTATAGGGCTGTGTCTTGGGGTCTGGGTAACAGAAACTGCTCTCCTAAGGTGGAGAGGACAGAAAAGCCCTCCTTGTTGCCTAACCTGTTCATCAGAAGGGCTCCTTTCTCTTCCTAACAAAGTGATGGACACTGCGGTGCTGCTGTGGCATCCTGTCCCAAGAGGACATTCTCCGGGGTAGGGGACCCTCTGCCCAAGAAAGCCTTATGGGCTTTCGTCCATCTTCCCTTGGCCGTTTGAATTCCTCCATCCCCTCCCTGCTGAGGGGAGAGGACGAAGCTCCTTCTCCACTGCGGCGGGTTTTGCTAGTCCTGTTGCTGGATGACTGCAAAGGTGAGAGCGGAGCTCGGAGCTGCCTGGGGTAATAAATGGTGATGGAGCAGCCGTAGGGGAGAGCTGTGCTCACCCTGAGCACGGCTGGCTCCCCAAGGCTGTGGGTTTGGGGTGATGCTTTGCAGTGTACCAGGAGTGGGATATTTAGTGAAGGCAGGGGGCTGGGTCTGCAGCAGGCAGGACCAGCTTTCCAGGGTGAGAGGAGGGAGGCAGGACGCAGGGGCGGCCGAAGGAAACTGCTCTTCAGGGAGGGAGAAGCACTTAAATCTGCCCTTTTTCTATAGGGAAGGGGTTGTTGCTTCAACAGAGCATGAGCATGGCCATGCTGGGTGAACCCAAAGCCCCATCTAGACACAGGACTTCTCTCTAGCACCAACTACAGTGCATATGTAAGGGGGAATTCAAGAGGCCGTATTCAGAGCTGTCCTTCCTCTGGCACAAACTCAGTTCCTGACAATCCCTGGGTTAGGAGCTTCACAAGACAAGACTTTGCATCTGAATGGTCTTGTTTGGCAGCCCCAGCAGCCTCTCGAAGTGTCTTGTCTGGCTCCTTGTTGAACCCAGGTGGGCTGCTGTCCCCCCAGCCCCCCGTGGCTGTGTTTGCTGTTTGATTACAACCTACAGAAAATGGCTTTTTGGTGTGTTTGCTCTGAACCTGGTGGTGGAAATTTTGATTAGATACCAGCTACCCCTTGTGTGGGAAGAAGCTGAATTGTCAGTTTGCCCTGCCTTTGTAGATCTTCAACAACCCCTCTCCAGGCTTTTTCCAAAAAAAATCAGCAAAGCTGACTGTGGGTCTGTTACTCCTCTGTGGTGTTAAGGTTATTTTTCCTCTGTGTGTTAGTGAGCATGCAGAAGCAGAAGTAGGGAGGTCCTATGGACTAAAGCGGGTGGGTGATCAGGATAGTGGGGATCACATGAAATTACGTGCTGTGGCAGTGACAGGCGAGCACGGGTGAATTCTGCATGGTGGCGTGAGCATGGGGCTGCCCGGCTGGGCACACAGGCAGGGAGCGGTGGGGTTTCTGTCGGAGCCTTTGCTGCAGCCATAAGTGTAGCCAGTGTTGGCTACTGCCTGGCATCCGTCTGGCTACGGTGTTTGAGATGTCTGCGCTTCCCAGGGCACAAGAGCCCGCAGAAGGCAGTCTCCCTCATTAGGATGTGATCTTCCACCATGATGTGAAGCCTCAGTTCAAATCAGGGTGAGAAGCCAATGCTCAGCGTGGCAAATCAGCAGTGTGGGGTATCAGTGGATCTGGGGGGTGATGGGAAGGGCTCAAGTTTCCAGCAGTGGTCTGGTGCGGAGAGGCAGCCAACAGATTACAGCACCAGGATGAACCTCCTGCTCTGAGCAAAGAGCCGCACAGCCCTTCATGTGGCAGGAGATCTGCTGGGCTTTTTGCCACGTTGCCGTGGCTCATTTGGCCAGAAAAGAAGCTCCCTTTCCCCGCAGGTGGCTGGATGGAGGAGCTTGCTGCGCCTAGGTCTGGCCAGTCTTGCTCTTAGCCTCAACTGCAGCACGGTTGGTTTGAGCTGTGGTAGAGTCAGGGGGCTGTGGAAGGCAGCACCAGGGCCCGGCAGGGCTGAATATGTCTGGAGATAGACATGTCCATCCTCTGCCATGGTCTGTGATGGTTTGGCTTAGGCAAAGCACTAATGTCTCAAGCTTTGTTCTTGCAGTGGGAAAGCAAGTCTGCTCTCAAAAAGAAATGTTAAGAAGACCGATTCAGGGAAAAGTGATGGTGCCAGCTATGAGATGCCAGGATCTCCTGAAGACGTGGAGAGAAACCAGAAGATCCTTCAGTGGATCATAGAAGGAGAGAAGGAGATCAGCAGGCATAAGAAAACAAACCATGGGTAAGGGCTGGCAGAGCGAGGGGTCTTCACACCATTGTACTGCATCCCCTGCATAAGGCATGTGTGTCTAGGCTGTCCGGCAGTCAGCCTTGTTTCTGGAGATCTTGGGAGGACAAGAGTCCACCAGGCACAAGGGTTTAGACCCTTTGAAGACTAAGGATTGCTCGGGGGCTGTAAAGGGCAGTTTTTTTCTGAAGGATGACTTGTGGCCATGGCGGGGGAGGTTGCAGCCCCAGGGGAATCTCACAAATTGCTGCTGTGGTTCCAAGGTGGATAAAGCGGCACACAGTAGGCAGTATTTTTCCTTTAAGCATTTGCTGTATATAAATGCCTGTTAGTCCTGCAAGGTGCTGACAGAATCGTTGGACCTGTTGCACTGGTGCCATTGATCCTGAGTAAACAGTTTAGCACGGCTCAGGGTTGCCCAGCGTTTTGGCTTGCTGGGAGCGTCCTCCAGGATAGCCTCGCCTGCCTAGAGAGGAGCCAAGGACATGACTGTCTCAGGAACCTCTCAAGTCAAGCAGATCTCCTGCAGGCACGGATCCTTAATCACAGTCTGGTCAGTCTCTGGCACAAAGCAGTGCTTGCCGGGTGTCAACGAGAGGGATCTGGGGTCTCGTCCCCTGTGACGCAGCTGTGCTGGTGGCTGAGTGGTGAAACTGCTGGTGGTGTCTTCTGTTGGTTGATGGTAGAGGCTGGGGTGGGTTGCACTGCAGTGCCAGAGCCATGGGCAATGCCAGGCCAGGCCACCATGAAGTCAGGCAGCAGGTTCTGCTGCTGGAGCTGGGGAAGGAGAAGCACGTCCCTGCAACATCCCTTTCCCTGGAGATGCCAACCAGCAGTTCATGGAGAGGCTTCCAGCCTGGGAACTTCGGCAGCTCATGGGAGGGCATCTTCTGGGTGAATGTGGAGCTGCCTTTTGCTGGTTTTATTTTGATGTATTGTGGACTTGATGAGTGCCCTTAAACAGCTCTGTGGGCTTTGTGTCAGGGTTGGGTTGCTCACCCTGATGTGTCAGGACTTGCTGTTCTGAAATCTTTGCTAGAGGTGAATGGTGCTGCCCTGTCCCTTGGAAGCTGTGCTGTAAGGAGCTTCGCAGTGGTGCCCATGTCCTGCTGTAGAAGCAGTAGGTCCATCTAGGAGTGTCTTTGTGCCTGTCCGAAGCAGCTCAGCAGTCTGTGTAAAACCTTTGTGTTTATGTGTAGTTCTTCAGGTGCTAAGAAGCAGCTGTCCCATGATATGGTCCGACCCCTCTCCATTGAGCGACCTGTTGCAGTGCATCCGTGGGTCAGTGCCCAGCTCCGAAACGTCGTCCAGCCTTCTCACCCCTTCATCCAAGATCCTACCATGCCGCCCAATCCAGCCCCCAACCCTCTCACCCAGCTGGAAGAAGCTCGCAGGAGGTTAGAGGAGGAGGAAAAAAGGGCTGGAAAACTGCCTGTTAAACAAAGGTATCATGATAGGGTCTGATTGCGCGTGGGAGGGAAGAGGGTGACTGCTCCGAAGGTGGGTAGCTGAGGGAGATGTCCGCTGCCCTCTGCTCTGGTCTCCAGCTCCCAGCACCAACTGGGTGGAGGCATATGCAGAGAGGTCAGAGAAATCTCTCCCAGTCCCTCTAACATGGTGGTGCAAATGCCAAAACACACCTTGAGGCCTTGGGCTTGTGGTTTGTGGGTGGAGAGGCTGGAAGTGCTCTTGGGAGGGTGGGGAGGGGGCTGCTGAGAGCTTGAGGAGGGGCTGGGCAGGGGAAGCCTGTCTAGAAGGGGGATGCTGTGGGAAAGCTCTCTCCCTCGGTACTCGCCAACTCTCGGCTCATTCAGACTCGCATGAGAATTTCAAAGATTGGTGCAGAATTCAGCAGGATGCAGGAAAATTAAGTGCAGAAGAAGATATGTATTTGCTCTTTATCTGCATCCCCCGCAGGCTTCCAGCAAAGGCTGCTCGTGACATCTGGACGGGAGCGCTTCACTGTCATCCCGCTGCAGCAGCATTGACTCGCAGCACGGCCCTATCCAAGTCACTGCATCCTTCTGTGACTCAGCTTAATGCCTGTTGCAGAGCTAATTCTCCTGCTCCTGTGTTATCTTTCAGGGAAGATCAGTTGCAAGGCACATGGAGCTCTCAGATGAAAAGTGTTTTGGAAGTGCTAGATAATTACTGTTAGCAGCTAAAAGCACTTTTGTCCATTAAAAACCTTTCACAGCTTTATAGCTGTATTCTGAAAACATGAAACTTTGGCGTCTGACACTTAGAAACATGAGTGTAATTTAAAAAAGAAGCTTTTTTAACTGCCAGGCTGCAATTATTTTTGCTCGCAGTGACCATGTAGCAGACTTCTGCATATTTATGTCAGAGCATTGATTGAAAGCCAGGTAATTAGAGGGCTCTCCCAAGTCAGGTTAAGCCAAGTTTATTTGATCGACCTTTCAGTTGGTGTAATTGGATAGTGTTTATTAGTAGAGTCATTTATAGTCATACCAAATTCATGCACCTTCCCCAGAAATGTCTAGATGCAGAGACACACTTTGGAAAAACCTGGGCTATATGCATATGCAATTAATACTCTAGTTAATTTGGCATGTATTGTAAGCATAGTTTTTGTGGGAAGCATGGGCACTGTGGTAAATGCCGTGCAGACCAGTGGGGGGATGGGCTGAGCCGTCCCAGTGCTGGGCTGCTCCGCTTACACTGCCTCCCCACGAAGTCCGGCTCTTCTCCCGGTGATGCAGGGATCCCCCGCGACCTGCCCCATGCATGGAAAACCACGGAGCCATGTTCCCCAGAGGGGAACCACTTATGGAAAGCAAACGTGCCCGTGTCCAGTAGCAGGCAAGAATGGATGCAATGGTCCCTAGGGAGCCAGGGGTTTCTGGATGCTGAACTCTCTCTGCTGGGTTTTGGCAGGACTGGGTGCTCCAGCTGAAGCACACCTGAGCAAGGAGCTTTTCAGAGAGCTCCTGCTATGTTTAGCACTGGACCCTGCCTGAAAATAGAGCCCAAGTCTCTTCTGAGAGGGGCTGCCGAAAGCTGGCTGGGGGACTAAGGAGAAGCAGAAAGGGGAGTTAATGTGAAAACACCATTTATTTCAGTCAGGAGCTTCTGAGAGCTCTGGGAAATTGGAGCCAGTGCCCAGGTTCGTCGGCAGCCTTGGGGAAGCCACAGGGCAAGGGCGGGGGGGGGTGGAGGTGAGCCCAGAGGTGTCCTTGAGGCACCAGCTGGAGCTGGCTAGTAGAGGAGAATGCACCGTGCCAGCTTTGTACAGCCAGGCTGACCTTGCCAGCACGGTTACCTGGCTCACCAGCCCCTCTCCTCGGGCTCAGCCCTTGCCAGCAGTGGCCTTCCCCAGCTAACTACCCACTGCTCTGGCTGGGGCTCCCAGCGCAGCCCCGCTAAAAACAAAGGAGGCACTGTACTGGGAATCACAGATATGAGGTGGCTGCTGCTAGCAAGCAATGCAGGATTAAGCATCGGGTACTGAATGACCTGCAGATCCAGCGTGCCCAGCATTTCAGTCCCAGTCACCATCAGGTTTCTTACATGTACAGGCAGGTTTTGAGCCATTTTCTGTAGCTCGGTGTCACAGTTCACTCCTGTTTGCAGCTGGATGAAGTGATTACTACCAGCTCTTCAGAGAAAAAAAATTTGCAAGCAGAGGGAGCATTAGTTTGAGCTTGGTTTGGAATTAACTGGGTTGGGTCAAGCCTGGAAGAGGAGCAGAGCTGGCTGCTGGGACGCTTTCCGAGGTAACATCTGCTGGGTGCATGTCAGGCTTTCCAAAGCCTTAGGGCTGGGCTGGAGCGAGCTGGGCACCTTGTCTCTGCTTTGCAGCGAGGTTGGATTAGTGCTGTAACCCAGACCTCTTACAGCACCGCTGGGTCACACGGCTAAGAAATCAGGACTGAAATGCAGATGCAATAAGAAAGATGAGTGCTGCCGTTTCCTTACCAGGTGACATTTTGGGCTTGTGACAAAGGCAGCGAAGGGAGCTGATCCCAGAAGGGGCAGGGCGGTGGTACCTGGCTGTGTTTCTGGGTCACGCTGCCACCCAGGAGGTGGGTGCAGGTGGAAGCTTTAATGAGGCAGAGCTCAGATGCGGTCTGGTGGCCTGTTTGGGTAAGCCGTGGTCTCAGGAGATCTCTTGGTGATGATGAAAGCGGAGGCAGTTGTATTGTCTTGCTCTCCTGAGAGGAACTCTTGGAAAATTACATTTTCAGTGATTCCTTATTCATCAGCTCTCCTTTGGCCTGCTGGAGATCAGTGGCTGCGGTTCAGAGTGCATATATATCCTGCTCCTGGCTGGCTGGTCCCGCTGCACAGCCCTGTTCAGCCCCAGGAGCTCAGAGGCGCCGCAGCCATCCACCCCTGCTTTGATTTATGGCAAAAGCCATAGATCCGAAACCATGGGGGTTGTTTTTAACTCTAGTTCTGTGAAGCAGTGCGGAGTTTCTGCTTTCAGGCATCGTTTCAGGCGTCATTTTCGGGCACATCTCTGCCTTGGAAAGAGGCGAGCGCTGGAGCTAGGCTGAGCACGTTCAGAAACAGCCTTTCAGCAATGAATTACGTGGCAGGAGGAGGAAGGCTCCCAGCCACCAGCATGGTCCCCCTCTTGCTTCTACCATGGCAGAGCTCCGGCAGGGGTCCTTTCCATCTCCTCAGGAGAAGGAAAATGGCAGTCCCAGGGGAACCAGCTTTGCTGCCTGCGCGGGGCACATAGCTGTGTCCCCAGGTCCCCGGGTGCCAGGTCCCTGGGCATGCAGCAGCTCTCTCTTAGTCACGACTTGTTTCTAGCAGGATTAAGAGAAGCTTAGGGACTTTGAGGTTTTCCAAACCCCTTCAATTAACTTCTGGCTCACAGGGTTCACAGAATTTGCCTGAATTTATGACCCATTTTTCCTTTAAATGCCTCTTTTTTTTTTTTTTTTTCCAAGGATGATTCAGTTCCTTAATGTTTTTCTAGCTAAAGGGCATCCTGTGCTTTGATACGGCAATGGGAGAGGCTCTGAGGGCTCTGCTGGCACCAGGAGTGGACCCTTGCCTCTCAGGATGCTGCGTCTTCTCCAAAGGTCTCCCAGGCAGAGCAGGCACCAGGAGGGTTGTTCAGTTGAACTTTAGACCTCTCATGCCTTTAGAAAGAGGTGAAAAGATCGTGTTTAGTCTTGGTTTGCAGTGCCGATGTTTATGTGGGCATGCCATTAAAAAGGTGCTCTGCCCACGAGCCAACGTTTAAAGGTTAGGGTCAGAGTCATTTCCAAAACTGCGATTACCTCATGTGCTTGGCAAATTCTGGTTTTTATAGCAACTTTCCAGTCATGTAACTACAAAATCATCTTTTTTATCCAGCGTGCTTTTTAAATAATTTTTTTAAGCTGCCAAATTTGGTTTATGTGACTTTGAAAAAGAAGACTGCCTCTGGCTTAGACCACACATGCCAAGTTACCAATTTGTGTAGGCTGCTGCAATGTTTGTGCAACATTTACAGCACCCCAGATGAAAGGCTCTACAGAAGGGCAAAGTACCCTGATTTTTATTATTGCTACTTTTTTCTACCTCTGAAAATGGGGTTAGGACTGAGCTGACACTTTTGGTCTAGTGATGGCACCACGTAGCAGAACCCCGGTGTGTGGGCTGGAAGCAGAGACCAGACCGACATCCTGAGAGTCAGGAAAACACAGGACATTTAAAGTCACTGAGGTTTGGGGGATGGCGGCTGCCTTGCCACCCTGCACAGACGAGATGGACAGCGAAGCCTCCGGGGCATGCCCCGCTGGGAGCTCTGTGCCCTCCAACCTCCATCTACATTGGGAAAGGTACCCAGGAGAGCTGCGGGGAGCAGGAGTGGTCCTGTCTGCGCAGCCCTGCGGATGTAGGTCAGCAGAAAGCCGTGCTGAGCTATTTTGGCCACGGCGGCAATAATCCAGAGCAATCTGAGCAGTGTTTGCATTATCATCCCCAAGCACGCATCTAGCCCTGCGTGCTCAGTGCGCACCAGGAGGGTGCTGATGGTGACCCGGGTCTGCTGCCATGGGCTTGGGATGCTCTGCCTCGCCCAGAGCTTACTGATGACTCCCCAACCTGGTAGTGCTGCCTCTCAAAGCCCAGGGATGTGTTTCTTCCGCACGGGGGGACTGGTGCTCTCCTTGTAGCTGCCGTCTGGGCGCATCCAGCCTTTCCAAGTGCGGTTGCTCCTTCACCAGCCTTCGGTGTGCAGCTGGGTGCCAAGAGAGCTGGTGGTTGGAGCAAAGGATGCTCCTGAGGGCCCTGAGTGTTAATTCAGCATCTCCATCCAGGCTCTGCAGATACGGGCTCTCAGGCCTGCCCACGCTGACAAGTGGGCTGATACTCAGCAGGTCTCTTGTATTTTTGCACGGCAGGTTGAAGCCCCAGAAGAGACCAGGCAGCGGCGCGTCCCAGCCGTGTGAAAACATCGTGGTCGCTTACTACTTCTGCGGAGAGCCGATCCCTTACCGCACCCTCGTCAAAGGGCGCGTGGTGACACTGGGACAGTTCAAGGAGCTGCTGACCAAGAAAGGAAACTACAGGTAAGAGTTGCTCCCCGCGTGCACTATGGTGCCAGCAGACTGTCAGTGATGCCTGGCAGATGCTGCTGCCAGGGCGCAGCAGTGTTGCCCCCTCCCACGTGAAGGAGTATGGTGGAGGTAGGTCAGAGGGGCGCTCCTGGAGCCTTCCAGGAGAGCTCCTGCAGGGCATGCTGTGGTGGGGATGTGGCAGCATGGCCGAGGTGCTTTGGCTGTTGAAGAGGCAGGTTACAGAGACGAGGGAGATTGGGTGTTGTAGCAGAAATGTCCTGCATCACGCTTTACACGTTCAACAGAAGCTGCTGAGCTGCCCTGCAGGGTCCTGGGCTGGTGAGGAGCAGCATCAGCCGGTGCTCAGTGATGCTGTGGGAAATCTTCCAATTGCCAGAGCCATTTTGGCTGCTCCCAAAGCTTCCACTGGTGAGGACAGGGAGGTTGGGTCCTGCCGGAGTCCCAAAGCAGCCGGGCGTGGGTGTGTAGCTCTCCAAGTTCCCCCTTCCAAGTAGGAGCTGCTATGGAAAAGCCTGCCTAGAAATGCTCCACCAACACGGGTGCCTCCAGCCACCATTTTGAGAGAACTGTGAATGGGCTTGGATTCAGGGCTGGAGCTCCTGAACGTGCCAGCACAGATCCTGACTGCTCTTTTTTTGCTCACTGGGTGAGGACAGGGGCAGAAGTGTGGCCCCAGTTGCCTCCGTGCCTAGGGGAACTGCTCCCCGTCCACCACGAGCTCAGGGGCACGGAAGGGCTGTACCAGGGTTTGGGCACCGCGGTGCCCTCATGACCATTCACCTGCTTTTTTTCCTCTCTGCCCCCATGTTTCTGGTTTTTCAGGTATTATTTTAAGAAGGTGAGTGACGAGTTCGACTGTGGTGTGGTCTTCGAGGAGGTGCGGGAGGATGACACCATCCTGCCCATCTTTGAAGAGAAGATCATCGGGAAGGTGGAGAAGATCGACTAAGCTCCAGGGCTGCCGAGGTGTGAGGACAGGACTGTGAAAGACTGTGGGACTGGAGGAGAAGGCCTGGGCAGACGCTGGTGGTGCTACTGCCGCGGGCGCTGGGCAAGCCCGGGGCGGAGGGCAGCAGCCTGCTCCGGCACGGACCTGGGCGAGCTCTGGGTTGCCGGTGGACGCCGTTTCACCCCACGAACCTGCCAGTGGGAGCCCAGGCTCCCTCTCCATAACGAATATAAGTGTAATGTAGCATTGTACAGTGCATTAGAAAGTGTAATATGACCTTGTTTACTAAAGCTGCATATTTTTGATATATTGTAATAAAAGGAAAATATTTCCAATGTCACAGTGCTCTTATGTAAATGTAAAACATACAGGTACTGCAGAACTCACCCAAAGTGTACAGCCATCCACCAGACTCCGTCTGCTCCTCGCTTTCACGGCACCCCGCCCCGGCCGCCCGGCATGGATGGCTTCGGAGCGCCGCCGGGGCAGACCCTCTCTCCCCCAGCCGGTGTGGAAGGGGCGGCCCCGCTCCGGAGGGGCCGTGGTCCCAGCTCGCCTCCGAAGAATACTGAGCCATTTGGAACGAGTCAATCTCTCGCCTCCCTGGCAGTCTTAGCTGCTGGACATGGTAGGATGGTTGGTTTTTTTTTTTTTTCCTCCTGAGCTTTCTTGCGAGCGAGTAAATCCCCAAGGGATAGAAGGGTCGGTGCCAGCTCTCGGGGCTGCGAGCTTCCCGCAGTGCGAGGGTCAGCTCGGAGCTGGGGAGGCAGACTGGGCGCTGGCATCCCACACGCTTGTCCCCCCTCCATGTCCCTGCCCCTGGAGAAGGGTTCACCTCCCAGGAGGGCGCTGCAGCGGAGGGCCAGCACCCAAGTGCCCCACGCAGACGTGCCCGAGCCCCCAGTGCCGAGCTCCGGCTTTGGTCAGGGGACTCTAGGAGAAATGTAGTGGGGGAGGGGACGGATGAGACCCTAAATCTGAGGACATAAAATGTCTTTTGTCAGCTTCTGTGTCTCCGGGGAGGCAGCGCGAGGGCAGTGCAGTGTGCTGCTGAGAGTAAGGGGGGGTGTTGGTGCCAGTTAGTGCGGCTCGTGTAGGGCCAGGTCGCCCAGCGAGGCAGCCGGCACCCTGGGAAGCCTCCTGGGCTTACTCGGCCGCAAGAAAGCTGGGGCTGTGCTGGTGCTCCCCCCACCCTGCCCTCAGCCCTGCCAGCCGGGGCCCTGCCCTGCCCCAGCGCGGTCACGGCTCTGCACCGGCTCCTTCGGAGACCTGCCCTCGCCAGCCTATGGAAACCGGGGCGGCCCCCAAAGCCAGGGGGCTTCTGTGTCGACCCGGTGCTGCTCTCAGCTGCGGCGACACATTGGAGCTGCTGGGGACCCTATGGCACTGCGCTGGGATGCCACTCAGCCTGTTGTATATGTCACCGAGTGCCTTTAAAACATGGTTCTGTGATTTGCCTATACACTACGTGAAGTCCAGCAAAAATCCGCAATCGTTTTCAGCCCAGGAACGGCATTATGAGCATTTTTCCTCCCTTTTTTTTT
>VZSZ01008381.1:0-105218 GCA_013398815.1 Ibidorhyncha struthersii
TATCCCTTCGTCCAGATCATCGATGAATATATTGAACAGGGTTACACTGTCCCACCTCCTGCCTGAGAGTGCTGCGCGGCACTGGTCACTGCAGGGTCAGCCACGGTCAACACCGCCGGAGCAGTGTTGGATGTTGCTCCCGCCTTTTTCTTCCTCCATAGGAAGCAACAGGGTGTGTTAGCTCAAGGATGCCACCGAGTTGTCTTCTTCATATCTGTATTGTCTAGTTCTTACTGTAATTGGAAGTGAGAAGTACGGCTGTGCTCTTCAAATGAAGCAGTTGAGATCTGGAGGTTCTGGAAGGCTTTGCTGCTCATGCAGCCCTGGTGCTGGGCTGAACTCCTTCTCGCACACCAGTGATGTCCTCGGCTCCAGTGATGGGCATTGACCTCCCCTGCCTCTGCCTGAGAAGCTGTGAAGACTTTTGCTCCCCGTCACAGGTTTTGGAAATACTGGAGGTTGACCTGAGGCATTGAATATGATGAGGAGGAAAAGATGGACCTGATAGGCACTGAATTGGCATGGGTACATGTTTTGCAGTCTTCTAGGCTGTATATGGTGACATAGGTCGATGGCTTCATGCTCTTTGCGTTGCCATGTTCACCAAGGAAGCGAGGAGGAAACGCGTTACTGCAGTGAGATCATTGGCTGTCGGGAATGGATGATTTGTCTTAGCCAGCAGTGAGAAAAGGTGCACTGTGTTAAGCTGGGCATTTCGCATCACCTGGAAAATGAGGAATTTGGTATTTGGCACTAACTTTAATCAGGTGCAACATATTTTTTTTCTGGAAGAGACTGTAGCTGCAGGCTCCTCAGTATGTTATTCAGTCTTGCTCTGACCCAGGTTTAATATGACATCCTACACACACTAACTTAGCTTGCTTGACCATTGGACCGATTTGATGATGATATTCTCTTTCTTTGTCACAAAGGAAAAGTGGTGCTACCTATTTCTTGTATACTATCAAAAGGTAAGGCGTATGATGGAATGAACACTAAATCGGAGCTGGAAAGAAAAGAGATCCTTCTGAGATTGCAGAAACATTAGTCTGCAAGTGTAGACGTTCACAGTGACAGTATTGAATATGTAACATTTTGGAGACAGGCCTGGGGATCTGGTCCAAAAATGACCACATTTGGGGTCATAGCAGTAAACCCAAAGTGGTATGCTTCTAGTTTCCTATACAAGTAACCAAGTAAATATCTTGTTTGCCATTGTAAGCCTGAAACCTTTTAAGTTTCTGATTTTTACTGTACGTGAAACCTCTTCTGTTCCAAGTAGAAGAAGAGAAAACTTTCAGCTTCCCCATTTAAGGCTTAACGTAGTACCAGAAAAATCTAACTGGTTTGTATGTATTCCTCACTACCAAACTGCGATAACACCGGTACTAATGAGTGATGCAAATACTAGAAACAACTGCACAAAGTCCTATTTATTCTTTCTCAATCACTTAATTTATCTGAAGGAGCTACAATAGCTTCTCCTCTGGATAATTCTTTCAGTCCTATATTGTGCTATTTGTAATTATTTTCACTTAAGGGTAAACCACAATAGCCAAATTCATATTCATAGTCTGATCTTGTTTCAGCTTGCTCTCTTGTTTCCTCCTTGCCCAGAGGGTTTTCTAAATTGAGCCCAGGCCAGGAAGGAAGGAGGAACGTGGAGCATGAGTTTCTTGCTCATGTAAACGGTTAGCACTTGGGGATGGTAGAGTAAGGGTTGTTTGTTTTGTTCTCATCTGGATCGAGTTGAAAGGAGCCTGTCCTTCAGCTGTCCTATGCTGAAGAGGACTTGCACTTATGCCTCCAGGGGCCTTGTGCAAGGGAGGATACCTGTCTTTAATCACAATTCACAGGCAGCTAATTGCCATGCTAACAGCTACGAGACCAAGGAAGGTGTTCGTAAGTAGAAGGAACAACCACAAACAGTGATGAATAAGGGAGGAGTTTTTTTTTCTTGTTTGACAATAGTGAGAATATGATGACAGCTACTGAGGCAAGCGTGGCAGTGGCCTGAGGATGAGGAAAAAGATGCTGGGTGTGACCAGGTACAAAGCTGTGATACTCATCCTGTCTTTGAATCCTGACAGAAACTACACTGTGGTAGATAAAGCTTATGGAAGAGAAGAACTGGTGCCTGACAGTGACAGGAGAGAAAGAGGCTGCACAGAGAAGACAGGCTTTTCAGGTACCTGTTTTCTCCATAGACTTGTGGGGCAAACTGTCCAACGGTGAAATAACATGAATATAAGAGAGAGGAGGCTGACTGTTGCAGGGAAATACAGTCAAGGAAGGCATTTGCTGTACTGGAAAATACAAAGAAGAAGCTGACGAGGAAGATGCGTGTACGGGAAAGGACAATGGGTCCCATGAAGGGGGAAAAAAAACCCAACAAACCCAATCAAAATAGTTCAAGGAATAAAAAGAGGGTGGAGACTGTGAGAAAGAACAGAAGGATAGATGACTGGAAGGGAAAGGACCTGGTTTTACACCAGTACAAAGATGGAATTTCTTGTTAAGGGGAATTGACAGGCTTATTACTAGGGTGTGCTAGAAATAAAGATTTAAGATAAGTGCTTGTGGCAGTAAAGATTTCTCATCATCAAAAATTCCTTTGGGATTCTGATACGTTCTTCCCCGCTGTCTTATTCTTGCTACTTCGTTGACTGACTCAGTATTTACAGCGTGGTGTTTTCCTAGATCCACACTTCTGATTCTGATGTCTCATCAGAATGAAACTGATTCTCCTGTCTCAAATAAACCTGTCATTAAGAGGAGGCATATCCTATGGCTCTTCAGATACTCTGGTCACATGTTTTGGGATGCTGGGCTGGCTAGAAATGCGTAAGAGAAAAAGGAGTCTGCACAATCTGAGCTCCCCTGTATGTGGGTTATTTACCTATCAGTTGTTTGAAATAGGTTTAAAGAAAGAAATAAGTTATGTGACGTCCCACTACTGGTTTTAAGATCCTGGAAGAAGAAAATCAAGCGAATAGCAAGAGGAGTACCAGAGGTTAGGAGGATGGACAGCAAAGAGAAAGGTTTGGAATAGTGATGAGAGTGTTGCTTAGACTGTATGTAGCTGATAGTTGGGAGGAAGACTATTAACTCTTCTAGGGACAGTGTCATGTTAGCAAGAAACAACTGTGATGTTTGTGTATTGTTGCAGCCCTGGCAACAAAACGACGTCTTTTAGGGATAACAGAGATATGACAGAACAGAAATTAGGACAGGAACACAGAAATATTAAAACACTCATGGTGTTTGGGAGGCAAAGGGGATTGATGGAGGATTAGAATTTGCAATGTGATAGATACTAAAGAAATGAACAGCAATAGGAAAAATAAAGTAGAACTTGTTAGAGTCAGTGCTGGGGAAATGAGGCAAAGAGCTTCTGTTGGAGAGCATGAAGGCATGCTAGAGATGTTTGGGTTCAAGTCTGGAGAGAAACAGTTTTCGTGAGATTATTAGGAAAAGTACCACTTGGAGCAAAAGTAGGTTGATACCTTAGGTTCTTAATTTCAAAGGTCAAATTTTGAGAAATTAAGGGAATGAGTTAGTGATGACAACTGCGTGTAGGTGATTTAGGACTTGCATGTGGAGAAGGCTTGGCATCTGTCAAGTCTCTCTGCAAAAAAGTATCTGGAATTTGTATCTCAAACACGAGGGACAGTCAGTCCCAGCTGGATAAATAGCCACTTCAAAAGGGTTATTGAGAACAATCAAAAGCTTGAAAGGAATGGGAGAAAATGATTGCTTGAAAAATATTAAGAAGGGTAAGAATAAAGTGAGAATTGTCAGAAGCCCAGCTGAGTTTCCTTACAAAGGAAATTAAAGCAGGGGCTAATGAGAAAGAATGTATGAAAATGAATGTTTCCACATTTGAGATGAAAGCAAAAAACCTATCACATACCCATCTAAAACATCAGAAGATCTTTATTCAGCCAGAAATTTCCATTAATGACGTAGGTACAAAAATATGAGCTGTAATAATGAAATGTGCTGATGACACAAAATAGTGAGACACTTTCAATAAGAGAGAGATCAAGACTGGATGACCTTGAGAACCTAAATAATAGAATGGATTAATTTTAATAACACAACATGCAAGGAGACTGATAGCAGTACTTTCCACTAGGAGGGGAACCTCATTAGTTGGAAGTGACAGTGGGTAGGATGTGCTCGTTGTATTAGTCAATGATGGCCAATTCATAGATATGATCCAGCTGCAAAAAATGTTACTAAAGTCACATGACAGGTCAGGTCAGCTATTTCCATTAGATAAAAACATTGGTCTCATCTCATCTGAAACAGTTTGTGTGATTCTGGTCACTATTATTCAGAAAAGATGAGAGCGCACTGCAGGAGGCACAGAGAAGGACTCAAAGGATCATCAGTAAAATGGAGAACCTGTTTTATGAGAGGACAATAAAAATGGTTCGTTTCATTTAGTGAAACAAAAGGTGAAAAGAAGTATAATTTCAGTCTAGAAACACTAAAAGTAAGCATCAGTTAGGACAAAAGGTTTTCAAGCTAAAGGATGGTACTGCGTGGAGAAAAACTGATGTTAACTGATTGCTGAATATGTCAGACGTAGTTACCATGTTAGACAATAAATGTGGCTATTTCCAAGGCTCTTATGTGTTCTTACACAACATTACAAAAGAAACTTCATGAAAACAGTAAGATAGTAGATTTGTGCAAGGGCATCTGATCATGAAAATTGATTGCAAATGAAACGTGAAGTCCAAAAAGGGGAAGAAAATTAATCTTATGTAGTCACATCTTTCTTAATGATACTGCTGGCTTCTGTCAAGGCTGGGGCCATTCTTACCTGTATTCAAAATCACTGATGTAGTTCTATATGTGACTCAGTAATCAAAGTGGTTTAAATGTCTGTCAGCAAGAAAAAAAACCCAGCTGTGCAGAGTGCGGTCTGTAGGTTGTCTTCTGCATGAGCTGGGAGGACGAAAGGAGAAAGTTTTTGCAACATCCATTTTCAGATTAGGTGGAGAATCTTTCTATTCCAGAGGGAGCAAATTAATGATGAGGGAGGACAGCACATTTGAAAATATAGCCTGGGTCATGGCTTGAGCTGTTTTCTCAAAACGGAATCTTACAAAATAGTTTCAGAGCTATCTTAAAAGCAGAGGAGTGGTTGTGTTCTCACTTTACATAATTCAATACAAACCACAATACTATTACCTGTAATTAATGGTGCCTTTCTACCTTTCCAATTGTCTTTTCTGTTTATCATTTTCCTTAGGCATTGTGCACTGGGAAGTGAACCGAATTCTCAATAGTTTTATTCTCATTGAGAGAATCTAAGATTGTTCTAGCTGTACTTTAAAGAAATATTAAAAGAAAGAAAGGGTGTCCTGGAGATGGATATGTTTTCACATCATTGCACTCTCTTCTTTGTTCCTTTCCCATTTGACAAGATAGGCGTTTAAACTGTGAGGATTCCACAGAAACAGTTTTTTAGGGTTTAATTTTGTGTCTAAGAACTGGATCTTTTTCATGAACACAGAAAAAAGGGATCGGGCATCAGGACAGGGCAGTTCTCGTGAACAACTCGTGGAGGGTGAGAAGAGAGTTTATTTAAAATAGAAACTGTGAATATCCTGCTAAGAGGTAAAGGAATAATTTGCTGGTAGGTGTGAGGTCAGTTAAAAGAAGATTTTGTTTTCCACGTTGATCTGCATTCTGTACTCCTGACTGTGATTTAGCTTTTTTATAATCAGTTTATTAGTTAGTACTGGCACACAGCTCTTTGCTGTGATAAAGCATAAAAATACTTCTCAAGAATATGTTTTACAGCAACATACTTCTTTTAAAAAATAATATTTCACTGAATTTTTCAGCAAATTAATACTGAAAACCTTTGGTGTAACACAGATCCCATTGTCAACAGAAGGAAAAAAAGGTACAGCCTCCAAAGGGCAGGAGGAGGAGGTTGAGGGATGGATTTTAGGCATGGGTAGTATAAATGCTCTGTAATCCCTTACCATTCTCTGACTGATGATGAACTACATGTACTGCCTGTTACAGCAATATTGATTGCAATCAGATGATAAAATCATTGCACAGAGAAACCACTGCAGTAAAAATGAAAAGATGGAAATGTAGTGAATTCTTGATTCAAAAATGATTTCTTGGAATAAAATGAAAAACTCATTCTTATAGGTGAGAGTTAGTCATGGGAATAACAAAATGCTGAAAAAATATAACCATTTTAAAATAAAATTCATTTCAAATTATGTATTTATCTTCAACAGCCGTCCCACACTTTTCATCAACGTTCCCTATGCTGCAAATTTTCCTCACTCATAGCTTTAGCTTTACTTACAATTAATCCACTGGTATTATAGTGATGGAGATTCTCGCTGGAATGCATTAACTTCCTCTGTTAAATCCCCCCTGAGGCAAACCACTTGAAAAATATTTCCTTTGTCTAGGACACACAGTTTAGTAGCTCTCTTCTTACAGTGAGATAGCAGCTCTTTTTGCAGTGATTTATGCATACTATTCAAATACAAAAACTGCATTAAATTATGTTACATGAAAAGATCTGAGATGCACATTCCTGACACAGCATTGTGTCAGGGAAAATATAGGTCTGATCCTGTTGCCATTCAAGCCCGTGCTTACAGAAACCTTGAATCATTGTGATGTGGAGTTGCAGTGATGTAGGGTTATTAGGACTTGAGTAACTTTTTGTTTACAGAGACCAAACAGACCTTTCAAACTCAGTGATGACCATGTACGCATTTAGTATTCTTATTAATCATACAAACAAAGTTGCTATGTGCTCTTTCGAAATAATTAGGATCAGGAGTTCTGGAGGGGAGATTTCACAGCCTCTGAAATAGTCTGTTTCAATGCATTGCAATCCTAACTGTTTGAATGGATTCATAATACCCAACTTAAATCTCTGCTGCAAATTCGTCTGATCTTTGTCCTTCCTCTAGATGTCACGGGGGAACAATGGCTGCCAAATCTTTTATGGCTGCTTTCTACGTTTTGGGGTGCTGCTATAATGTTCTACCCTGACCTCTTCATTTCTCAATTTACTGCTCTATTTCTAAGCCATGTAAACTCTGTTTCTTCAGCTTTCTTCACAGTTGATATTTTCTAAACTCTCCTTGCTGTTGTACACACCCCCTGGTTGATTGCCATTATTTTTCTTGGAGTACAGTGACCAATGCCAAACTCAGTACTATGCTTTCTAGGACTTTGGGAGAGCTGAGTTAAGTGGAATAATTACTCTTTGTGTCATCTCTTACATTGTTGACTCTTTAGTTTGTCATCTCCCACTTTGTTTTCTGCCTACGCAGACATTTCCTATTCTATATTTAACTTTCTTCCCTCATTAGGTTTCTCTTTCCAAAGCGTTGTCTGGTTTGTATTTTGTCTGGTTGATTTTAGGCTGCTGCTTCAGTTTTTGAGGCCCATTTTTAGTGCTATTTCCATCCTTCAAAGCACTTTGCCACTTTCCCCAGCTTGATGTCACCACCAAACTATGTCAGCACACCCATGTGCCACTGCCCAGGCTATTAATGCATGTGGGGAATAAAACTGGCCCCAGGATAAAGTCCTGTGGCTCTCCTCTGGAGAAACCTTCCCAGATTTGACAGCAACCTGTCAATTACTGCACTTTGAGGACAGTTTTTCAAATGTTGTGCACCTACTGGCTTGCTAATTACCTCTGGAATGCACTGTCGTGGCTTACTTGGGAAAATGCTGTGTCGGACAGTGTCAAAAGCTCGTCATTGTCAAGATGCATCATATCTGCTATTTGCAGGTATTTGCTGGAGCAATTATCCTGTCAGAGAAGGAGATTAGCATCAATTGATACAATTATTTTCATGACAAACCCATTTCAACTGTTTTTTTAATAATTATCATCATCTTCCAGGTATTTACAAATTCTTTATTTAATAATTTGTTCGTTTTCAAGAGGTAAAAGTTAGGTTGACAGCTATAAAATGCTTCAAGTCCTCTATCCTCTCTTTTAAAAATTGCTTTTATACTTTTCTAGGATTTGAACCTCCCTTGCTTGCTGTTACTTCTTGAAAATGATCATCAGTGATTCAAACATTACTTCAGCTAATTCTCAGAACATTCATGGTGAGTTTTGCCACAGCCCAAGCACCTCTAACTTTTTTTTTTTTTCCCCCAACCTAAGTATCATGGGATCAAGGGCTGGGCTTTCTAAGCTTGTACTTGACAATCCTGATACCATTCTGCAGTGTGTGTGCTTAGTGTCAAAAAAATTGTTGTAATCAGCAAAGCATGTGTGCTTATGTGCACCCCTGCTCAGCCAACGTGTAAGTACATGATTAAATGCTTCTGAAATCACTGGGACTTGCTACATTACTAAAGTTAATGAGACTTCGCACCAGTGGCTGCTCCGCAAACAACTGCAGACTGCTCAGGGACCTGGTGTGATCCCCTGCCCTAAACTGTATTTGAATATTGCCTTCTTGTTGAAAATTCTCTCTGCATACCAGGATGAGAGTGAGCGTGTTGGTGGGGAAGGAGAGCAGAGGTGAGCGTAGTCACTGCTGGGTGTGAGTGGGTTGGGTGCCGAGGTGTTAAACTAGGGTGTATGCCAGCCTAGCCTCAAGCACCAAGTCTTGTCTTTGGCCTTGGGCAGATTGATTGGGTGAGCTCCATGCCAAGCAGGGAATCATGTGCAGAGGCACCTGAGATGTTCTGCTCCTGGGTACGGGAGCAATACCTTTGCACCGGGATATCTCTGTGACTCTGGTGACCAGCCTTGCTTCTCAGCTGAGCTTAGTAATTCAGATGTGGCAGCATGCTGCTGTGTCTCTACCTCTTTTGGGACTGAGCTGGTGTGTTCATATGGTGCCATGCCATGCTGGTGGATGTCCTGGAATCGTTCAGTGTCTGCAGAATGCCTCTAGATCCTGCGCTGATAACCTCCTTGGCCTTTTTTAACCTGCTTTGAGAACCTCGGTATCTGTAGTGATGCCTGGAGAAACGCTGTAGTGGTTGAAATAGGGAGTAAATTTACTCTATCAGTAAATTTAGACAGGCTGCTAAAAAGTGAGGTTTTGGACTTTTGGGGCTTGCTGTGAGCTTTATCTGGCCAAATGTAAGAATCTGCGGTGCTGCTGTAGGTGCCTACATCTGAGCTAGTTGTATAGGTTCCCCTTATAACCAAGGAGAGGGGTCAGTTTATCTTGCCCTGAGATAGCTGTCAAAAATAGGTCTAAAAATGCCTTTTTTCTCATTTGATTTTGAGGAAATCTAGACGGTCAGCTCAGGTGTCTATATGGCATTGCAGTTGCCTGCCTTCGATGAAACAAATTTCAGGCTTATTCAAGTAAATTTTGCAGAATATGTGCAGCCATACCCTCAAAGATACATACCACGCATGGGAAATAATGAAAGTATCAGTTCGTATCCACGCCTGCTTCTTTTCTCATTTCTCTTCCCCACTCTTTCATCTGCATTCAATTTTATTTTGTTAGACTTTAATTTGCTAGACTGATGAATCACTTTCTCCGTGGTTAGTGCTTGCTCATTCCTCATTTGTAGATGGTACTGATTGCAACTTTGTATGTAGGATTTGGTTGAGTGGGAGGGGAAGCATGTGTTTAGGATTTAGACTTCTTCTTCCAAACATTTTCTAGACCACCCCCCAGATATCTTGTGACCCAGCAGTGGTTCACGGGCAGTGGAATGAGTAACTGACATAAACTGAAGGCAGGCACAGAGAACTTTCTTGTACATCTCAGGAAAATGAACCCATCACTCGCTACATTCCCTGTCCCACTCATTTGCACAGAGCAATTCTGTAAGTTGTGTTCTGAGGACTGCTGATCAAACGTCTATGAGTCCTAATTCATGATTTGCTTAATACAGCTTTTTAAAGCACACTTCTATGGGTATTAGGGCTGAAAACGTTCCCAAGGACATTGCTTCCTCTGTTTCACTGCACATTAAAGCAACATTGGTGGAAGAGCTAAAGCAGGCAGCCAGGAAACTGTTAAAACACAAAGACATTGGCACTGAGCTTTACTTTTCCCTGTCAGAGTGAGCCGATTTCACACACGCGACCCTTTAAACCAATAAATCAATGGCAAACTGGTGACCTTATTTGCTGTAATGAATCAGTTGCATTGCCATGTTCTGCAGCATATCAAACAGCAGCAAATCTGGTTTCACTGGCCAGTGTGCTCTGCCTGATTCAGTGCTGCAGTGAAGCTCTGTTTAAAATAAAAGATGCATGTTTAAGCTTGATAAGGCATATCAAATATTAACATTTGTTACCTAATGATACTATACTTGGTACTATTTGGTACTAGCCAACCAAAGTAGTAAAGTTGTGCTACCTCTGAATTTCCCATCTAACATTTAGATACAGAATTTTAAATGTTTAAAAATTACCAAAAACCTGTAATGGGTTTTCCCAGGAAAAAATGCAGTCAGTTAACGAATGATGGCACTAAAGTGTTTTTATTAGCTTGCTAGCCTAAAGTTCAGGCTGCATTCTTGGAGTAGTGTGTAGTGCGCTCCTGAAAAAGACATCAGCATCCCAAAGTTGGAGCTGAGGGTTGGCACTTACCAGCATAGTTTTTCATCAAAGACTCTAAAAGCTGAAGGACCTCAGTACATCTTTCTGTGAAACCAAAACAAGTACTGTTAAATGGGTTTTGCGTTAGTCTGTAGGCTTCTCTATGAGGCTGTAGGTCTCTGTGTATCCATACCTACCTGGGAATAGCTCTGGGAAGGTGATTATGCTTCTGAAAGTCTGCTTACTATCACTCCAGCAACCACACTTGTAGCACCATCCTTTAAAATGGTGTGGTGCATTCCCTTCTTAGTATCAAGCAAGGTGAGTGTTGGGCTGTAATAGTTATATTGTCTAGGAGCCCTAGTCATGGATAAAAATAGTTTGAATAAAAGGATAACCTTTGCTTCAGAGAATTTTCAAGCTAAATACCAAATAAGACAAGGGATGACAGATGAGCACAGACAAAGGGAAAGAATATGAGGCAATTTAATAGATAAGATCAATTCTTACCTTCCTCCCTGTCTTAGCCTCCTGGGTAGGCTGAAGGAAGTTACAGAGAACTTGGGAAACAGCATAGATCTCAGATTGTCCAAGTGTAAAGAAAACCATGATGGTAGCTATTCCTTGCATATTAGCCATAAAATGAAAGATGCTTTGGGCTGGTTTCATCGGATCAAGTACAGACATCTAAAAAATGGATATGACTATCTAAGCTGGTTTTCTTGACTCTGTCTGTAGCCAGTGGAGTGAAACAAGTGACTGCAGGGCATCGCTCATTTCATTCTAAGGAGGGTGCTAATATAGATAAGGTGAACTGCACCCTGAAAATGCCTGTTTCTTCCCATTGATTATTGGGGTAGCCGGAGCAACCAGCTTGGACATTCACCATCTGTACCACAGGTGTCTAAAGTCAGGGGAATTGAATCCCAGTGTGATATCTTTTCTCCTTCTGTGCACTTGTGCAAGGGTAAAATGTCAACAACCTGTACTTCTTGACAGCTTGCTATTGAAGTGCACACAGAAGTTTGCATGAACAAAGTAATTATTGAGTGTTGAAGAAGTGAGCAGTCCCCTGAAGCATTTCCCACTGTGTTTCTTGTATCTAGAAAGAGGACACATGGACTGTCTAGACCATTTGAACTAAGAGATTTTATTTAGTCCCTTCTCAGCTCTTTCGTTTTATGATGTAAGCTTAGCTTACGAAATAGGGTGGAACGCAAAATAATATAAAATAGCATCTTTTAAATTTTTACTGGCTTTCGGACCTCTTTCCTTCCTCTCTCCCTTTCCCCCAGATTTACAGCTTAGACCTTTACAGTCTACTTAGACAGACATTTAGCTTAAATTTGAGACGTTACTATGATTCATTGCTGGCCCTCTGAGCTCAACTGTGTAACACTGCTGGCAGCAAATGGCTACTGTTCTGCCTCTTGAGAGTAGCTAAATTTCAACAATGTGGGAAATCAACTCTTAATATCCATCTTTCAAAGCACCATAAGATCTATGTTGAAGTGTTATTGTGTGAATATAAGTCCTTTTTACGTCTGAAAGGTAACTGTACGGAGGTGGGCAATATTGGGCTGCTTTACTTTCCAATATGGCATTAATTATAACACAGTAGCCCATTTTCCATGCTCTGAGTCACACTGATAACCAAGTACCATGTATAATGCTCTTCATTCATCGCTCTGAAAGTCTCTGGCAAATATGAAACATATGCTATGCACAGTTCCTCCAGAGGGGCAGGTGGCTCTGTGAAGGGATTGCTTAGATGTGCAGGTCAGAAGAGACCACTGTGAGTGTGGGAACTGACCTGCTGCACTATGGAGACCTAGAACCTCATCTGGACATTTTGGTGAAGTCCAGAACACCAGTTTGAGATCTGATGTCTTCAGAAAAATGCCCAGCTGGGTGGAACAGGAGGAGTTTCGGGGAATTGCTTTACTCCTCCAAATGCAGTAGAAGACAGTGAGTTGTCCGGGGGGGGACCATCTCTTCACGGCTCTTGTGCACAGGAGCTTAATGAGATACTGTGGATTGTTGAGACCCATCTGCTGCTCTCGGGCTGGGCTGTGCAGGCCAATGACTGCTTGGTCTCGGTGTGGGTTTCTTAGGTGCTGCTGCAATACGGATCGTAAGTATGGCAAATGAGTTATTGAGCTGAGTGACCTGGCAGCCAGGTTTCTCTGCACAGTGACAGTAGAGAGGGTAACAGCAAGCTGGTAACAAGCCTCTTGGTAATGTGATAGAAATTAGCTGTTTTCTTCAGATTCCATTTTCCAGCTATGTTTCTATGTCAGTGCATTTTTTTTTATTATCAGCACTGTAGGCTACTTCTAGCTTGCCACGATTTGATTGGAATTTGATGAACTCAAGCATTTTTTTCTGCTTTCATTTGTAAAAAGCAAGAAATGCAGTTCTGTGAAATGTGAAAGCAATTCATAATAGAAATCTGTACTAATAGAAGAGGTGATGCAGCGAGAATATGAAAGTGTTCAGTTTTGGGGCTAGAGAAAGATAATGGCTAATTGTCTGAAAAACTATTTCTTTATTAGATAATGAGAGCTGCTGAAATTGCTAGTTGTATAAATGAGACATCCTGCATTATTGATCAAGCTTCTTTGTTTTAGCTGCACTGGAAGTATACATTTCACTCTTACATGGCTATTTATCAGATCTAAACCTGACATGCAATGATCCATTCATATGGTAAATTTTTTTTCATGAAAAAAGCTAAATACTGAAATATGGTTAAAGTAAGGCTCCATTATCTGTCTTTTGCAGGCTACCCTTATGATGCGGGAACATATTCAGTGACATAATCAGTTAGATCAGTAGTCTATCTAGTCTAGTGTTTTACCTCTGTCTGATAATAAGCACTTAGTGTTTCAGGAGTATAACAAACCTGGTTACTTCAACTAAGCAATGTTATACATAACAGGAATAGTCTTTCCTGACCTTGTGAGCTGGTTTAGTCATTCTATGAGGTGTAGTTACTTTTATTAATTAAAAGTAGAGAAAAGGAATATTGAAATACAATCTCTAAAGCCCTTGAGGTCAAACCTACACGTTAATGACATTTTGTTTGCTGTTCCACAATGCTGTGACAGTTGTAGTATTATCTATTCTAATTTTGCTCAAAGGATTTCGAATAAACCTATTCCAAAAAGAAGCATGAAACCAGAGCTAAACAGAAGCCATCATCCTGTTAGTACCATAAGTTGCCTAATAACATGCCGTGATTAAACATTTTGACCTTGACAAGTTACAGTAAAAAAGGGAGAAAAAGTATATGTATTCCTTATCATCTTACTATTTTTCTTCAGATGCACAATTTTTACTTACCTTTGGTGAAATAACGAATATTGCACATATTACTGAAGTGCCATTGTCTGTAATATTAATCCCTTTAAAAACAAAAAAACTATATGTATTAGTGAACCCTCTTTACACTGATTTTAGAATAGGAGAGGCTTTGCAGTCAATTATTTATGTGCAGTAAGTACTGAAAGCCTTATTATCTCAGAATAATCAATGTTTGGCTGAAGCTTGAGAACACTAATAGCTAATCTTAAAAGTCCTGATTCAGTGTCATTTGAAATAATGGTAGGACTCCTATTGATTTTAGGTGAAGGAGGATGAGGCCAAAAAGTATTGCTTTGAGAGATAATTTTAGATAATCAGTTGAAAACATCTGTAAAAGAACAAAAAACTTGACTTTCACTCTCTGCATAACACGGTGTGAAGTATTTCAGCAGACGGGAACTCCTGACTTCAAAATTGTGTATATCTGTATTTTCTGTTGCCTTGGGGAGCCTTGTTTAAGTGTGTATCTACTGACTCGTGTTTGTCTCTGGGAATAGATGGATAGCAACTGGAAAAGTCACAAGCAGACTGGGAAGGAGTAGGGAGAGTCAGTGAAATATTGAAATACCTGCATATCTTTTAGTTTAACACTCAAGTTACTTCTTTTTTCCTTGAATCCCTAGCAAATTTTTCTCTCCAGGATATGCTCTTGCTCATTCTGGTGGGGCCTTTTGATGTTATCTCTCTTCAGCAACTCTGATAATTTGCCTGCGTCAGTGCAGAGCAGCTTGTGGTACGTGGGAGCCTCGCTCCTCCTGGGACACTTGGAAGATAACAGGAGAAATGAAGGAAGTAACACCCAAAATGCAAAAGATAGTACCAATGCTTCAGGATGCCTTCTGGTGCAGGGTCTGGTGCAGGCTTGGACATGTGGGTGCTGTATCAGTTTGTAGAGCAGGGTTGGACAAAGAAGCCAAGGAGGTATTCACAGATTGCAAAAGAGAAGGAAAGAGGAGATTCTGGCATTTGGTGAGCCATTCCGTTCTCAAACAGGGGACTGCTGTTTTCTGAGTTTGCACAAATGATGAAGGTTGGATTTTGGCTGCATTTGGAGGAAGTTCCAAAATATGATTTAATAATTATTAAAAAAAATAATCCTTCAGAACTCAACCTGCTTGTCCACCGAAGCCAAAAATGCTATCAGAACTTCATTTTAAGAGTTGTTTCTTCTCATTTCCTTATTTTAAGAGTTGTTTCTTCTCATTTCCCTATCTACAAAGAATAGGAAAACCAAGAAAGAAGACGGGAATGGTTCTGATGAATATAGCAGTGTTTAAAACCAAGAAAAGGTAGCTGTACTCTGTGCTGTCTTTTCTAGTGGGGTAAGGTAAAGCAAACCTTGTATTGCCCTTATTAAAAGTAGGTAGATTCTGTTTTATAGTGCCAATCTGTGATCACACTTGCTGGGTGTGTGTCTGTATATTGATTGAGTGGAGTTATTTTTGAATAGAAGAGTTTATTTTCTAAAGCAAGGGAGCCCTTTCACATTATTTACTGACAGTGCTGGGGGATGCCCAGCACTGTCAGTGCTGCAAGGCAAAGCAGAAAAGCTTTCCTCTAGCGAGGAAGAGGCAGCATCAGGCAGCAGCCCGTAGATAAGCAGATATCGCTAAGTAGGGAAGTAGGACAGATACCCTGAGACAGTATCTGGCAAAGCAAGGGAAGAGACATGAACTCTCCTTTCCAGAGAAAACCAGAGAAGGAACTATAGGGACTCAACTCCTAGAAAAGAGCCAAAAGTTCTGGAACTCCATAATATTTAGGTGCCGAGCTCAAGATGATTTCAGTCTTAACAAGTGCTATATTTAGGTTCACTTATGCTCCTTAATAGAGTCCCAGTCCAATTTAGGAACACAGTGGCCTTGAAGAAACTTGAAATTTTTAGCAGTTTGTTGCCTTTTTCCACTTTGGAATGGCTTTTTCTGATCCTACAAATAGGAAACAAAATAGTGATCTTGGCGAAGAATATTTGATGATCCAGTTTGATGTATATATTTACCTATCTTTCATCCGTATACTTATATACGCCATAAAATCATGATATCAGAGTGTAGCAAAAAACTGTGAGAGTATTGCTAAGTGATTTAAAAATACCCTGTTTAATAAACTAGAGGGGTTTTCCCCCCATCTAAAACAGTGAGCCATATTCTCTCATTTCTCATTTAGTCACACATTAAGACAGATTTGACCAAGTATTTTTAGTTGGAGATTTGGAGCGGCTAAAGTAAGAAATCCTCTTAATAAAAATAGGAGCTTTTTTTTTAAACTATCTTTTATACCAGTGTAATTCCATTGACTTCACAAGATTTATTCCTAATACATTTTGATAGGAAAAGAGTAACAGGTTGTGGGCATTTTTATTTTTCTTTTATGCTGTAGGGGTAACATTGTCACTGTGCTTGAGTCCTTCCAATGAAAGAACTATTTTGTATAGCATTTCCTTTTTACTAGTTGATGACATGCTACAATACATAGGCACATAAATACCAAATATTGATACACAATACGATAATTTCTTATTTTCCTGATGATGAAGACAGTTTTCTGGTTTTTGTGAAGCATCACAAGCCATCCTGGGTTTGCTGTAGGACTGCAAGCTGGGGTGAGTATGAAATGGGCAGGACAGAGCCAAGACAGAGGCACTCTATAAACTTCAGCAATTTTCATCCATTTGCCTTTGAATTACAGTATTAAGGTTCTGTCTTCCAGGGCAATATTTCTCAGTAAAATGTGTTTACCTGTAGCTTTCAAATTTCAACCTTATACTTTTGTTATTAAATGAAGCAAGATTGTAGGGAGACTTTTTTTTTTTTTTTAAATTTATCTTTTATTAGACCAGCCCATATTGTTGGATAAAAACCAGACAAGCTTCCAGGTGCAGAAATCCATCTTCAGTTTGGAAACAGAAGCCAATTTCAAGCCAAGTGTAGGCTGGGGACAATTGTTTTGAGTTTAACTTTGTTATAGTGATCAGCTGAACAAATAGAAGATAGAAAGGTGTTCGACACGTTGAAGCAGATGAAGATGTTAGTGAAGGTAGATGTGATAAGGTTGCAATAAATGAGTCTGAAATAGCTAACAGAATCCAGGAGTGCTGCTGCTATTGAAAAGAGAGTCAAGTCAAGGGACAAGAAAACTGAATGGCAGAACTCTAGACAGATGCGATTCATCAAATCCCAACCATGCGCTAAAAAATTTGGAAGAGATTGATTGAATTGCAGATCAAAGCTTCATTTTCATAGGAACACAAGAAGCTATAGGGATGTCTTTCAATATCCCATCCCCAACAGTGACTGACAAAAGGTAGGTGCGTAAAAAGTAATTTTAAGCCTTTGTATGTTTAGGAGTTTCTTAAAGCTATAAAATTTGTAATTCTCTAAGGACAGGACATTGAGCAGTCCAAGCTAGTTACCCTGGGATCTCAATGGTGAAGAATAGGTGCACTGGAAAAGTGACTTAATCTTGTATCAAAATAGGTGTTTAGGGCTATTTCTTTCCATTCACTATAAAGGCACTCTAGAGTGAGGTTTAGGCAGTTAACTTCTGAAGTGGACTTCTGACATCTGACGTGAATTTCCCTCAAGCCTCCAGGACTTGAAAACACAATTGGATTGCAGGGATGGCCTTGAGCACCGACCCAGGACTGTCTTCATTGCCAGGGGCTGTTCCAGTATGAGTTTGGATGTGAGCCTTCCCTTTGGGAAAGGAAGGGAAGAGTTGAGATGCAAGCGCGGCTGTGCTGCTTGGCCTTGGTAACAGAAGGCAGAGTAGGACCTGTCTTATTTAGCCAGCATCGACACAGACTGTCACCTGGAAATGAGGACTTACAAATCCCTAAGCCTTAAAAATCTGCACCCTGGTGCAGTTTTCAGAAGTGCTTCCGTTGCATTAGCTTTACTCTGAAAACAAGATGAGATCTTGCCAGAAATCGTATCTTTAAAAGGTAATCCTTCTATATTTATCCATACATTCATTCTCTGGGCATTACATTCAAATGGAGATTACTCTTTTAAATGTTTGTATAGATCTCTGCTGCTCTTTATTTTGTTATTCTTTGCTAAAACAATGTCATGGCTGTAGACGAATTTTATGTTTTGTTTTTTTTTTTTTAAATGTTATTCTCCAGTTTAATAAAAAGCATTAGAAAACCGTAGTAACTCTTCCTTTTTTAAAATTAGATTCTGTTCACTGAAAACTGCAGCAAATGACTGGATGCTTGGTATTTGAGTTCCCCAGGAAACTCATACAGCATTGAGTTTGTGCTCGCGAGCTGACCTTTCTTTCATTACGTAAGAAAAAAAACAATCTTTATGAAAGTCAAGTCAAAGATAAGATCAGCATGGTGGGCTGGTAATTACATAAAGTAATGTTCCGTCATTAGATAAAATGTACAGTTGATCCTATGGCTTAGATGTGGGCGAGGAATATGATCTAGTTTTACTGGTATAAAAGAAAGATGCAACTTTTCATACATCAGCTTTGGGAACGTACATCTGAGCGTCAGGAACAGCTCACCTTTAAATGCCATCCTGCAGTTTCTCAGCTGACTGATTTATTCTTGTTGAACAAGGGAGGTAATATATTTTTAAATTTTTGTTGCTGTTACGGAGGAAAAATTATGTAATTTTTGACATTCTCTTTCCCTTCTTTCCAAAAGTTTTCTTATTCTTCCATTCTGTCAAAGTTTTTACTTTGAAAATTAACTTAAAAGGTTGTGTTGGGACTAAAACATCAGTGCTTGGGGTTAAACTAGCTTTGTAAGTAAGAGAAAACAATGTTCTAGAATTGTAATGCAGCTAAATGGTAATATTTTGTTATTTCTGATTGAGTCCATTAACGCTTCATCAGTAACATTGTGTTTTTCTCCTGGTCAATGGTATTGCTGCTGAATGTCAAATGTTACACAATCTGTGGTACTAACGCATGTTTTAGAGTCTTTAAATTGCCAGTCATGATTACATATGTTAAAGGAAGGGAAAAAAAACGTCAGTATTTCTCAGTCTTCAGCAGTTTGCTAGCTCTGTGTACATGCCAAAAGGCTGCAAGTGAAGCGCTGGCACTTCATTGTTCATTGTTGCTGTGACACAGCCGTACCTTATGGCCAAGCATCCCAGAAAGAAGTGAGCACAGTGTGCAAAGTGTTTAACTGCTGTTGGATATGACAGCACCACCGTCACTCTATGGAAGAGTATAGAGGGATGTCCCAAGTTTATGCTGAAGACCTTAGGTTATTTCATACAGTCAGTACTAAGGGTGCCTATCGAACAATGCTTGCTGTCATGTCTGATCTGGTGGAACTTGACTTGAATGTAAAGACATCCACAGACTCCCAGGCGTACCTGAAGAGAGAAGCTGTTTGCAAATACAGCTGATTGCCTGTCTTTATGATGGTAACTGATAATATGTTAACTGATTTACAGAAAAAGATGAGATATTGTAAATTGTGAGGTGAGACTTTTAACTGCTGGGGAAGACTTAAAATTGCCATCTTTCTAAAGAGCTGCTGAAATTCACCTGTTATATAATGCTCCAGTAGTTTAAGAAAGATAATAATTAATAGAGCAAAATAAAAGCTTCCTTTGATTTGATGGTGAGATGAAATGAGGAGTGTAGACACTAACTGGGTCAGCAGCATGGGCCCAGTCAAAAACGAAGTTGGTTGACCAAGTGACCAGCAGTCACACCCCTTCTATGGTACTGGAAAGAGCATATACAGTAAATAACCTTAAAAAAAAAAATTATTTGCTGGATGGAGGGATCCAGCCAATTTATTCAGCACAACTCCATAGGTGCGGCTGAGCTCAGTTCAGTTCCCAAAATGTTTGGCAGGACCTGAAAAGGCTATGGATCTAAATGGTGTGACAGATCACCTTTCTCCTGTGGAGACAGGTTGCTCTTGTCGAGGGAACAGGCGCAGAGAGCTGGCAGCTGCTTCTCAGAAACCTGAGCGCCATGTTCAACACTCCCGTGAGGCAACTGTGTTAACAGCATCCCCTTTCCTTTTCCACCTGTTGACTCACATCAGAAGACTATTTATTGTACTCAGATGGGTTTTTGGTAAAAGCCCAAGCAGAGACAAGGAACTACAGGTTGCATTCAGCCTGCATGCATACATACATACATACATTGAACTGGCTTTTTGATACCTCTTCCAAATGCTTCTTTCCAGTGCTTCCACAATTGCTGCCAATGTTTTTTCTTCCTGTTCATTATCGGCTGCTTTTAACTCCTTTATCCTCTTTTTTCTGGCAGCATGGACTGGCTCGCTGGGCAGGTGGGAGGGAGGAGGCGAAGTTACTCAAGGCACCCCAACCCTTGCCACCTGTTAATTGCAACCTCATTGGCCTCTTAGTCATTCAGTTTAGCTGGGCTTAAGATCAGTCTCTCACCTCTGGTTTTTGATGTCTTAATTAGAAAGAGTCTTATTTCCACTTTTGTGCCTTCATTCGTTGCATCAGTGATCATTGCATATCTGTCTTGCTCATAAACTTTGTTTCTTTCTACTTTGCTAACCCCAGTCAGGCAAGGGCCATGTTCTTGTCATCCTGCCTTTGGTCTCAGCCTCATCTGCCCGGGCATGATCATTTTCTGATTGCTGCAAGGATGGAGTTCTCTTTGATTTTGTTTCCTGGTTTCAAAGCTACCTTGTAGGGCCTGTGCTCCGCTGCCATCTGAATGGCTACCTTTGATGACTGCGTTGCACATCTGTTTAATGAACCAAGACCTGCTGACCTGTGCATAGCAGCCTCATGTCCCTATATATCTCTGGGAATTTGTGCAGCGATGGAGCATCCCTCTGCTAATCAATACTCTCTTTGCACACATCCCAGTACTCCAGGTTTGCTCTCCGATAATGATACCAGGCGAGTGGCTTCACTCCTTGGACCACCTCTCCCTCCAGATGTGAGCAGGCATTATTTGAACATTTGCATCATCGTGGCAGTCGTTGCGGTGATTCTGCTGCGTAGGTGCAAAATCTGCAAATAAATGAATTTCCATTATGTGAAAGCTATCTTTGTTTAGTTATACTTGATTTTCTACCATCTTTCCTGGTTAGGGTTGGCAGTGCCTTCTCTGGTCAGTATAGCACGCTTAAATAGCCTCTACACCAAATCTCAAAATCAGTTTCTTTGTAACTGACATTATTGTCCTTCTCATTTCCACCTCATTTTTAGAAATATTTGGGGCCACAGTTCACAATTTGATCTGTCCCTTGAGAATATTTGTCATGGAGTAGCAGCATTGACTGGTGTATTTGGAAGAAGAGAAGCTCTTAACTAGTTAAGGATTTAATGCTTTTTTTTTGCTTTTTTTTTTTTTTTTTGCTTGCTAAGCACGGTAGCTTTCAGTATCTAAAATGTATATCTCAGTGTTGTCAGCTTGGGGCCTTATGGGCCTTATCCCGGACACCAGTCAATCAGTCATTAGCACATCATGCTCTTGTGTGACATTTTCAGTCTTTTAAAGTCAAGGGATCAGGTCATCTATGAAGGCACACAAGAACAGAAGAAACTGTTCAAAAGATCCAGTTGCAATAGTCTGGTGATGCCTCAGCGCTGAGGTTCAGTTCAGGCACAGCCCAAACAAGTTGTGGGGTTAGCTCCAGGCACAGCCTGGAGGGGTTACTACAGAGATGGACAGATCTGCATGATCAGATAGCATTTCTGAGAGGGCAGGTAAATAGTTTGGAGATTAGGGGCTGGTGGCTTGGGATGCTGCCTGGGGCGCTTGGCTGAAGCCAGTCAGGAACAACTGGAGCCAGTGAACCAGGCGCTGCTGCACAGCCACAGCCACACACCCTCTCCTCAGGGTGAAGGTAAGCCATGCTCAGCCCAGAATCCCTCACAGGACAGTCTGCAAGGGCAGGAGAAGTCCCCCTGTTGAAATATGCTGTGTGTCTCAGCAATAAAGAGACCCTGAAACTCAGTCCTCCAAGGCAAGGCTGTCCCGGCCAGCCGGGCTGGGTGAAGGAGTGCTGCTGCTATTGTCACCTGCACAGGCTGCCTGGGTTTGGGAATTTAATACTTCAGCATCCTTTATATGGCTCTTTTCTCTGTGGACGCAATTGCTTCACCATGGGATATAAGTAATTCCTGCTCATTGCTAAAGGAAGGGCTCAGGTCTATGCTTTGGAAGAAAATAATTTTTAAGGGGGAAATTCTCTTTTCTGAATGAGAGACTGGTCCGTGTTTGACTGAGCACAATGAAACTGTCAGTTCAATACAGAGGCTTAGTGCTTGAAAAGGAGGGTTACAAACTTCATGCCTAAAATACTACATTTTAATACTGACAAGAACAGAAGTGAGGTTCAGTATTTTGTTTTATGTGTTAATAGCTCAGATGAATCCAAGATTTTTAAAAGTACCATTAATTGACCAGGTGTTTATAACATGAAGATCTGAAGAAGCGTGTGGCAATTTTAACCTAGCTCAGATCCTGCCTGACTTTCCAGTAAGGGAGGTCCTCCCAGGCCATGCCACAGGCACACGGAAGTTCTCTGGCTCAAAAGAAACACCAGTTTATGTGTGTATAAACTTATGACCAGTTTATGACCATTTTTTTTTGTCTCTGACCAGGCTGGTACAAAATGCTTCAGAATAATTTTAAAGGTTCTGTGGTAATTACCAAAAAGCATCCTACCGATCTCCATGTAGCCTTTGCTTAGTATATCTGATGTCTGGATATGGACAAAACTGAAGATCCATGTATCCGTTCCTCCCCCCCCCGAATGTTACTGTGAATATTAATGAAAAAAAGTAAATTCATTCTTTAAAAAAATCAAGCAGAGAATTTGGGATGATATTCATACAGTCGCAACATATATTCTGTGTCTTTAATGTTATAGTTCTCCCAGTTATTCGTATCAGAGATATGCATTACCCTGCGGTATAGATTTGATCTGGATCAAATATAACCACACAACTGCATTTCTGTTGAATTACCCAGAGAACATGTGATATGCTATTTATGGCCGCTTCATCTTGTGCGCTAGCCATAGAAAGACAGATGTGCAGTGCCACATGTAGCCTTTAATCTGTTGAAAAGATTTTTAAAAGTTTGAGCCGACCAGGGTTTGTTTCTGCCAAACCGTCTTCATGTTACTCACAACTCAAAAGCCAAGTTGCTGCATCAGCAAAACAAAACCTAAAAGAAATCTCGGTCCAGGAGGTTGTAGCAATGCTGAACTTCCTGAGACTCCCCTGGGACTCCCCTCACCCTGTATTGACCCTGGCTGGATGCCAGGTGCCCACCAAAGCCGTTCTATCACTCCCCTCCTCAGCTGGACAGGGGAGAGAAAATATAACAAAAGGCTCGTGGGTCAAGATAAGGACACGGAGATCACTCAGCAATTATCGTCACGGGCAAAACAGACTTAACTTGGGGAAGTTAGTTTAATTTTTTACCAATAAAATCAGAGTAGGATAATGAGAAAATAGAACTAAATCCTAAACCACCTTCTCCCCACCCCTCCTTTCTTCCCAGGCTCAACTTCACTCCTGATTCTTCTACCTCCTCCCCTCCAAATGGCGCAGGGAGACAGGGAATGGGGGTTGTGGTCAGTTCATGACACGTTGTCTCTGCTGCTCCTTGCTCCTCAGGAGGAGGACTCCTCACACTCTTCCCCTGCTCCAGTGTGGGGTCCCTCCCATGTGAGACAGTCCTCCACGGACTTCTCCAACGAGAGTCCTTCCCATGGGCTGCAGTTCATGAACTGTTCCAGCATGGGTCCCTCACAGGGTCACAAGTCCTGCCAGCAAACCTGCTCCAGCCTGGGCTCCTCTCTCCACAGGGCCACAGGTCCTGCCAGGACACTGCTCCAGCGCGGGCTTCCCGCAGGGTCATAGCCTTCTTCGGGCATCCACCTGCTCCAGCATGGGGTCCTTCATGGGCTGCAGGTGGATATCTGCTCCACCATTAACCTCCGTGGGCTGCAGGGGGACAGCCTGCCTCACCATGGTCTTCACTACAGGCTGCAGGGGAATCTCTGCTNCCGCCCCCACCAATATGTTATTCCAGAGGTGCTACCACCGCCATTGATGGACTTGGCCTTGGCCAGCTATGGGTCCGTCTCAGAGCTGGCTAGCGTTGGCTCCGTCAGACATAGGGAAGCTTCTAGCAGCTTCTCACAGAAGCCACCCCCGTAGCCTCCCTGCTGCCAAAAGCTTGCCATGCAAACCCAATACACCCTGCATGATGCAGGTGGCCCTGGGGCTGTTTCAAGCCCTCCTGAGCTCTCTCTCAGCACCATGTCTCCTTGGGTTCTGTGAAGCACAGTATGCAGTGCCTCCTCTAGATCGGAGGAGCTTTCTCCCGCTGAGGGACAGGACTGTGAAAATCTGCTTATGGGGACTTTGGCACTAAAGAAGTCATAGAGTCATAGAATCATGTAGGATTGGAAAGGACCTTTAAGATCATTGAGTCCAACCATTAACCTAGCACTGCCACCCACCACAAAACCATGTCCCTAAGTGCATCTTTGAAATACCTCCAGGGATGATGACTCAACCACTTCCCTGGGCAGCCTGTCCCAAGGCTTGATAACCCTTTCAGTGAAGAAATTTTTCCTAATATCCAATTTAAACCTCCCCTGGTGCAACTGGAGGCTGTTTCAGTGTGTGGACAAATAATCTGACTCTTGATCCAGGAAATTATGTCCTAACGTGAAATTATTTTCCCTGAAATTAGTCTTTCCATGTTCCAGATCGGCAGATTCCTTTGTCTTCTCCGTAAGCGTTTGCTGGTTTTATCCAGTCTACCATAAATATTAGACAGTTATGACATTTGAAGTTTATGTGCTGTGGCTTATGTTAATATTCAGGAAAAAAATATGTCGAGGCCAGAAAAAAAGTCACATTTTTGTTATTGTGATGAAGTCAATTTTCTGAGCCTATAAAATGCACATCAGCACAGTGCATTTTCAGTTTCCGATCCTGGTTCTAAATTGTCTCTGTTACTTCCACTGAATGCTGTATCAGTGTGTAGCCTAGATACTGGTACTGTACCCAATGCAAAACAGTCCTTTAAAAATGTGTGTACTTGTATTTCCAGACAGATCATGGATTGCTACAGGAAGTATGCAGCTGTCACTTTGACCATTTTGTCTGTATTTCTGCATCTTCTTCATGCTTTCCCAGATGGAGAGTTTCTCATGCAGGGTAAGCTGCTTTCAGCATTCAGAAATAGGGCAATTGCTCGTAAAGAGTATTGAACTTTCACATGTTTTATAAATGTGGTCATATATCTTATCATTCAGTTGCATTTGTTGACACTGAGATATGAAGGTGTAATAAATCACGATATTTTTTCTGTGAGT
Source organism: Ibidorhyncha struthersii (assembly GCA_013398815.1). NCBI lineage: Eukaryota > Metazoa > Chordata > Aves > Charadriiformes > Charadriidae > Ibidorhyncha > Ibidorhyncha struthersii. The sequence continues at coordinate 25,227 of VZSZ01008381.1, forward strand.
ATACTTCCTATTTCTTCTCTAAACTTGATTTCTCCAAGTCAAGAGTCTCCCAGATGCCCATGTCCTCATATCTTATTCCTTGAAACATTATCAAATAGAAACGTTTTGGTTTCTTGTCCTCCTGAGATCTAAATGGCAACGTAACATCAGGAACAGCAGAACCATAGCTTCTTTTCATAATATGCAGAATATTTTTCCTCTGTAGATACCATAATATGGGATGTTGGTGGTGCAGCGTTCTATGAAAGAGGCATATTAGGAAGATTTTAGGGGCCTTTTGGAGGTTGTTTTTTTTTTTTTTTTTAATTCAGCCTCAAATTGAATATAGAAAAATGCGAGCTACAAAAGTCTCAAAACTCTTGATAACAGTCTTGCCTGGAAACTGGCGATGCCTAAGAAGCACTACAAATCCTGCTGGTGCTATTTAACTATCTTTAGCTTGTAGGAAGTTTTCGAGGGACAGCTAGTGTAGCAGGCATACAAAAGCCCCTCCACAACTGTTGACAAAATTAAGTTAGAAAACCAGAAAAGATACAATAATGCTTGTGCCCTACCTAGAAAGCCACACTCGAGTTTTATAGCCGGTGAGCGTTGCAGAGTTGAAGGACGCTAAAGAGGGGAGCTCTGGTGTCTGTGCTTTCCTGTTCTGCAGATGTCGAGCAGGAGAATGCGGCCAGTGCTTCGTCTTACCACCTGCACTTTCCCTTTCTATTTGAAAATGAAAATTCAGCTGGAGACCAAGTAAAAGCCTCTTCCTTATATTTTTGTGGCAGGTTGTCCAGAGTGCAAGCTAGGGGAGAACAGATTCTTTTCCAAGCCAGGAGCACCCATTTACCAGTGCACTGGGTGCTGTTTCTCCCGGGCCTATCCCACTCCAATGAGGTCCAAGAAGACCATGCTTGTTCCAAAGAACATTACATCAGAAGCAACGTGCTGCGTAGCAAAGGCTTTTACCAAGGTGAGGGTGTGACTGAGACCTGCTTAAGCTTCTTTTAGGATGCAATGTTTAGCTGAACCAGTGAATATAAAAGAATATGTTTTTGCCAGAGGACATTGGAGAGCCGTTTGAGGGAAGTATCCTTGGCATTTATATCCTTTGCGCTTGGGTTGTTTCCTTTTTCTAAAGACAGAAATTAAAGTGTCAACCAGTACTGAGTCTGATAGTCAGCTGGGATGCAGAAATTGATGCAGTGTCACTGACTTCAGTGAAATTATTTTGACTCATGATACCTGAAGTTCTGGTGGTGGACTTCTTGTCTTCTTGTTTTTAACTCTCCTGGATGTGCACCCTCCCCTTAAATGCTATGCTGCGTGTACTTGGTTTTAAGTAGTCATTTCCCTTGCATCTTTCCTGCATAGGCAGGAGTTCTCTGGGAAGGTGGCTGGTCAATACTATCAATCACATATATGGGAATGAGGGACCAAAACCATCTGTGCTCGTTAGATTAATTGAGGTTGTGTTTACTTTTAATAATATAACCAAGAGGGAACTGTAAACGTGTGCAACTACTTTGAGCATTTAACACTCTCATCTGGAAGGTTCTCTTATAGAGAGAATCTGCTAAAGCTAATTATTCTGGGAGTGATTCAGCTCCAGGTGAAGAAACTTTACATTTGATGTAAGAAATGGTGAGCTAGTTGAAACAAGCTAAGGTGTCTTATCTTGTGGTGATCTGAATCAGGCTCGTTGAGTGTGTTGACGAAAGGCTCACTCACAGATTGGTGCCATTTGAGATACCATGGGGTACTCAAGACATCTGCTGGCAGACACAGGACACTTAAAAGACCTTCTGGAGTGGCAGCTGGAGGCTTGGTGGGATCCCCTCTGACATCTCAACTGGCAATTGACAGCACTGTGTGCGTGGCTGAACAGAGCGCTGGGTCTCCACTGGCTGTGGTGAAAGCCCAGATACCTGACTTACCTATGGACACCTACAGCTGAACCCATCCTGGCTCTTCAGCTGAGTAGAGCATAAATCTTTTTCTAGACCACCAACATTATACTTGCCCTGAGGCAGCAACTAGAATTTGGTTGAGATTTAAAATAAAGATGACTCATCATGTTTGTGGTCTCCATTTTTATAATCCCCATGTGAAATATTTTAAGGACACTTCCTGATTTTTCATAGATTGGTTACTGGACGCTTTTTGAAAGTCAGACACTTTAAGAAGTGCCAGATTAAGGACACCAAACTATGTCACTATGCATATCAGTATTGAAAACCTTCTCTTTATATCTCCGAAAGCCGCTGATGATGCAGCTTCATGGGCTGGCGTTCAGAGGCCATTCTAGTACATGTGCCCCGAAAAGCCTGTGTACCTTGTGGTTAAGAAAAGGGCTTCAGACATAGTTTGCTTGAGAATGCTGGTTTTACTGTGTAGCTAATCCTAATTATTTGTTATATGTGTGTGTTTTCTTCTTTTTTAAGATTACCCTTAAGGACAATGTGAAGATAGAGAACCATACAGATTGTCACTGCAGTACCTGCTACTATCATAAATCGTAAAGCCTGTCCCTTTGTTATTGATCAAGGACAACGGTGAATGGAATATTTGTTTTTCAGCTTTTATTGCACCACTGTGTAAAATCTTATGTTTTCTGGTCAAGACACTGGGTAGACCTTTGAATAAGATGGATGGCTGTTTTATTTCCTCTTTGCTTCTTCGTGCATTTAAGTAAGTTTAATTATTTCCATTAGGGATAAAATACAGCACTTGCATGACAACCGAAGGCTTGATCTATTTTTAAAATAAACTGTCAGTTAAATCATCAGTGTTTCTTGAGGAAAAATGATGATTTAATAGCTTAAAACAAACAAAAAAGAGATTCTGCTGCAGTTAATTTCTAGATTTCTTTTTTTTTTTTTGTGGGAGAGGGAGGGAAGGAGGAAGGGAGGGATGGGAAAGTGGACAGAAAAAGAAGCAATAATTTCGCCTTATTCATTTAGTGATTAGATTTTTTTGAAGACTCAACATTTTGTTTCTCCCGTTTCTCTTCTGCTTTTTCTTTACCTTGTGAGCAGAAAGTTTAACAGTATATAATCTATGTGTGGTGCTGTCTTTCTGTGCCTTCTTTTATTTTATTTTGAACTTAATCTCCTCCCATATAGGTAGATAATGGATGCACAATCAGATATGATAAAGAATTGTACAGTTTCATGGAGCAATGGTGTAACAGAGGAGTGGTACAACAGTATTATCTGTTTAAGGTACACCTGAGCAGCACGGTATAGGGCTTTAGTAATTCCCAAATGCCATGTTCTAGACTCAGATATAGAAACAGGAAAGGTAGGAAATATGTTAGGTGAAAAGAGGACCACAGAATATGTATTCAGAATATATGACCTTAACATCATAAACTGGGATTTTAGACATAGTACTTGTTCAGTTGTAGTGGGTTGAATCCGGGTCTCTGGAGGAACTGCTTGCAGGTCTGGAGCCCACCCATGGGAACTGAAGTGAATGAATTCCCCTGTGCTTCACCCTAATATCTGGGATGAGAACATCAGCCTTGCTGCGGTTGCTGGCTGCAGGGGTTTAAATGTGCTGTCTCAAAAAGCCTCAGATATGGGGGGGATTGTGGGGGTTTTCTCTGCAGCAGATGCTGTGAAGGTAGCAGCAAGAGCTTCTAATGCGGACAGGAAAGGTTGCCTGGGGTCAGGCTGTGAGGTTGGCTGGTCTGTGCTGGGGCATGGCCATGGCTGGCGTCTGCTGCAGTGCCAGATGACTGAAGTAGTTGGACAGGCCTCCAGGGCTAAGCTGCCACGGGGCACTTGAGCAGCCCAAGACCAACAGGATCTAATGATGGTTTAAATTCACTATTCATCCACCCTCCTGTCTACTGGAGTGCAAATCCAGTGCAATCTTCTAAGAATACAATCATGAGGCTTTGTGGAGAACAAAAGACTTCTCATAGGGGAAATGAGGTTCTTAAGAGAAGCATTATTCAGGTTATGTCCACTAAACCTTATTAGCCTGATCTCCATGCCTTAACACCCTGATTCAGTCTCTCACCCCTGGGAACCACTGATCTGGTCAGGTCCCATGTCCTAGTGCAGAATCAGCTGCACTGTGCCATTCCAGGGAGATGTTTTGCCTGACTTGCTCTTGAAAAAAATGTCCGGTGCTTATTCCAGAATATTCCAAGGATACTGGTCTTGTTGCTTCACTATTCTTGCTATGCTGGAAATTTTCAATCTTCTGAAAAGTTTTTCCTAAACATTTTATTTATTTCTCATTTGCTTTGACATTACTTTTGGTCAAAGCATCTGGAGCACCTCTCTTATGAGGAAAGGCTGAAAGACCTGGGTCTGTTTAGCCTGGAAAAGAGAAGACTGAGAGGGGATCTCATCAGTGCTTATAAATATCTAAAGGGTGGGTGTCAAGAGAATGTGGCCAGGCTCTTTGCAGTGGTCCCCAGCGACAGTACGGTGGGCAGTGGGCACAAACTGGAACACAGGAAATTCCAACTGAACATGAGGAAAAACTTCTTTACTTTGAGGGTGACAGAGCACTGGAACAGGCTGCCCAGAGAGGTTGTGGAGTCTCCTTCTCTGGAGATACTCAAAACCCATCAGGATGTGTTCCTGTGCAACTTTCTTTGGCTGGGGGGCTGGAGTAGGTGATCTCCAAAGGTCCCTTCCAACCCCTACCATTCTGTGATTCTGTGATTCTGTGAAAGGGGAGGTAGTCCAGTAGGGTGGTCTTTAGGATGAGTTTAATAACATCAGCAGCACAGGTTTTCACAATGAGAAGTCTAATTTCTCATTCCAGTTCATCACTCAAGACATTATGGGAATACACATCAAGCGGCCGCTATAGCTGACTCACAATTCCAAGCTGTTGTACAATTTTATTAAACATGATTGATGCGGGTACTTTTGCAGAAGAGCCAGATCCTGCCTGGGATTTCTGGGCAAAGAGAGGGGAGTGATATGAAGCTGCAAGCTGATTACCTTTGGGAATGGTATTGCGTTTTCTCATAACTTTGACAGGACTGAAAGGGAGAGCACAGAAACACATTCTCTGAAGGCCACTTGCAGGGCAGATGTGCCTTTTTGCCCTGCCAAACTTCTTGGATGATCTCTCACTCAAGTGAGCTCCTCTGGCAGTATCAAGTACTTGCTTGTCTATCTACGCCTGTGCTGCCCGCCATAGCAAGTTGGCAACATTCAGAAGTTTGCATCTTCTGAATCAACGTCCTTATTTTGCATTGTAAAACCATAGAAATATTGAAAACCAGTAACTGAATAGAGTGAAACCCATGTTTTAAAGAAGACATGCATTAGTCCTGTGTCATTCTAGGATGCCCGATCTCTTTTTCCTTCTCAGCAGCTTTTCCCTTTTGCTTGTACAAAGCTATTTAGTCATGAACTTCTCAACTCAGGGATCCCTCTCCCCTTGAAGGCGACCTCAGGCATCAAGAGCTCGGGAACTGTGTATTGTGAGGGTATGAGGAATGTGGGAACACCCGCCTCATTATCTGGCTCCCACTCTTTTTAGTTTAGGTGAAATAACACATAACAAGGAAAGTGATATAATAAACATGCGGATACACAAAACTAACAGCAGGCGATAAGGACGGGACAATAAGAAGGACCAGACCTCTTCAGCCCCCGATCGATGGATGGGCCGTCAGCAGTGGCGGAGGGGCAGCCGGAGCTCTAAGCAGTGGGAAGGGGGGAGCACATGGCTGCCCTCGGGGCGGCAGGCTCTTTGGGGCAGGCACGGCGGGGGTGTGTGTGTGTGCGCGCGCGCACAAAACTCCTTACGGGATATTGTAATGGGGCTTGTGGGACCCTGCAAAACTTGTTATGAGATGTTTAGAGGACGGGCCAAAGGTGGAGAAGGGGGGTGGTGGGGACCAGGGTGGATTGGGGAGGAGCAAGCGTGGGAGAACAGAGGAGAGGGACCGGTCGTGTGTGCAAGCTGCCAGTCAATACGCTTGTCTGACTGAGCCCTCTGCTTCATCACTGCAGTCTGTCCTATCTTCTTACTGAAATCTTTACTTAAGTATCCCCGCTGTGTGTAACCTCACTTTCTGTCTATCCTATGCGTGAGTGCTGCAAGGCCGAAGTGCTAACAGCTGGAGAAGGGACCCACAGGTCTTGGTGCCAGCAACCAGACAGACCAACGTGCAAGAGAGGTGTGAATGGTCCCTACTGGAGGGACTGGAGGCCATAAGGCTTGTAGGTCTAAGTGTCAGCAACTGGCAGCACCAGGGTGTATGTTTATGGGGGAGAGGTCTAAATAGCAGCACCTGTAAATACCTGTGTTTATTTTTCCCCTAGTGAATTTAATCCTGTGTGCACGTGTATGTGTAATTTGCAAACTTCAAGCTGGACTAGTTGGTGAGCAGGAGGAAGCCTGCATCTGGAGGGACTCGAGGTCGGAGCCTGTGCTGGGTAAGGGAACCCAGGGTCTGGGCATGGGTGAAGCTGTGTTAATATACAAGTGATCTGTGATTGTGGGGGTGGTTGTGAGACGAGTGTGTAGTGCGTACCTCTGCTTACCAGCAAACTTCAAGCTGGACTGGCTGGCAAGTAGAAGGAGACCTGCTTATGGGGTAAGGGAGCCCAGACGTGGGTGTTAGAGGGGTTTACAGGCTGGAGTGATATTCGAGGATCTGTGAATGCGACTGTGCTTGTGAATCTAGAAAATGAGGGTACATATGGTTTCATGGAGGACTTCAATACCGATCAGCCAGAGAGGAGGAACAGGACTGAGCTTAATTCCATTTAAGTGAGGGCTGTTGGTTTTTATATGAGTGCAGCCAAAGGCAGTGGTCTGTCGGGTGGTCTGCATGCCCAGCTGCCTTCGTGCCCTCTTTGTGTACGTGTGTGTGTGTGCCTGTCTGGGACAGATGCTCAGCTTTGCTGCTGGCTGAACCTGCACGCAGGGACAGGAGCTGTGTCCATCGGACTGGGATGGAGAGACCTCCTGAATCCCTGCGTGTCCCCGGCTGGGCTGCGGTGGTCAGCAAGGAGGGATCCCTGGGTCCTGGAGTCCGCAGGATTCAGCAGCCAACCTTTACGTCCTCAGCATGTACAAACACTTTATTTTTTTACACTGTAGTTGTTAGAATCAGGTCAGAATTTAATTGTTCATGTTTGAAGGTGAGTGTAAAAGCCAAGGCCATAGTCAGAAGAGTGGTAGTGGTAGGTCAGTGAGCCCGTACACAGTCATGGCTAGGAAAAACAATGCTATATTCCATTAGGAAGCTCATACAGTTGACCGTAATAGAGAATAAATAGGGTATGCATGGGAATATATATGGGAAGACAATCTAGATTTATATCTGTAGGGATTAAATATCAGATTTCCAGTAGGAATAGAAAGCAGAAAAAATACAATATAGTTTCCTTACATTAGAAAATGGCTGAGATAGAGCCTAGATCTGTCATATATGTTTGAGAGGTCACAGAGAGACAATGTCACAAAATCAGAAGAGAGTCTAATCTCTTGTTTACAGAGATAGCCAGCGTGCATCTTCTATATTTTAGGAACAGTGCATTTGTGCGTGGAGTTTAAATGAAGTCCTTGTCAGTGTGGTTTATAAGTAGTAATAAACCAGTCAGGCTGATACTGCGGATTGAAAATGCTGAAGATCAAGCAAGACGAAGATAAAAATGATATGTTTTTACTGTCACAGTGACCTATATAAACCTACATCACCATAGTCCTCATAACAAATTCTTTCTGTGAGCAGAGGGACTAATGACACTTGATTTCCTGACAATCTGTGCCCTGCCTTACCAAAGTCCCGTTGTGCCATGTCCTCAGCAAACCCCTGTCCCTCCTCCCTGGGCAGCCCCATCAGGTGCCCTCCTGAGCTGCTGCAGCCAAAGCCAGGGCTGCACCACTGTTTGTCCATCCGGCGTGTTTTTCTAGGGCTGCTGCTGACTTCTTTTCAATCAGACCCTAATTTTTATATCTTGCCATTAACAGGTTTTGAATTTCACAAAACTGGTGAGACCTTCCAAAGGCTGAGGTCATTACCCATCACCCGAAAATGCTCAAAACCAACCAAAGGGTTAAACAGTTGTCAGACAGCTGTGTGGACAGACAGACAGCATGAGTGCCTCACTGCTGTGAGATGCCAGGCTAAAAATCCTTCTGATGATTCAGAGGTATTGCGATTTCCAGTCCACAGCTGGTGAGTGCAGGAAGGGTGTCTTCTCAGCAGAAAGATAAAGCTCTCGAGCTGTAGGGATTTTAATGAACTGAAATTTCAGACCAGACTTCTTACTCTTAGCAAGCCTGAGAAGCTGCAAGTGAGCAGTAGCCTTCTTTTTCTCTCCCTGTCACCCTGCCTAAACACTGATTTTAAATAGTGGTTTTGAGGGAAAGAGATTATCCCAGGACTTGCGTTGGATAAGTACAGGCTATATGTCTCCCCTTCACAGCTGGGTGAAAGCTCCTTACTAACTTGGAAGTCACCTAAATATACATATATATATATATATATGAGGAGCCTCTTGCAGTGGAGGGAAGGCTGTTTGGCTGTGTCAAAGAGGGTTGCCGTGAAAAAAAGAGAGATTTGAAGATGACATCAGGAAACATGTAAACAGATTTGGTGATGGAATAAGACTAACAATTAATCACTTTGTTAGTGTCTGGAGGATTTCCCCATTTAAGGGGTTTCCCTGTTGCTCTGCAGTTTGTCTTTGGCATATGTTAACCCAGCACTTGGCCCGCAGTCAGGTTGGAGTAAGATGCCATCTCATTATATGCACACGTGTAAGCAATAAATCTGACAGTTACTGTCCTGCCAAACCATTCTGGGTGTTGAGGTATGAGAGAAACCAGCATTCTTTTGGCTGAGGGCAACAAAAAATCCAGCAAATTTGCTTTGGGAGAGGATTAAATCTCAGTGTAATTTCTTGGGAATTTGGTTTTTATTTATTTGATAATTTATTTTAAAAAAACATTTGTTTCTCACCATTGTTTGGGTGGTCTAAAAGCATAAGAAATGCCTTTCTGGTCAAAACAATCATCCTTCTAGCCCAAGTGCTCTGTTTCTGACTGGCAATATCAGATGCTGTTTAGGGCAGCATGTGAGTTTGGCCACTTCTTGCAGTCAGTTCCCCTTGTAGCACCTCCAGTATCCACATTTGTTTACTGGGGGGTATTAGAAGGTACTTCTCTGCCTTGTTCTTTTTGTATCTACCCATGCACTTCTTTTCTGTGAGTTTATCTAGCCTGGTTTGAACCTGCTGATATTATCTACCTCCATAACCTCCTGTCACAGTAAGTTAAAGAAGTATAAAAAATACTTACTTCAATCTGTTCTAAACTAATTTCCTAGATATTGCCTTCATTATTTTGTAATACCCAAGTGTTCCTCTTCTTAGTGTTTTCCTCTTCTTCATAAAGAGCCCAGCATTTTTAGGTTTTCCCTTGTCAGGCAGCTGCTTGATCATTTTGGTTGTTTTTTTTTTTTTGTGTACCTGCTTTAACTCTACGGCGTCCTTCCTGAGATGCAGAGAGCAGAGATGCAGAGAGTACAATACACTTGAACTGTACTGAAGTGTGGTTACACCAAAGTTATGTGTCGCAGCAAAACGATGCCCTCTGTTGTGTTCTCGGTACCCTTTTTCATCATACTGTTTCGGCTTTTATTGATGACCAGAGAATTGTCAATGGTGACTTCTAAGATCTTTTTTTCCGACATGCTCACTGTCAGTCCTGTATTCAGCACCATGTAGGTGTGGTTTGGCTTATTTTTCCCTAGATGTGTTTGTTACCTTACATTTATCTGCTCTGAAGCTTACCTGATGCCTGTTTGCCCGTTTTGTTTTGTGTGGTCTTTCTGGGATCCTTTATCATCAGCATAAGATTTGACTGTCTGAAAGAGTTTAGTACAATCTGTGGATCTGGAAATTTCACTGTGGATTTCCTTCACTATATCTCTGATAAATACGTTGAATAAAACTGGTTCCAGTATTTTTCCTTGAAAGTAAAATGCCCCATTAAGCCTTACCTTTTGTTTCCTATCCTTTAGCCAGCTTTTACTTTGTAAGAGAAACCTTTCCTCCAACCCTGTGGCCACTTAAGTTTCTTTAAAAACACTCTTTCAGCATTATTTGGTCATGTGTCCATTTTCTATGGTGTTATAATTGTAAAACACTCCAAATCTTAGTATCCAGCTCAAGCTGTCTCAAGCTGATGCTTGAGAGAGATTGAACGACCACCCGCTGGCTGCTAAGATTGTCTTTACCCTGCTGCTGGGTTTGGAGTCAGGTCTCCTTACAGCTGAGTCAGTTTTCCTTTCTTGAAAATTTCATATGGATATTTTCTTTTGGACCAAGACAAGTTAGGCACAGAGAAAGCATGGCTTGAGTTTCCTGGCTGCATCGCCACTTCCTACGCCTCTGCATGGAGAAAGCCCAGAGAAGCATCGGTCCAGAAATAAAACCACCACTCTGACCACAGCTCCTATCCCTGTTTCTCCTACTTCCAGAAATGATTATAGTAAGTCACTGCCAGCCTACATCAACACAATAACTTCCACCACATGGTCACAGCTAAGCTAACCAGTGTTTAAAGAGAAAGAGCCAACATGCTCTTTTTCTCTCTTTTTTTCTTTCCATTTTCTTTCCCCTCATCATTCCCTGCTCGTCTTCTCCATAGTGATACTCAAGTAAGTGCAGATGCCCATCAGCTTTCATCCTCAGCAGACAGTGCTAGAGGATGTTCTTCCTTGTTCTCACTCCTTTACATGAGTGTACACTCACTAATTTGCCAAGTAAGATAAGGCCAGATGAGGGCATGAAGGGGGAATTATTTTTCTCCCCCCTGCAAATTTTTGAGTTAGCTTGATTTGGAATAGCTATGTTTTTACATGTGTTTGTCATTTCACTTGTTTCATGTCTTTATACTAAGTGGTTCATAATGTTCCTTTCATGCAAATATACTCCCGGAGGAGGATACAACAACAAAGCAATTCTGAAAAGTCACCAAATAAATTAAAGCGCAAAATGTTGAGCCATGTATTCTTGAAAAGACACAAGGGCACACAGTTGCCTGGGAGTCCGGGGGAAGGAGCTCCAGCTGATGGGGCCTCCAAGCACAGGACTGGAGGTAAGAGTCTGAAATGGCTCTGATTTAACATTTAAAAGAGGTGGGTAATTGTATGGCCATTAGTAACGTTTGCAGCTATGAATGCAAAGATAATGGCAAGCAGAAATAAATCCAGTGCTTCAAGAAGTTGGCCCTGTAGGCATTAGGTACAATGTTTTTCTTCATTATGTTTTGATCAGATCAAATACTTGTTTGTGATAGGTTTTCTTTATTTTTATATTTTTTTTACCTTTCCTTGGGCGTGAGGCATTAACCATTGCTGGGGGCGATGATACAGGGGTTCCTAGTGAGACAGGGTTCCTAATAAGCATCCTTTCTAGTTTCTTAGTATTACTGAATATTTTCTGTCCCAAGCAGAACACAAAACATGGTCGTGCTTTGGATGTGTTGCCAGGCAGTGGGGAGACTGAAAAACAGCAGAGTGCTCACAATAGCAAAGCAGCCCATGGAGACAGTGTAAAGTTATTTACTATAACAACTAGACTTTCTGCGCTCCGCAGTTTCCCCATCCTTGGGCAACATCCACCCGTTGGCTTTTTGTTGATGCCATGGATGCAATAGTTTTCTGTGAAGAGCTTGGGAAAAGAAACAGTGGTGGCATTACGGATCAGTCCGGTGGTTATGCTACGGATCAGTCCGGTGGTTGCATTGTGGATCAGCTCAGGAAGGAGTTGTAGTTCCTGGCTCTTGAACTGGATGTTAGGTCTCTACGAGCAGAAGCTGATGACTGTGGAACAACATTTGTTATTAGCTGATGGGATTCTAGGTGTCCATGAATGTAGTGCAGGTCTTTTTCCTTTTGCGTGTTTGATTAGAGTGGCTAAAGGGCAATAATGCCGGGAATTTTAAATGAGGAAAGTGTTTAAACATAATGCCTTTGTTGTATATGTAATCTCTGTTGAGAAATGATCATATATTTGAACTGTGCTTTGTAGTTTCTAAAATCCAATTTGCAGTCACTGTTTTGACGCTTATAGTTAAAACTCTGGCCTTGATGTTTCTTATTTCTTCTGTTTTATATTACTGTGTAGTATAAAGTGTCAAGTAAATTTGTTACTGTTTTCTTCCAGGAAAAAAGTGTGTTCTTCTGCTTTTGTTATTTCAAAACCTAGTTTCAATGGGCTGGGCAGAAAATTTTGTGCATGGTAGATGGACAGTAGTCTAAGGCTGGAAGCCACGGCACTGACTTCCACCTCTTCAGGTAACACAAAATGGGCCTTACAGGGAAGAGGGTTTGGACACTGTCTGTATCTGATAAGGAGTGCTCTAAGCAGGTGGTGTAAAAGAAGACCAGAAGATTGCTCGCTGAAGCCTCTCCCCACCCTGAAGCCCTGATGTGAATAGTGCAAAGGCTGGGAGAACAAGATTGTACGTGCAGGGCTGTTTTAACTCCATCATCTTCTTTCTAGGCATCATAATCTGTATCAGAGAGGTAATTACAAGTTATCATATATCAAAGACTCAGAGACCAACATAATTGTCTCCAGAAAACCAGCAACAAAACACACCTAAAAGCTGTGTGTAGCTGGGCTTTAAGATGCCACCAGCCTATTGTGAGGAGAGGACCCTGTGCACTACTGGGGATCTTCTTTGAACAAAGGATGCATCTCCAGGGACATGAATATATATATAAAATGAACTACCTGAACACCACATACACAATAGGAAGATGAAGAAGCCCCATCTATGGTACACTTCTCTTTGTTGCTAAAGAACTGAAGAAGATCACCTTTTAACTTAGATATTCTCAGATCCCTCAGGCATTGATCCCCTGAGACAAGGTAAAATCCTATCGAGAAGCAAATGTGTCCTGTAGCCATCATACCTCAAATTGAACTAAATTGCAGCAGAGCTGAGAGTCCTGAGCACATTGCCAGAAACACTGGGATGAGTACCCCAGGCAGTAGAGTTTGGCAGCTCACCAAACACCTTTGTGCGGGTGAGACCAGACTACCACCAGTCACACTCTCAGCAAGAGGCAGGATCAGTGGTTTCCCAAAGCAGACTTACAAAAATTAAAAAGGGAACTAAAATTCATAGCTAGACTCTGTAGCAAAAATTACCGACTTGGCGGGAACACTGCTTGCCTACAATACCACAGCTTTTGCTGATGAGTCTTTCGCTGCTTCAACCCGGTCTTTACACCGCAGGGGCTGTGGCTCTGTCACCTCTCCTCTTCCGAATCTTTCTTTGACCTACAGAAGTGCAAACTATCCTTTTCTTTAAAGTCCTTTAATTGGTGAAACTCTGCAAATATTGCCTGCCTGCAGCTAGCCTGAAGCTTTCTGTGCTCTTTCAGACCTGAGGAAATACTCATCTATTCCAGAGCTCACCCCTGTTTGCCGGATATATCAGCTGGCATGTAAAAGCAGTTGTCTCTCCGCAAACCTGACCATACTCGCACTCCCAGACCCTTACGGCTACACCCCCACAAATGCTGTTACCACTGCGGGGTGCTCTTCTCATCTATAAAAAAAGAATCAATCTGTCTTTATTCTTAATGAGGCCACGGAGGTGCAGGGTGGTTCAGGTGGGAAGGGACCCCAGGAGGTCTCCGGCCCGACCTCCTGCTCACAGTCGGCTCAGCTGTGAGATGGGGTGGCTTTTAATGATGCTGGGACAGGTCTGAACTTTAAAGAAGGAAGACAAAGGCAGAAATGCTTTCAAGAGCTTTTTGTGTGTGCAGGGGTTGCACAGGGCGTTGTGTCTGTGTAGACCCAAGGTCAAGTTAATACCTCCTACTTTTTCTATCCCTGTTGGGTCCATATCTGGAAGGAAAAACAAAAAAAGTCCCATCCAGTTGTCTCCTGCCAACCTGCATTAATGGTGATGTAGACTGAGATGCCTGGATACGACTGTTGGATTCTCCTAATTGAAATGCTGCTTTCAGATCTCCTGTCCCGCATCCTACATGCATATTCAGTTGTGTCTCAGACGAAAGCTCCTTTCCCCTCAGAAACTGTTTTTTTTTTTTTCATTTTCCCCGATTTATTTCCTTGGAACTTTGAAAACATGAATATGTTACAGAAGCATTAGCAAGAATCCAAAGGCTTTGGACGCTTTGTGTTTTAATTTTCTAAGAGGCATTTTCTTTTGCTGCAGTTCCCGGTGTGAGTATTTATGGCCCTTGAATGCCATCCAGTGGTGGAAAGACAGGGCATCTTCCAGCCTACTGATAAACTGCCTTCAGCCACGGCAAGTTGGCACATAAAATTATTTTTACATTAACAGCGTATCATTCTTATGCCCTATTTGTAGTGAAATCAGAAACCATAAAAATATATTTTATATGGCAGGTCACAGCAACAGAAAAGCCATCTGGTGTTTCACAGTTCTTTAAAATGTGAGACAGAAATATACCCTATTTATAGTTTGAATTTGTCTAGCTTTAAAGCTCAAGCTTTAAACAACTTTAAGCTGACTTTTTAATCTTCATCACGACTTTTTTTAGGGAGAATTTTCTCTTGGGATTTGCTAGAGCAAGAGAGCTAAAATGTGAGCTCACATGGAGGGGGACTGATTCGTTAACTGTTTCCATGCAAGGCTTTGCAATAACTGGGTATTTCAGAAACTTGACGTGCAGAGGTTGCAAAATATGCCTTGTTGAGAGTAAATTGTTACTTAAATAAAAGTACTTTCTGACTTCCCTATGGTGTGGATTCAGTAAGGATTTGATTCTGTGCAATTACAAAAACACAGACTGCAGGTAAAAACAACGGCTATCGGTTCAGCCTGTCCAATAAACAGCAGGTTTGTCTGGAAGTTAAAAACACATACTGTTTTTTGAAAAGTTTGGTTTTGATTAAAAAAACCCAAACAACAAATGTAGAGAGTAAACACAGTTCTTCAAATAGTTGATGTTGCTCAGTTTTTAAACCACAATTTAAAAAGCCTGGTTTTCACTGTTTTCTCTCCTCACCCAGTTTCAGCTTTTCCCCATCCCTGCCACTTAATAATGGCACTATAGAATAAGCAAAGAGGTAAATGGCCAGAAAACAGAAAAAAAACCCAATTAAAATATTCTATTATTTCTTCTTACAAAGAAGAGCACCTTCGTTTTTGACCCTTCCTCTCCGATTGCCTTGCAAGGATTTGGAGTGCAGAAATGAACAGATGTTCATGCTGTCTCCACCTAACCGTTCCCTTCTCCCTGGCTACTATCGGACCTGGTCATCCATACTGGTGAGCTGTCAGCACGCTCCATGTCACTGTGTTGGTTTATGCCATCTAGCACAAATCCCAGACCTGGTTCAAGAGTGAGCATTGGGGATTATCCCAGTATAGCCCCAGTTTTGGAGGACAAGTTTGGAGAAGGACAGACCGTTCCAGCTGGCCTCAGGAGTGGGGAGCAAAGACTTGTACTGTTAGATGGCTGAGTGTCTGTAGCTTTCATGTGCAAGTCCTGGGCAGAATGTAGTACTCACTCAAATAAATCCTGAATCCCAGCCAGTGTTTACGGTTATGTTTGGCATTGACATTAATGGCTACTCAATCCTTCACTGTCATGGTGAGGCGTGAAATAGTACCTACTCCTGTTTTCATTTCATCTTGAGTTTTTAAAAAATTTGCATGTTTGGGAAGACTGCTATGGGATGAGGATTATGGGATCAACAATGCCACTCACCTTCCCAGGTGTAATTTTCAGGGAAGCTATTGCAACAACAGTGGCATACGTTTTGGGATTAACACTTCAAGTCTGCCTGTCTCTGAGCGCTAATTCCAGGAAAGAGGTATCACTCAGTTCTGTTGGTGTTACTTTTCTTTACCCCTTGCTTTGACAGGCATAATCCCAATGCCTTTTTCATGAGGATCTTGCATATGCTTCTCTTGATGAGGCCAATCACATCTCTCTTTTATCTGCCACATCTCTCAAGGAACAAAGTGCTCTTAGAAACCAGGATTCATAGCAGTTCTCCAAGTGCTGAAAAATAAGCACAAGCACAGATCAAGCCTTGAAAATTAAGAGCCCAGCGTAAAAGTAATGGAATTATTACCAGCAATAGATTGTAAATTCATTTGCCTGCTAGTTTTACAGTCTTTAGTGGTACCAACTTTTCAAGCTTCACTGCCTTCCTTGTACTCTCACATCTTGGAGGAAGGGCACCCAAGCAGAGAGAGACAGGCAGGGCTGCCTGTGGTCCAGGATGCCTGGTCCTTCCAGTGTCTGCCTCTGCTCCCCAGTGCTGACTGTCCTCTTCAGGCTGCCCAAGGGGTTCAGCGTCTCCCTTCATTTTTGAAGTTAACCAGTAATTCCTGGTAGAGGGGTAGAGGAAGCTGATTCAGGAAACAGAGAGCAGGGAATGGGACCTCTATGCTGAGTTAATCCTGACAGCAGAGAGGCACAGATACCATCTACGTGGGTGTACGGTACCCTGCAGTCAGCACCACGTGTCCTGCTGGTGCTCAGGATGGCTGCGATACCAGCAGGCAGCACAGATCTCCGGTCCGGGCAAAGCCATCCCCAGTTCCTGCGGGTACACCCGCTTTTCCATCAGTCCTGCACAATCGGAGGCTGTGGCTCTCATGTCTGAAGAAGCTGCCGGGTACATTGTGCAGCCACGCCGAGACCCGTGCCATCCTAGTGCTGCACAAGTGTGTTCTCTGCTTTGCAGCACAGCTTCTGCCTGGAGCATCTTGTAGTATTTGTGAGTCTGGGTAGTGTTGTGCTGTTTGATGTGTTCCTCTCTATTTGCACATGGTGTAGTTAAACTCTCGTTTCCAGCAGCACAGGAACAAGCTTGGACACTGGGTGGAGATAATTTCCTCACAAAACATCCCCATTTTCACCAGGACCTATGCTTACAGTTCTTTCTCTCTTTGTTTTCTGTCACTGCGAGTGCAAATATTCCCGTTGACAGTCTGTGTCTGTCCGCTGGCTCCTCTCCACCTCGCAGCAGCATATCCCATGTCTGCCAGCAGATGCCATCAAAACTAATCAAACGCAAGAAGCTACAGGTTCAGGAGGGGAGAACAGCCCCGTTTCTTTTTCCACTTTCTCCTCTGCTCACCACAACAAGGCCAGAAAGGGGAATGGGTGATTAAAGAATAACTAAAATAATTCAAAGAACAGGTTAAAGAACATGTAAGTTTGATGTCTTCAGGCTGGCTGCATATGATTAAACAAGTATGGAAAGAACTAGTCAAAGCCACCTCTGTGTAATTAACAACTATCACAGTGAATTAAGAGAGTGTGGGGAGGCTTAATGTGCCTGCATTTAGAGAAATGCAAATAGGGCTTGAACAATATTCCTAAAAAAGAAAAAACCTTCTACAGACCCAACCAGACTAACTCTGAAACCTGAGAAGATGTAGGACACACTTTCAAGCAATCAATGTGTGTAACACCTCCTCAAGTAAAAAGAAATAGTCAGCACAGATTTGTTGAAAATAAATTGTGTCAAAGAAAACTATTTTCATTCTTTGACAGGATAATGGCCTACTTTATGAGGGGAAGTGGGAAATGTAATTTACCTAGCATGTAAGTCAAACTTCTGCTATAGTTATTGGATATATTATTTTCAAATCATGTCTGGGTCTAGAGAAAATTTTCATTCCTAGATAAGTGCACAGCTAGCAGAAAAACTATGCTTATAAATCATTTTCAAGGATTCACTATCAAAGATGGAGGACCTCGCAAATGCAGTCCTGTGGGACAAGACCTGAGGGCAACCCTGATCATTTTTATTAATGACCTGGATGATAAACTAGATGGGATACTTGCAAAGTTTGTGGATGACATTAAGTGGTCAGTGGTTTTATATACCTTGGAGGAGAAGCATTCACACTGATTTTGATAAATTGGGCAAATGTTCCAAAATCAAGGAAATGAAATAAAACCAAAGGCAAGTGAAAGTGCAAAACATAGAAAGTCTAATGCAAAGCTCACGTTTAAAAATAATTATCTGTATAAAAGCATTGCTGCAACAGAATAGAAGCCTCTTGTCATAAGCTGTGTGGAGTAAAACTGGCATTGCTAACTCAAAAAAAAAAAGGCGAATGACACCTTGTACTGAATTAGCTGGACAGGAGTCTGTAAGAGAGAAAGGTATTTACTTGACTCTGCTCAGCTCTGGGAGAGAAGGCGTTTGTGGGCAGACTGTGTCTCATCAAGGGTGCAGGACACATGAGCTGTGAAGGGAAGCTGGAGGATGTGGGCTTGTTTAGCCCAGGAAAGAGAGGACTGGAGGGAACTTAATAGTCTTCTAGCAGACAGAAAATTCTTATATAGACAGGGTGGTGCGATGTGACAAGAAACAAAATCAGCTTAATATACAACCAGGAAGATTTAGGTAAAAAAAAAACAGGGAGAAGACTTTGCAGGTACAAAGGCCTTTCCCAGAAGTGATTACTGAATTCCTTTTCCTTCAGTTGCACTTGAGTTTTATTTGCGTCCCACACATGTGAACCCAACCTTCCCAACCTGAAGTTAACAGATGAGGTTTTGTTGCTCTTCTGTGGACTGATCTGGGTTTTTCTATCATTATGGCAATGCAACTCACCTGTTCTCCTGAAGACTTGTTGTGGGGTATTATCTGAGTACGTGGGTAAGGTGGATGGATAGCAGATAAAAAACTGGGACTGCAAAGTAATCCAAATCCAGCAGGAGAGAGCAGTCTGACACCAGTCAGTGCAGAGCTGAGGCTCTTCCCTTGTGGTTTGGGAATGGTCTTGGGAAACAGGAACTTTAAATCTTGGTAGGCTGAAGAAAATCTAGTCCCAAATCTTTCAGATCCTGGATGACTGCCCTGAAAAGCAAGCTGCTGCGTAAAAGGCAACTCTTCTTTTCTTTCTGCCAGCTGAGGGCTATAAACTACGACAGCAGTTTCTGCCTGTGAATTGGTTTTGCAAGGAGCATCTTTCAAGGCTTCATCTCTGCACAGCATCCAGGGAGAGGCCTGACTTTAGACAATTCCTCCTTTGCCCTGTCCTGCAGCAGCCTGAGACACAGGACACTAGTGTGGCATACCCCACTGCGGCACCACTGGCTTACAGTCTGACTGTTACCACTCACCATGTTGGCACCACTGATGTCCTAATGACTCATGTGGATTTGTCTGCAGCAGCACCACATCCAGTGCTGAGGTGCCTCCCGGATCAGCACTGCAAACCCCAAGGACTGGAGGTATCTGAACCTAAACAACCCCTCAGGACAATGAGCTGAATCAGACTGCACTCTGGAAGGCTCTTTCCCTTGTAGAGGATGACCACACCATTTTCCACTCAGTTTCTTTGTCAAGAGAAATCCAGGGTTGAAACATCTTCTCTGTAGAAGGTGAGTCTGACAGAGTTCAGTCCATCAAGGATGGAAGGGAGAACTTGCATGAGAAGTTACTGTTCTGTGGCAGCCTGTTAAACTTTTAACTAGAAAACTTTTCCTGCTGCCTTGCTGGAAAGTGCATCAACACTCATGTCTAGAAATCATCTGCAGAGCTTCTCCAACAAATGCTGTCAGTCAATGCTCTTCTTAAGTGCAAATGAGCCCCAACTTTGGGTGATACTTCATGAAGTCATTTGCTTTCCTGTTGCTTCTACAGCCACAAATGAAGCCTGGACTTTGATTTTCTGGGGACTCTGCCAGTTTTGAAAACACATTTTCACAGTGTTTCTACCTCTTGTTTCATGGAAACTCTTTTCAAGGAACTGTTAAGATCTGACAAATAAACACTAGTGATTTAATACTGAGGTTAATTGGGAAGAAGTCCAAAGCATGAGTGGCTAAGGGTCATACTGCTGGTTTGTATTGAAAATCTCCTGAAACAGATTCCTTTGTCTAATTTTTCTCCAAGGGAGGAATTAAACATTTGCAAATGGACTTCAGGAAACACGGTCGTTCTAGCCTGTCTTTGATATCCTTTGAAATTCCCACTGGTTGCAGCTGCTGCTGCAGTGTGCAGCCATGTAGGAGAAAGAGGAGAAGGGATATAGTTGCATTAATGTTATGTTACATACATTATTAAATCACTGAACTGTAAACTGCTCAGGAGCAGATATTTGTTCTCTGAAACCATCCCTGCATCAAGAATAGTACCTGGGAAAGAGAGGTGGGGAACACATGTAGGAGCTACAGCTGTGCCAGCTGAACTCACCACCCAAAATCAGTCAGTGAACTCTGGTAAGAGGTTTATAAGATGAGGGGGCTGGTTTCTGCAGGCTGAGATTTTGATTGTCACACTGGTATCTTAGCACAGAGTTAAAAGATGGAGAGAAGTGCAAATTCTATGTCCAAATTGTAAGTTCAAGTGAGAAGGATGGGCATGCCCATATTTCTGTATTTCAACTGAAATACTGTAGTTATTACCATTGAGTTCAGCTAAAATACACACTGAGGTATGCACAGGATGTTTTCATTAAACAGCACGTTTAGCACAACTTGTGAAATCTTAGCATGACTTATTAATTCTGGGCCATTGCTAGCTGTTACGGTCAAATCTGCTACCAGTAATAACCAAAGGTGGTGGGTGCTGTATTGAAGAACAAGAAAAGGCATTCCCTGCCTCACGATCTGGAAAGGAAACTAGAGCTTTTCTCTTCATGTGTGTCCAGGTTTGAGTGACACAGGACTAATTTCTCTTCTAATGCTTAAGAAGACTTCACTTTTAGAAGACTCTAGTGTCTGAATTTGTGAAAATATTTACTTTATAGCCAGCTATGGTGGGTGTGTTCCAAGGTCTCAGTGTTTTCAAGCTTGCCAGGTGCAGGGATGAGGAGGAGCAAGACCTGGGCACTTGACCCAAGCTGGCCAACAGGATTATTTCATACCATGAATGTCACATTCACTATAAATTAGGAAGTTTGCTGTGAAGTTCAGGCTGTCTTCCTTGATGACTGCCATCCTGAGATCTTCATGCCCCGGTGCCAGACCCCTGTGGCCTTCCCTTCCTCCCAAAGCCACAGCTCTCATAGTGTCCGACATTTGCTGTCACTGCTGGGAGTGCACAGATTCCTACTGGTAGAATTGGCTGAGTATAATCTTTACATATTCTATATTGGTATCGGGATCAATATTGGTTCTTTAGTGCTATTAATGTTAATTATCTAATCTTACTCTATTAAGTCTGTTTATACTTCAGTTCCCAGGTTTCCTTGTTTTTCCCCAATTCCCTTTCCCAGGTGGGGAGGGGTCATCGGGTGATAGAATGATTGTCTAAACAACAATAAATTGTTATGTGTTTCTCAAACCATAACAATGTGATTCATAGCCAGAAGAAAAAACAGAGTTACTTTTTCAGAGTGGTCTGAGGCCCTGAATGTGGTCGATGTCTACATTCAGAAAGCTCAACACACTGGGGATTGAGAGCGGATTTACTGTTGGTCTCTGAAGTGGGAGGTGGTGTGGGGTGGGTGCAGAAGCAAGGAGAAGTGGAACACTACTATTTACACAGAAATCATAGTCAGTCAGGGTAGACTCAGAATATTTTGAAGTCTGTGCTAGTTTAGTTGTTAATCACAACACAAAGCTGTCAGGCATGTGGGGGGATAAATTCTTGCTCTTCTGCAAAGTGAAGGAATCTGAAGGTTGTGACTCTTTGCTGCCTTGTGTGCTGTGATTTCATTTATACCTTTGCAGAAAAGCTCAGAAAAGTGACAAAACTGGAACTTTCCTCTGAATTGCTAGTAAATGAACGTGAGTTTTCTCCCTATGTCAGTTCTGTGGCTCAGGGATGGAAAGAGACAAGCCCAGGTCTTCTCCATTGTCACGTATATACATGACAGAATCTTACTGTCCCTTGGGACAGAGGTAGGAAAGAAATCCTCGGGGTATGTCAACACAATGCAATGGAAGTCATGGTGGGCCGGCATCCTGCAGCAGCCCTTGCAGTTGCCTAGGTTTGTACCTGGACTGGAAGGAAGAAGTGGCTGCCCAGTGTAATGGTAACAGTATGATGCTTTGGAGAATGGCTGTCTTTAAGTGCTTGACTACCACCTTCTGGGAGCTGATTTGGGGGAACCGTCCCAAATTCCTTGGAAGAGGAAGGGTGTGTCACAGACAGCTCAGTCTCCCAGCTTTCCCAGCGACATACGCCCTCTGCAGCTGTGATAGCCCAAGCTGTGTTTAAGCAAGCACTGCTATACTCGGAGCCCCTGGAAGAACTAGAAATTGAATAGTAAACAGTCACATTTGTCCATCCAGCAACGTTTTGATAGATCAGAAATTCATAATGCAAAGGTAAGCCCAGATCCATAATGCCACCAGATGGCTGCTGAGGAGCAGCCCCATCCCAGTGCATGGGTTGAAGGGCACTGAGCACCAAGTTCCTACCAGCTCACACTGTTAAATCAGGGGATTTTGGAAGACACTCCTGTTCTGAGGTGGACAAAGAAACAGGGAAACTAGGCTAAGGTGGCCTGTGGTCTGTTTGTAAAAGAGATGGTATGGCACTACATTTGGGGGACAACATCAGGGCAGAGACATGGACATCCCATCCAGTCCTAGGTGTGTGGATATATCCTGTCTTACCTCAGACTCGCTCTGCTACTCAGTGTATGTGGAACAAGGAGGGAGATGGACTCAAGTGAGAAAGGCTGGCACTATTGTACAGGTTGATCCTAGACCTGCTGGATGCGTGGATTGACTTCCCATCTGCTAGCTGAGCAGGCAATCACTTGTGCTCTTCTTCATTAGTCAGTGCCTGCCAGGGATATTTGAGAATGCCACGTGAGGATAAATGGCTATTTTATATACAGGGCTTATGTACTTCACTGAAAAGCAACTTTTTCATACATATATGTGAGGCGTGTGAAAAGTGGTTGGCTGTAAAGCCTGGAGCTCAGAGATATGCATAAGAGATTTCTCTTGCTGCTAAAGGCCATTTCTTTTTCTGGTAAACACATGCTTGTTTAAGTGGTGTGCTTCCTAGAATACTTCTCTCCTGAGATAAGAATTGCTGAAGAGTCTTCTGAAACTTAGTGTACGCCGTATGGGGCATTTCATACTTGTAAGTACTTCTTGTAATAGGCACTCAACTAGAGAGGAATAAAAAGAAAGTGTGTCATTCTGAACCACTTGCTGAATGTAGGCTGGTTTCTTGTCTTCTGCTCCTGTTGACTTGAGGGGAAGTTGATTGTCATCTTTGTCACTTACAACTTGTGGGTTTCAGGCTCCTTGTGCACTGAGATCTGCAGAAAAACAAGCATCTAAAGAAAAGGTAATTGTCTGTGCAGTGGTGCTGTGATACTGACCTTGATCTCTTCATTAGCAGGTGTGAGATAGTCATATTTCGTTCAAACTCTGCTCCTTGGTCGAGTTTTGTTGGAAACCATATGAAATCCAATGGCTTTGGCATTGATGATGGAAACTATTTCTCTTCACTAGGAATGGAATTTGTTCAATCACCTAGGTACTAGGGCTACCTCTATAACCAGCAGAGAGAGACATGTCCCTGTACAGGGGTCATTTGTGTCCTTGTTGCATAGTGAAGAAGACTTCATGAGTAGCTCAGGTGTAACATTTACGGATGGCCAAAAGAAGGTGAAACGAATCCCACCTGAGTGTTTCCTACAGCACCAGTTGCTAACTGGTAAGATGAACCTCAAAGTGCTTCCTTCATTATACCTCATGACCGTAGAGCAGCATCCACCCTATCGAGTCATGCTCAGCTTGCAAGTTTGGGCTCTGCTGTGGCACTGCTGAGACAGAGAGGAGGACTCTGAGGAAGAAGAGGTGGTTGGTGGTGTCTCAAGGAGGAGGCTGATGGGTCAGGAGAAACAGAGCATTGGAGAGTCCAGCAGGCAGATCCTGAGCAAGGGGGCAAGTACGAGGTGATGGTGGAAACTGGTGTTAAATATATTCTTTTACATTGTGTGATTTCTTGCGCTGAACACTGAATGTCTGTTTTTAACCAAACTTTTTGGCTTGCTTCCCAAATATTTTTGTGCAGCCAAAGTTTACTCAGCAAATACTAATATTAAGCAAATTTGAAAATTGCTATCAACAAACATCATCAGCAGAAGCTGGAGTGTAAGTATTAGTGTCTCCTTCCACAACTGAACTGAGCAGAAGAAGAATCAGGGGTCTGTGAGAAATTGCAGCAAAGCGGCAGTCTTCAGATTGGAAGCCTTAAAAATACATGACATTTTGAGGGAGACTTTTCCAACCATAATGTCTGAATAGCTTCAATCTGTTTATGGGCAAGACATAAGCAGAATAGGAAGGAAGATCTGTCAAGTGATAAGTGTTCAGAGGCTGCTGCAGAGAATAGTGTATTTTTTTTCTTTGTCTGTTGTAGACAGGATGAAAAGCAACATGCTCCAATTGCAGCAAGGGAGATTCAGGTTAGATAGTGAATAAAGCTTTCTGTTGCTGAAAGAAATGAAGCAGGGAAATAGGCTGTCTGAGGAAGCTGAGGCATCTCCATCACTGGAGGACTTTAAGAACAGATTGAACCAACATTTGTCAGAAGCGACATGGCTGTAGGTGACCCTGCCTTGAGGCTGGGGAATGGATGAGGCCCTTCCAGCCTTATGATCTGCTGGCTGCCTGAGATGGATTATCTACTACGGACAAGTCTGTTGGCATCAACACCACAGCAATGTGTTTGTCAGACTGTTAGACCCCTGCAACTACACACACTAAACCTAACAGCCGCGAGTATAATGCTTCATTTAAAATTGGAGTTAATTTCCTAAAATGAAGTGAGAGATTGGGGAATCTCTTTAGGAAGCCTATTTTAAAAGGTCTGAGTCTAACACTTGCTGCTTCTAATATTGCAAATTGGGTCATACAGCACTGCATTTTCTAAAGAACTATGGTAGGGTTTTTGTTTTGATTTGGTTTTGCAGTGTGAGTTATTCTCGATTCAGGTAAGACCTGAGTGGTGTTAGGCAGACCTGTGTGAATTACAGCATCTTCCTGACACTGCCCTGTGCACAGCGCCCCTTCCCTGCCTGCGCCCTGTGCTCCCTGGCTCTCCTTCTCTCACTGGTCTTTTGAACAGAGACGCAGGCGACATGATATATGTCCCTGATTGGATCCACGTGGACCAAAGCTGCGTCCAAGGTGGTCAGCTGGCTCAGCAAGGGCCCTTCACAATGTCCAGTCTGCTTTTACTGGCTCAGAATCTGCTTCCCACAGTATGTGACGTGCATGGTTTAGTCACAGTAATCTATACAGCCTCTTTGGCTCTGGTTGGTTTTGTAGGTAGTACCAGCTGGTCTTTGGCCTCCAAAATCTGTGCTTGACAGCATCAGGTGGGAAGTCACAACATGGTTAGTCTCCCAGTAACCACCATGATTGCTGGGACAGCAGAATGGTGGTAGAAATGGTGGTAAAATCTGCAAGCATCATCATCATTACACCCTAGGTGTCAGTATAGGTACGTCTTAGAGAAAAATCAGGGTTCCAGAGTCTGTCCGCATTGTATTTGCAAATGATGTTGATGTGTGTGAATTGTGGCAGTGACTGGTGAGGCCTCAGTGCACGAAGAAATTGCTCCTTCCATGACTGCAATAGCCCCAGCTTTGCCTTGAGGCATTCTGGGTGGGATATAGGTGTCCAGTCAATGGCTCCAAAATAGTCAGGCATGCCACTCACATAGGAGGGGGTGGCGAGGCCTGGGCTGGGACAGAGGAGAATGAGCTGGAGAGGCAGCAGATTACAGTATGGCTTCTAGGTTTCCATAAGGATGACGACCATGAATTTGCTGATGGTGAGCTCCTAACCTGGGGCAGGGAGGACAGGAAAGAGAACAATTACCTGTATCTATATGGGGATTGGGGGCCAGACTTTGGTGATCTGCCACTACAAAGCTGATGGCTGCTCTGAGCCCAGGACCATGAAGAACCACACCCTCAAATTAGTGGCGTAAAACTCTGCCAAATCAGGAGCATAGGGGAACCCCAACAGGGTGCTTGTGACTCATGCATAATGGTCAAGACATAGTAGGTCTGCAACTTGTAGCAACAGTTCCTGGCCATGGACCATGCTTTCGGTGTGTGCTGGTGTTGGTGCTAGGGCTCCAGCTCCTAAGATACCCCTGGGATATCTGCAGTAGAGATGACAAAGAGCACTGTGGCATGGCCCCACATGTCTGGAGTGTGCAGGGATCCCCTGATGCCTTTCTCTCCCTTCTTGAGTGGGTAGGGAGTGCTGACAAAGCAAGATCAGGAGCCTGTGGGTGGGCAGGAGCCTCTGACTGGAGCTGGAGCATTAAAAATGCCTGTGGGATAACTGCTGTGATGGACCAGTGGTATCAATGTGGTCATGACAACCTGACAGAGCAGTGAAGCCATGGTCCTGGAGACTGATCCCTTCACCATGCTGTTCCTCAAGGCGCTTGTCCCTCTCTCTTGCACAGCTGTGCAAACCAGGCTGTCCTGGAGAGAAGCTGCATAAGGGTGCAGGTCACACGTGGATTCACGGCTATTGCCAAGGCAAGGAATTTCCACCATGTTTCATTTCCTTTCTGCGCCTATAGACAAAGGATGTTTTTATACAGTACGTTAGCAAATATTTCAACAACACAGCTAGCTACGCCATCAGTTAAAAAAAAGAAAACCTCAAGGAAAACTGTGTTAACACAGACACATGTAGCACACAAGCTTTTGAGCAGAGAAGCTGTACTGCCCTGGTTGCAACAATGGAGCCTTTATTTTTTTTGTGCAGAAACATTCTTATCTCCAGGTTTTCATGTCTTTTGCTTGGAATTAGGTGACTCATAAGTCTGGCTTTGTTTGCACCCCTTTTTCCCTGTGTGCTCATCTATTCACTGCAGAAAGGTAGCTATTTCCTTCATCTGAACGTATATTCTCACCTTTATTTCCTTGGGCAGCCTTGCTGTTTCCAGCACTCTGTTGAACTACACATGACTATTTTGAAGAAGTGAAGTAGAAAATACTTTTATGTGATTCAAAGAAAGACCAAAGCAAGTGCTTAGTGGGAAAAAGAGGAGAACTACGTCTCCCTGGAAGATGAGGTGTTCACAAAGAGCATGTTTCCTAAAGACTTTATTTTAAGAAGGTCAAACTAGAAAACTTATTCTTGGATGACTGTGTTCAAGTGTGCACATGCAGTTTCCTACAGACAAGGCAGGAGTCCAAGCTCCCATTGGAGCCAGTGAGAATCTAGGCCTTAATTCAGTTGCCCACAGGTAGGCATCTAGTGACACTTGAGATGCCCTGCTGTGTCCTGCTGTTGCTTTGCAAAGGTACAGATCTATGAGGCCTGTGTCATGCCTTGGTGCAGGTGTCCCCTCCAGGATGAAATGAATCACAGCCTGACTCCAAAGACTGCACTGGACAGATCTCTCATGGCTGTAATGGGAGCAGGACGACCCAGCACACATGTAGGAACTTCACAGTATACATCTAAATTTCGGTGTCTTCATCTGCAGCCAGATCCCATCCTATCTGTCTCCATTCCAGATGCATCTTGATATCCCTTTTGTGCTCCCAGTCTCAGCCTCATTAGGCCTGGAATATGACGCAGCCTTGACCGTTTGGGATTTCAATTTGTTTTGCATCTGCTGGCAAAGAGCAACTGAACTCTACGCTCTCTCCTTTTTAAGCAGAGGATTACATGAAATAATCAGAACTCATTTTTGTGTTTAGAAAACCAAGTGTTCATGAATTGGGCACCAAGAAGTTTTGGATCATTGAAATGTCTATACCCCACAAAGCCAAGTACTCTGTTTGCTGTTCTAGCGTGAGAACAAGCTTCATGTAAGGCATAATGTAGCAATTGCATTGGCAGGAATTATTAGAAAAATAAGTGGCAAAGCTGCTTTAGAGCAAATGAGAGACCTTGTAGCTATGGAAGCTTTTGGTTTTTACTCTAATTAATGTGGTTTCTCAAGATGCTCACCTGTCAATTGCCTTACATAAAATGGTAAATAGGTTAAAAAGGTCATGAAATTGTGGGTTACCAGGAAAAATGAAGACTGACGTGAAGAACTGTGTGCCTAACACACCTGATAAGCAGTGAAAACAACATGTGTACTAAGTTAGTAAAAAGCTAGAAAACTACCACTGGAAATTATTCAGTGTCAAGTGACTGGGGAGGTTAGGGCACGGAGGCAGTTCACCAACATAAATGAAGGCTTACAGGAACAGATTCATCTCCACAGCACACCTAGCTGTTTCCTTCTACTTAGCTCAAAATGCTCTGTCAAAATGTTTTTCTGCTGCTTTCAGTGAAGATTTTAAATAGGATTTGCTTGATTTTTAGGCTTGTGCTTGTTAATTTTTGATCACGTTTCGGCAAATTCTATGTCTAACAAATGATGTTCAAAGCCTGGTTGTGAAATAAGCCCTCCTATTAAACAGAACCTAATAGCTGACTCAATAAACAGCAGCTTTCAGCTTTCCTTTTTCAACCCCAAATCCTCTCAGGGTCCTGTGGCTCTGACACAGGCACTTGTTGGCACGACAAAGCAAGCTGGGTGTTTCGGAGTGTTTCCCAAGGTCTCATGTCATGGCTGTCCTGAGAAACCAAAGTTTTTCACTGTGGGCTGCTGTGTGGTGTAGGCAGGGAACAGCAGGTGCCAGGTGTGCAGCCACTGCCTTCCCGCTGCCTGCGCTGCCTTCTCGCTGCCTTCCCTGGCACAGGGCAGTGACATCCACAACACTGACGTGCTGCTGGGGCTGGCGGCTGCACTTCTGAACCCAGTGGTGTGTGCCTGGTGGGGTCGGTCAGTGGCTGCCCCTTCGAATCAAACTCTTCAGCGATGTTACAGAAAATATGTGATGGCAATTGCAAGGGAGAAAACAAAGTCAAACTCAGTATAGGTAAAATTGCTGTAGCTTATAGCACATGAGAAAGCAACACACTTAGCCCTGCATCCAGCTTCCTTGGAGTCCCCAGCCCCATGGATGAATGAGGAACAGGCTTTGGCAGGAGGAGATTCACTTCCATACCTCTGTTTTCCCTGCAATGTATCATCTCCACTCTGCAGTCACACTCCTATGCAGAGGAAGCCAATACTTGACAACTGTGAATTAAACCCAGACTTGAGCCGTGTGAGTGTTCAAGGTGAGCGGAGCGTCCCTGACAGGCGTCGTGGGGGTGACAGTGTCTGCTCTGTGACAGCCTAATATCGGGGCTGGGGCCGGGGTCTGTGTGGGGGCGTGAAATTATGTCTGCCTCCAGCTGCTGACCTGCCAAGGAAGCAAGACTTCTTATTAGAAAAGTATGCCTTTTAGCTCAGATGACAGCAGCCTATGGTTTTCATGCTACTGATGGTAGTTCTGTCCTTAATGGTGTACATATATATGTAAAAGCATAATACATTTCACCTGTCACTTCTTCAGCTCGCTTAGCTTTTTCCCTGTCACTCCAATGACAGAAGTGTTGATCTCAGAGTACCACAAAGTGCAGAGTGCTCCTGCAGAGGAACAGAATTGCTGAGAAATGCAGGGAGGGCATGCAGGGAGCAAATCAGGAGGGCGTATCAACCCTCATCCTGGGAATGTTCTAACTCTGGTGGTGTTTCACATCCTGCTGCTCGTGTTTGCTGTGGCTTTTAGTTAACTGGTTGAGGAATGTACATGCTTACCTATGGGCTGCTGCTGAAGTCAAACTGAGGACTGCCTCTAAGATAATGGTGCACAGTAAAATATTAGTCTGACAGGATAAGAAGGGTGAATGTGTGGAAGAAGGAGGAAATAGATGGAATCAAGACAAGATGTCTCATCTAAAATAATCAGCATTCAGACATCATGGGTTATTGTAACTCTGAAAGGTAGATTATAGGTCAAATTTTCAAGCAACCTTCAAAAATAGCTCCAAATTTTGTGCATCAAGAGACTGACTCAAAGGCAGCTGAAGACAGTACCAAGTCTACTACTGACTTGTGTGACTTTGGATCCATTTCCCAAAATTTTATGGGTGTGCAATATACAAAAATTTAACATGACGAGCAGATCACCATGCTCCAGAACTTCTCAAAACTTTGTCCACTCAAAACAGTTATCCTTTAGAAGATATCCTACAGGCTGTTTCTTCAATATAGAAATAACTTTAATCTCCAAAGGACCAGGATCTCCCAGGATCTCTCCTTGAGTAGGGACACCTCTCAAGGTTACTTCTCTAAAAGTCAGATTCAGAGATTCCTTGTCACAACAGATCCTCAGTAAGTGGTTTATAGCATGCTAAACTTTGAATTCTTAGCTAAGTGATACAAAGGATTGATTGCGTATATATAAACCTTATAGACATAAGACGTTGACCAAGTCTGGGACTAGGATTGGATCCAGCTGCACCTAAACTCCTCTCTGAGGAGTTTAGAAAGCAAGGGGGTCCTCTCTGAACCTCATGACTCAACGGGAGGATCTCTGACAGTTCTGTCTGATCCTGTCCTCTATGCAGTAAATAACTAAGTGTTCCTTGCCATCGAATCTTGTTAAAACACTGTTGCATTTACTATCAAACTTTGTTAAATTGCTGCTTTATATCAACAAATATTTCACTGCTTCTCTCTTATGAGTGAAGTGCATCACTCCATCTGCGAGAAGGGAAGCCCAGCTGCGGTGCGGTTACTGTTGTCACTGCGTGGTGGTTGTTACCAGCCCCTCCTTTGGTTTTGTCAACACAACCTTTTAAATGCCTTGNTTCTTAGCTAAGTGATACAAAGGATTGATTGCGTATATATAAACCTTATAGACATAAGACGTTGACCAAGTCTGGGACTAGGATTGGATCCAGCTGCACCTAAACTCCTCTCTGAGGAGTTTAGAAAGCAAGGGGGTCCTCTCTGAACCTCATGACTCAACGGGAGGATCTCTGACAGTTCTGTCTGATCCTGTCCTCTATGCAGTAAATAACTAAGTGTTCCTTGCCATCGAATCTTGTTAAAACACTGTTGCATTTACTATCAAACTTTGTTAAATTGCTGCTTTATATCAACAAATATTTCACTGCTTCTCTCTTATGAGTGAAGTGCATCACTCCATCTGCGAGAAGGGAAGCCCAGCTGCGGTGCGGTTACTGTTGTCACTGCGTGGTGGTTGTTACCAGCCCCTCCTTTGGTTTTGTCAACACAACCTTTTAAATGCCTTGGTGCTGAGTACTGGCTGGTGTGCCTTGGGTTTCTGCGTGCAGGCTGTTTGGCCTCAGTAAGGTGTATGCCCCGTCTGTACCTCTGTTAGCCTGACCAGTGGGTGCAGCACCTGTACTAGGGAAATGGCTTGTTTCCAGGCAGGACCAGTGGGTGTGGAGAAAGGCAGTGCTCTCCTTTAGAATCATAGGATTGTCTAGGTTGGAAGGGACCTGACACTGCCAAAATCACCACTAAACCACATCTCTCAACACCACGTCTACCTGTCTTTTAAATACCTCCAGGGATGGCAACTCTGCCAGTTCCCTGGGCAGCCTGTTCCAATGGTTAACAACCCTTTCTGTGAAGAACTTTTTCCTAATATCCATCCTAAACCTCCCCTGGCATAACTTGAACATTTCCTCTTGTCCTATCACTTGTTACTAGCGAGAAGAGGTTGACCCCCACCTCTCTACAACCTCCTTTCTTGTAGCTGTAGAGAGCGATAAGGTCTCCCCTCAGCCTCCTTTTCTCCAGACTGAACAACCCCAGTTCCCTCAGCTGCTCCTTGTAAGACTTGTTCTCCAGACCCCTCACCAGCTTTGTTGTCCTTCTGTGGACACACTCCAGCACCTCAATGTCTTTCTTGTAGTGAGGGGCCCAAAAGTGAACACAGTACTCGAGGTGGGGCCTTACAAGTGCCGAGTACAGGGGAACTATCACTTCCCGAGTCCTGCTGGCCACACTATTCCTGATACAGGCCAGGATGCCGTTGGCCTTCTTGGCCACCTGGCCACACTGGTGGCTCATATTCAGCCGGCTGTCAACCAACACCCCCAGGTCCTTCTCTGCCGGGCAGCTTTCGAGCCACTCCGCCCCAAGCCTGTAGCGCTGCATGGGGTTGTTGTGACCCAAGTGCAGGACCCAGCACTTGGCCTTGTTGAACCTCATACCATTGGCCTCGGCTCATCGATCCAGCCTGTCCAGATCCCTCTGTAGAGTTATACTACCCTCAAGCAGATCGGTATTCCTGTCTAAGTTAATATTGTCTGCAAACTTACCGAGGGTGTACTCGATCCCCTCATCCAGGTCACTGATAAAGATATTAACTGTGGGTTTGAATCTCCTGCTTGGTAGTGTTTTGCTCTGTGGAAAATCAGGACTTGTTAGTCTGCTTTACAGAATGGGGAGGTTTAGAAACTGTCCCTGGTGTGGCTGTTTTACCACCTGAGTTGGTCTGTTACTGCCCATGGGGTATGTGCCTCCCTGAGGTACGAAGAAGAGTTTGGTGGCAAAAAAAGCAGGTCAACTGAGCAAAGCAAAAGCATCCCTGTAACATGAGCTCATATGTCCTTTCTGTGTTAACTGGGGTACTGCTGGTCAAGATGCTGTTGCCCGAGCTTTCACATGGGCTCACGCATGTGTACAACCCCGTGAGGAATGATAGTCAGTCCTTGCTGTTGTCTGCCTTGCTGTAACTTGCCATACGTGATGGATTAAAGTAGCAGGGGTATAGCAGCATGTGCTCAGCCCAGGCAAGACTGCTCTCCCAGGGTTTCTGTTGCAGGTCTGAGTGGAGCCACTGGTACGGCTGTGCCACAGAGAGAGGGACAGTGGCTGCCGTGGGTCTGTGCCTTGCTGAGCGGTGTCCAGGGCACGATGCTGATGCAGGCAGCTTGTTTGCCATCTGCCGCCTGTCTGGACACCAGTCCTGCTCTGTCACCTGCGTGCTGGTGCAATGGGGTTGTGGGACACAGCTGCAGCCACTCGCTTAGTGCACAGCCCAGGGGAGCAGTGGCCCTGTCCTTCACCCCCTCCATTTTTATTTTAGTCAAAGGTGCCCTGAGTCCCCGGGGGCAAAGGTGGAAGTGGCTGTTTGACTGGGGGCTCTGCAGAAGGCAGGCAGTAGTGGTGACACCGTGTCCCCAGTGTGCAGGGGAAGACAAGGAGCAGCCTCTGTCAGCCACGAAGCCCCAGGACTCAGCCCCTGCCCACCCATGGGCCCTGCATGCATGGTAGGAAGGGGTACAGCCTCCCACTGATCTTAATTAAAACCACAGATCACCTGCTCTTTAGCAAGAAGCAAAACTGCTGTAGTGAAAAATTAAAGGATTATGATCTGTGACTTGTGTGTGTATGCAAGCATCGGACCAAGACAACCATGCTTAATTTTGCAATCCTAGATTAACTTCTGTGACCTAATTGGATTATTTTTTTTCTTTCTGCCTGCTTCAGAATGACCAGCCAGTCATAATAACAAAAATCTCCTGAAATTGCAAAATTAAGAGGTAGAGTATTTTCTTGTTACTCTAAATTTAAAAAGTGATTCTTTTTATTTCTGACATCCAGACTTAGCAATACAAGAATGAGAAAACACACTGGAATATGTATTAATAAAAATAAAGCTCTAGCTGATAGGCTTGAGTTCAGTGGTCAGATTCTCCAAATTAAAAGCTCTCAAGCTGGAGCTGTTAGCTTGATTTTTTATTTATTGGCGAAATAAGCTTGTTGAGGCTTATCCCAGCACTCTAGCAGCTGGTCAGGCTGTTCCTCCTACAAAGGACTGAGATATTATTTCTAGAGGCATCACAGAATTGGAAGGCATTTGTGTGGAACTTTCTATTTCCCCGGAATGGTTGTTGTAGAAAGCTTTGGAGAGAAACAATTTTTTTCTATTTTAAAATCCACTGGAAGGTCACTCTGCTTGTTGCAGGTAGTTCAGGCATGCACGTGTGATTCCGTGTTTTGCTTCATAGTGCTCCTTTAAAATTAATAGCCAGAAGCTGAGTCATTTCAAATTACGTGCAAAACAACAGTTTACAAAGGAATAGGAATTCTGTCCTCCCTCTTCCCAGAAGTTACATTTTGTTTCTTAATCGAGGTGTGTATTTTATAAAGTGTAATTGAAAGGAGAGTGCTTTGTGCCTCACCTCACAGAAATGTGTCCATTTGCAGTCATGTGGTGTATGAAATGAGCATTGGAGACAAAGTGGTTTGGAAGATTTGAGTACCCCAGTGACATGGGATCTTGCACCAGATGGAAATGAGGGTGAGAACTTGTCATGCAGGAAATTAATCCACGAAAACTTCAGAGAGCTGATCTATATGCTAATAATGCATTTTAAGAATGCAGTGTGGGCAACTGGAAGAGGGTGAAATATGGNCACTGCTTATTGCATCTGGGAACAATACCAGCTGTGGCTTTAGTTTCTACTGATAGAAGCCCCATGGGAGAGGAGAAGAGAGCGAATTATTAAAAAGAGATCTTAAAAATCATAACACATGAGCAGACATTGTGCTGTATTATGCAGCATCTTTTATTTGGAAGAATATGACACACATTAGAAATCTGATTAGTAGTAAAACTGCAATAAAACAGTAGCAGAGGCTGTGCAGAGCAGTGCCGTGGAACAGACCCTGCAACCTGATTTCCTAAAATCAAGAGTGGAGTGATGCTTAGGTGGTGTGTATCAACACAGCGCAAGGTAGCCTTGCTTCGTGTTACAGGTTACTGGATGCTGCAGTAGTGCGGAGGAAGGCTGCAAAGGAAAGGAAGGAGAGATAGACAAGAAACGGAGGGAAAAATTACTGAGCAGGAGCCACAGATCAGGAAATGGGGAGATGAGGAGGAAAGAAAAGTGATTAAGAATAAAAAAGTTGAAACAAATTAGTCATCCTTAGGTCTTTGTGCAGAGGTTTGTATCATTTCCTAGTATGTGGGTTTTCCCACAGCTCGCTCACAGTTACATAGTAGCAACACTAGAAGTTTGCGTTTAAGGGCTGATTCAGTGCTTAGAGAAATTAGCAGAATTCTTCCCAGTCACATTTACCAAGCAGTGATTGGCAGTGAAGTTATTGCATCCTTGGGCGGGGACACATTAAACCATGAGAAATTTAATAAATTGTTCTCTAGGGGTGATAGACATGGCAGGATATAATTTCCAGTTTACAATAATTTGAATGTAGAAAATGGTTAGTTTAGACTGAGTGGGATGGAGTAATTTCATCATATAATATCATTTACATGTGATCACCTATATGAGATTAATGAAAAAGTAAAAATCTCTTGGGGTGGTGGGGGTGGGGTGTGGGAGGAGAGAAGGAAGCGCAAAA
The DNA here is from genome assembly GCA_013398815.1 of Ibidorhyncha struthersii. NCBI lineage: Eukaryota > Metazoa > Chordata > Aves > Charadriiformes > Charadriidae > Ibidorhyncha > Ibidorhyncha struthersii. The sequence continues at coordinate 60,389 of VZSZ01008381.1, forward strand.
GAGCAATATTGGCAATATTATGTACATGGCATAAAATAGAGAATGTTAAAGTTGATGAACCTGGCATTTATTCAAACAGATAATTTTAAAAAATTTTATTCTTTTTGGCCTTAAGAGAAAAACAGATAGCAATTACAAAGGGAGTATGTGTTGTAGGGGTCTCTTATGAAATACAACTTGTAATATATTGGCTAGACCAATAAAAGATATCACAATATTTACTGTGTCCACTTAAACAATAAAGCAATTTAAGATAATTCTTCACACAAATCATTTGGGTGTGTAAAATTTGAACGTAAACCAGCCTGTCCATTATTGATATTTGCAATGGTTAAACAATATGCAGGCACAAGGACAATCTCTACACTTGTGCTGGAAGCCTGTATTTCCCCTCAACACTGCAATGCTGTTTACTTTTTGATAACTGGCGTTGAAAACAGAGGAGTGGAAATAGAGACCTTAGAAAAGATTCCCTTATTCTTTTGTCTCAAGCGAAGCCACATTTCTTTATTCCCTCCTGGTACATACAAAGGACAGAGTCTGCTGGCAGTATAGAAAAATAAGAGGTGGCAACTATGGAAAACTGGAAAGCTCAGATACATGGCAGCGAAGTCTGTATAGTGGCAGCCTTTTACGTAAACTTGGTGAAACAGGGTGAAACTTTCCCATTAGGAAAGGTAAATCCCATCATCTATCTCCATTCAGGAAGATCAACAAAATTAATCTCATGTGCTGCGAACAGCTTGGTACATCATTGTGGTGGGGAATCCCCAAGCTTTAAAAGGATGTCAATGAGCCAAATCTAAGTGTCTCAGGACATGTGTAGCTCTTAATTTTTTTTTCTGTGTCTAGGATGTGCTATGCACTAGAGAGACATAGGTCACCTTGAGAGACTATGTCATCTATGTGGGAAAGATGGAGAAAAAGTAAAAATGATACACGTACAATAATTCCTCTACTGCCCGTGTCAACTGCTTTCCTTTCAGGAGTCATGTAAGAAGTGGGTTTGAGAAGGAAAAAAACCATCAGCTGTAAGGAACAGGAGAGAGGTTGCGTTGTACGGAGGTGGTGAAGATAAAGCTTGCAGAGAAGAGAGCTGAGGCTGGCACAAGCAGAAGAGCAGAAGCAGAGTGCAAACTGACTTACCTGTGCAGGTACAGGTCCCTAAAATGGTCATATGAGGGTCAATTTTAATGTGGTAGAAAGGGAACAACAAAGATAGGGTACAGAAGGAGGGTGACAAGGTAAAAATAGCAGGTAAAATAGCATTTGAAGAGTATGTCTTTTAGGGAGGCCAGCTGGTTGATGGGTGCAGTCTCCTGGGCTAGGGATATATGAACTCACTCCAAAGCACTGGCTGCTTTACACAAAGCAAAATGCTTTTGGATATGGCCTGGACATACGTAAGATAGAGTAGAACCTGGCAGACTTAGACACCTACAATCACGGGGATTCTGATAACAGCACTGAGACTGGGGGTGAGATGGAGGGAGAGAGCGGGGGCTTGCTCCAATAGGACCATGATCAATTTAGGGATTAGACAGAATCAGAAAGCCAAAGGTGGGATGGTGAGTTGGGGGTGTAAAGGTGGGAGGAAACAGCACTCAGAGAAAATACGTAGATGTGACGAGGGGCTGAATAGGCAGGTCTGTATGAATCCTCCTGTAGAGAGGGGAGGAAAAACCTTTCAAGAAGTTTAGGAAGAAAGGTAGGAAGGCAATTAAGCAAGGGGAGCATAAGGGAAAATAAGACTTTGAGGAGAAAAGATGTTATAGGAACACTAAGGAAGATGGATGTAGACTGAACGTCTTGGATGCAGCATTAAGAGCTCTCAGGGAAGAGAGTGGTGTGACTGGGCCTGATCCAGGATAGGTATGAATGGGGAGTTGCCATAGACAAGAAGTCAAAGTTCAGGAAATGTCTGCAAACCCTTCGTAAAATTAGCAAATACTTAACACAGAAAAAAATGAAGTTGCCAAACAACGGTGCCAGACTAGCAAAAGTTTTTATTTCCATGAGACAACAAGTAATTTCTGATCAAGTTAAATTGTTTTAAGTAAACAACCCTTTAAATTGTTCCTGACTTTGAGTCTGAGTGTGGGGAAAACGTACAGGACATCTTCATCAGTCTAGTGGCATTTGTTGGAAAACATATCTCTGTGTTTAGCTAATGACATAATTAGAAAAGCAGTAGTCAGCTGGCAGTGAATAGTGAGTCTTTATTTAACAAGGAAGCATGAAAATTAGCCATCCATCTGTTTTTTCCTGTTAATTACCTCTAAATATTAAAACCGAATACAGTCTTCAACCTGATTGGTAGATTGAGTGGAAACAGTGGAGATCAGATACTAAAAAAAAGACATTAGTAGAAATGAAGATGATGCAGCTCCTGTATTTTACAGCCTTCATACCTGTCTCTGAAACATTTCTACCTAGCTACAACAGCTGTTGTGGAGGTCAGGCTCATCATTTCTGGTCCTTCAGCCATATTTTTTTTTCTAAATGAGCATCGGTATAGGTGACAGAGTAAACTCAGCCATTACTCTTGCATGAGAAACGTGACTGCGCGTTATGTGCCAGTAGCAGTGCCTGGCTGTGGGGTTGGTCCCACTTTTGGGGGGGGTTGTTGTTGTTGGTTGGACTAGTTGGCTTCCAGAGATCCCTTCCAGCCTAAATTATTCTGTGTGCTGATGTGCCCTTAGGAGCAGCACTCAGAGCTGGCAGCCTATCTCATACTGGGGGATTTCCCTTCTGAAAAACCTTTCACCAGCATTGTCACTCCCACCTCTTACCTTATCCTAGCAAAGACCCCCGTGCGGCCCACCCCATGGCTGAATGCAAGCCCCTGCCTGGCTGGGGAGCAGCTTCTGCCTCGTCCTGGCCAGGTGTCTTGGAGTGACTCAAACTGTCTGCTGGAGCAGTCTTGCATATTTACTTTCCCCTTTCTGATCGTTACCATAGCTGGGCACCCTTATAGCAGACCAGCAAATGGCCCAAGGGAACCAAAGCCTACTCTCTTGCAACAAATGCCTGTGTGTCCTGTCTTCCCTGTAGTAGTCACCTCGTTTGGGTAAATTATGCACAATCCTTGTTCTTTATTAATCATTTCTATTGAGCCTGATGAAAGAAAAAAATAAAATTATTATGCAGCAGTTCTTAGAAATATTACTTTTTATTTTAATTCCTGGCTTCCCCCACCCCCCGCCCCCAATAGCGTATGTACCCTTAGGAGCTGCTTTGGAAGTTTTGTAAGTAGGCAGGGTCAGGCCACTCTTCTCCAGCTTTATTCACCAGTTTCTACCTGCAACAAGCTGCAAAAATGAAAATCAATAATGGATCTCTGGGCTTCCTCACTAGAAGACATTTTCAGTGGCTGAGATTATTTTTCCCCTCTTCTTAGATATTAATGTTAGCTAGTAGGGAACCCAAAGGCAGTTGGAGGAGGCAGCTGTGACAATAGCTTCAGAAGGGCGGCTGGAGATAAACCTAAACTCAGGCATGAACAACTTGCAGTCCTTAAAGCAGAATCCCACTGCGTGTGGGTAAGCGGTAGGTCACACTTTTGTCACCTTCAGACTTGATTTACGCTCAGCTTGCGGCACTGCATATTTCCAACCGAACGCTTTCTCTCAGAAATGAGGATGTCATTTCTCAGCTCCATCTAGAGTTTATTACTCACATGTTACTTACACTTCTTTGACTCTTGATAAGAAAAATGATTGTCATCTTGTAAATTTTCAAAACATTTTTCAGAGATGGCTTCCAGTGCTGTTACAACACTTTTGCTACCTCTAATATTTGTTTTGATGGATTTGGAGCTGCCATGCTATAGTTCACTGTTATTGCATGTCAGGTTGATGTATGTGGTATTTTCTATATGGTATATGGGTATAATTCAAAAAGAAGTTGTCCAGAAAGATGGACAAAGAAGAAAATTATGGTGCAGGGTAAGTCATCAATATTTAGACAGTGCTTAGGAGTTGCTAATGGACAATACCAGATTCTCAGCTTTGATTTTGCCCCTTCCCAGCCTGATTTCCACAATATCTGAAGCAGGACATTTTAACTTTCATAAGCACAGAAGACAGGATAGGAAGGACTCTGTCTGCCTCTCAAGACAAGGGAAGTAAGTCTGTGAAGGACTCCCAGAACAAGAAATCCTGTTGGAGGACCCGATCACAGGTTAAGCTGACAAGAATGCCATTGCAAATTGTAAGATGACAATAAAGCAGACGTGCAGACTGCTTTTTAAAAAAATTATTTTCCCTATTTTCTTTTTTGCTGCTGTTTAAACAGAAAACAATTTGGGCTTAGATGAATGATACTTCTGAATTTCTGTATGTTTCTGGCCTGCTGAGAAGATATCCAGTGGTTTAAGTCAGCAGGGTAAGATCAGTCGATCCACGGGGTCGTGCACCGTTAGGCCCAGGTGAAGTGTGGCGGAAGTGAACAATGGTGCCCCAGAATCGACCAAGGCACAGGGTCTGAGCCCTGAAGAAATATGGTTAGTGGTATTAAAAACGTGACCAGTCATGTGCAGCTGGTGTCACAAGTGTGACACTTGCTAGCTGCGGCCTCTTAGCTGCCAAAGAAACTGCACAGGTGTCTATCCAATACTTTGAACATAAATCAGGAATGTTACAGAAAAAAAGCCACTTAAATCATTACTTTGGAGTGCAAAGTAGGATCCATTTTTAGATGGAATGAACTGAACTTTGCTTTGTGTTTTGGGAGTTTATTCCTGAAGAAAAAAATGGTTTATTCTGCCTTAACCCAAGCTGGAAATAGTGGTTATTTTCCTTCTGAATGACTGTTACAGTTTTCTCAGAATGCCACAGTAAAGATTTGGTGTTTAGCTGTCATGACTGTGAAGTATTTATTAACTTCAGAACATGTACTTATGGGGTTCAGTTTATAAGCCTTTATATTACTACAGTGCACGATAATTTAGACATTTGATTCTTACATGAAAAAAGTATAAAAGTGAATATAGTTGTTTGCTTCTTGATTACACAAAATGTCTTAAATATGAGTATCTAAGAGTTCCTTTTTTCTTGTTGTTTCATTGCTAAAAAATCTGTTCCTTTGTAGAATAAATTTATTTCAAACTCTTTACCATGAATAACACCAGAGGTAAAAAATGGCAGAATGAATTACAGGCTAAAGATAAGTCAAGCAAATAGGCAAACACAAAAATCCCTTTTATCAAGGGAAATGGGAACAGACTCAAATAATTTTGCTCATTCTTAAGGCCGGGAGTCATGTCATCATCGTCATCTCCCAGTACTTTTAAGTGTGTTCTCGACACCTGATGAGCTTCCTGAAGGCCAGCTTGAAATCTTCGTTAAAGCTAGTGTACAGCAAAGGGTTGACAAGGGAGTTGACATATCCCAGCCAGGTCAAGAAGTCTGCTACTTCTGGAGAGACAGTGCAAATATGGAGGCCCACAAGCAGCTCCTTGATGAAAAAGGGCAACCAGGACAAAATGAAAGCACCTAAAATCAGGCCTAGAATGCGAGCAGCCTTTCGTTCCCGTGTCGTGGAGATCTGTTGCCGGTCACCAGCCAGGTCCAGGTCATTCTCAAAAGGAGGGATCCTCACAGATGCATTGATTTTATCGAACTCCGTGGTTGGGTCAGACGTGGAGAAGTCCGAGACGCAGAACGTCTGTGTGAGCTTGCAGCTGGCAAAGGAGTTTTGGCTGTCGGTGCTCCTGTTGCTGAGGTGGCGGCTTGAACCCCGCTTTTGGTAAAGGCTCTTTGCAGCGTGGTAAATTCTGTAGTACAGGATCAAAATCAGAGTCAAGGGGATGTAAAATGCCCCAAATGTGGAATAAATAGTGTAGATGACGTGATCGTGCTGAATGTGACACTCACTGGGAATACTGATGCTGTGGTGATTTCTCCAAAACAAAGGGGGCATTGATATGAAAATGGAGATAGTCCACACAGTTACTATCATCAGCCCAGCCCTTTTTGCTGTTCTTTTCCTGGCATATTCAATAGCATCTGTGATTGCCCAGTACCTGTCCAGAGCAATGACACAGAGATGAAGGATTGAACACGTGCAACACGTCATGTCAACGCTAAGCCATATCTCACAGATGAAGTATCCCAAAGTCCATTTACCTATCATTATGTAAGTGATGCTCAAGGGCATGACAAGAACAGCAACAAGGAGATCTGTCACGGCTAGTGAACATATTAAATAATTTGCTGGCTGGTGGAGCTTCTTGGTTGTGGAGATTGCCGCAATTACAGCAGAATTCAGCAGCATAGTCAAGGTTGTGATTGTGGCCAAGGTCATGGTAATGAGCATCTTTTCAGTTACTGTTTTTGGCTTCGCAGCCACATTGGCTTCAGTGGTGCAATTTGTGAAATTCATTTTCTCCTCCAGGTTGCACAGTGAAAGAAGAAGTTGCTGCTTCAGGTAACAAATAGGTCCAGATTCAGAAGTCACCGATTTGAAAGAGGGACAGAGGTGCTTCAGGTGCAATTTTTTTTTTAAATCCCATATTCAACAGAGCAGCAAAAAACTTTCAGGTTTCCTCCTGTTCATTGTTTTCCTAGAAGACAAAAACACATCTGTTAGTGAACCTAGAAAACCCACCTTTTGGCAAAAAGTCCTACGCTTCTAATATTACCACCTCAAATAAAAATTTTGGTCTGATTTTCCTTCTGTTCTTCCTTTTCTTCCCCTTTTTCTCTGCATTCATAGTTCATTTCGTTTTCTTTTCTAAAGGGCACTTAGGGTGAGATTTCCTGCTGATGTGAACTGGTTGTTTTTCCTTTGGTTTTGGAGATCTCACTTGAAGTGGGAGGTTGTACTAACTTCCAACAAACATTTCTATGATCTCTGTGAATTATTGATACTGGGAGCTAGTCCTTTTCCTGCTTGTTAAATAGGCTGCAAGAGATGAAAAGCTGAGGAAACCTGCCTTTTCATTTTAATTGCTACATGAGAGGGATCAATTACTTCTAGATATCACCTTTGGAAAAAAGAAACAGAGCAGCCTCTCTCAGCAAAGGCATGCCAGCATTTCATAGTTTTTTATTCTGCTTTTGCATATCCATGTCTGTATTAGTATCTTGGAAACAGTACTTAAAAAATATTCAGGTTACCTTTAACATGCAGCTTTCAAACAATGTTTAAAGCTTTATGGCAAACGCTTAGTTTTACACAGCACATTAGTGTTGCTAGGAGCTTATATAGTTTTGTCTAATTGTTCCTGACATTTCACATATCCCACTGTGTGTGTCTTCAGAGGAGACAGACAAAAAGCTTTTGCCTTTGCTTTGAGATTTCTATCAAATTGTGTTCCCTGTCAGCCAGTCCAGTATGATGCAAGGTACAAACAATAATTAAAAAAAAAAGGTTTAATTTAGTTTCAGGAACTCTTGTGTCTTTTCCATACATCCCAAATACTGACTGAAGCCAGAGTTAGCAGGCTGTGAGATGCAACTGGAGGTACCCTCTGGGGCCTTGCTTTCTCGTTTGTAATTTATCTTGGCATAAAGGATGCAGGAGACTGAAAGCCTGAATCCTTTTCCATTAAAATAAACAGAAAGATTCTTTCCCCTGGCTTCAGTTATCAACGAATAAGGAGTCCTATATGCCAGGGTACAGGGTCCCTCAACGGGCAGGGGAATGAGATAGCGGCTGCCAGAAATACACTTGTCCCCTCTCAAGACAAGTCTTTAAGGCAGATGGTGTGAATCACATCCTGGAAATGCTGATTTTTCTCTCTTTTGACTACAAGTGGCTCCTCCACAATTGCATTTAGAATACACGCCTGATTTTTAGATGGCTACATTTGAGAGGTAAAATCTATTCTCACTGACACCAGTGGGACTTGGATTAGGCTCTGAGAGAGAGTTTTCAGATGCAAGCTAATGAGGAATTAAGAATTTGAATAAGGAATTATGAATTTAAAGCTTGTCAGCTGCTTAGCTCTGTGTACATATGCTCTTATTCAGAAATTGGAGTGCTGTCTTCTGAATGAGCTGGATGACGAACAACAAAAAATAGAAACTTCAGAAAAAAACCTATTCTTTGCAGGAAAAGCAGGAAAGCAGATCTGTATTGTTGTAGACTCTAGGTTAGCAAAATATTTTAAAATAGTTTTAAATTCTACCCAAAGGACAGCAGAATTCCCCCTGCCCCGAGCTACGCTCCACTTTTCAAAAACTGCTTCAAAGTATCAGTAGCATTGGAGAAAATATCAGGCCTGCTTCTTAAGAAGAGACTGGACAAGCCAGATGGAAATTCATCTATCAGTCTTCAGGTTGCTACTGCACTGGAAATGCTGATTTGGTCATTTAGGCCTAAAGCCAAACTTCAGCTCAAACCTTCTTCACAAATTGTTGATGGGAATCTTCTCTGTCAAGCCAGATCTTGATTTCATTAGTTTGCACCCTCATTATGTCTGACGCTTTGACCTGAGGATAAAGCAAAGAGGCTTTCTCTACCTCCCTGCACTCCTGGAGCAAGGACCATAAGCAATTGCAATCCATATGTTTTCCTCAGCACCATCACTTAGCAAGTGCCTCCTGGTCCACAAGCACACTCAGAGGTACTGGAAGATGCCATGGGGTTTGCACGTCCTTCACAACCACCTATTGATGCAGTTCATGCATAAGAGAGGTCCTGCTGCTTCTTCATGTAAGTGGCATTCATTTTTGCTTGTCCCGCACTTCTCTGGGCAGTCTGAAGTTTCCTGGCCTCAGCATTTCTTCCCATCCTGCATGGTACCCACCTTATTCTCTGCTGAGCACTGCCTATATGCATCTTTAATCCAGTAGGAACTGAATTGCCATGATTCTCTCCCCAAATTGCCCTGCACACCCACACAGCCCCATGGAAATCCTTTCTGAGCTCTACCCACTCTCTGCACCACAAGGATACTCTGAAAAATAAATTCTTCATTTCCTTAATGAACTTGTCTTTAAACAAACCCCATCACACCTTATCAGACCCAAGCACCAGGTTTCCATTAGGACAAAGGTTACACTGACCACACAGGGGAGTTTGGTTGTTTAAGTCTGCTCACTGCTCAACAGGGCCAACAATTTTTCCTTGGAAAACCACTGCAATAATTGAAGATGGGGAAAAATATAAACAAAGTCTCCCCTGCAGAACACGAGCCTGCAGGTACCTCAGATCGGGCAGGGCCATCGCTTCATGTCAAAACCCATCACTGGGGAGTTATTAGGTTTTAATTCCTGTGCTCCTTATGAGCCCTTAGCAAGTCAGACAATATAAATACCACATACAAGAACTGTATTAAACCAACATTATTAAGGAAGTATATTTACATGCTGAAAAGTCTAGAGGAGTTGGGCTGAAGGTTTCCTCTGTGGCTTAAGTCGGCACCTCTTCTCATCCCTTACCCACACTATGAGGATACACACTGGCATTATAACATTAATTAGTAACATTGACTGTAGGCATTGTGTTTCCTTTCTCCTGCTGTTTCCCTTGCTGTGCCCCTTTCCAAGCCATCCTTGTTTCTATACAACGTAATGCTGACTCCTGCCTCCCAGCGCACACACTGTCCCTTTGCCGTCACTGTTTGCCTCCCAGCTCACCTCTTGTGCTGGAGCAGCCTGAGGATACCCTGACCGGCTGCTGCTATCTCAGCTGCTACCTCCAGCAGCTCAGCCAGGGCTCGTGTCCAGCCTGTGCCCCTGCCTGTCCCTCACTGTCCTCGCTTGTCCAGCTTTCGTCTCTCTGCTTTTGAACTAGAAGGCACCTATATGGAATATTTTGGCCCAGAAAAGAGATGGGGTCTTAAAATGGGAAGTGATTTACTAGAAAGTATCAGTGATTGACCTTGCTTATTAATACAGGGCAGGATTTAAATGCTGCTTATCATGTAAGGCACTGGAACAGGTTCCCAAAGAAGTTGTGGAAGCTCCATCCCTGGAGGTGTTTAAGGCCAGGCTGGATGGGGCTTTGAGCAACCTGGTCTAGTGGGAGGCGTCCCTGCCTATGGCAGGGGGCTTGGAACTCGATAATCTTCAAGGTCCCTTCCAACCTAAACCATTCTATGATTCTATGATTAATCTTTAAAAATGCAGGTGTGGTTGTGATGATATATTTTGTAGTTCTTGTATTTTAATTCTTTGTTTACTGCCTGTCTTTGGTTGTACCTGGCAGCCCCTGAGCAGAGTCTCAGACCATCTAGTCCAAAACAGAACAAAAGAACCCAGGCTGTGATTCAGGTAGGCAAAGCTTGGTGGGGTAATCCCAGTGTAAGGGGTTCCCATCGCTCAGTTTAGGATTAGCTTGGGGAACTGATGTGGCTTCATATTCTTTGCACTCATTTGCTAGTCTGGCTAGGGCACCTCCATGATTTGCTTCTCAGCTGAGGCTGCATGAAAGGCAGGGCTGGCGTGACTGGGACAGGTACCAGTCCTGCGGCACTGGGGAAGGGGCACAGGGACTCTGAGAACTGGTCTTATGAAAACACAGTATTGGAAAATTCATAGTCTGAGTGTTAGGTCATTTATGACAAACACATGTAGAGAGACTAGCTACAAAGGATGCAGTGAAAAAGCCATGTATGTTAACAAGGAGAATTTTACTATCTCTAGTAAATAACAGCTGGTTTCCAGTATCTCTATCACTTGCATACTATTGCTATATATAGAATAGTACTATGGTAAATGACTGTGTTTTTATAAGTGACTTCTTGGAAGGGACATTAATAACATAGTTATCTTGTTTAAAGTACTCTCACTAAAAGCACTGCCATGTTTATGTTTTGCAGCTCTATCCCTTTAGGCTGTCAGTCATTTCGTACAGAGTGAATTTTACACACATAGACTAATTTTACTGATTTGGTGGGAGAAACTCATCCGAGTTCCTCCAAATGGGAATCAATCACATTTCATATTAGCTGATTATTGGAAATGGCATTGAGTGCTGTCTCTGAGGAGGAAAGGGGGAAGAGGATGATTAATTGTTCCTTAAAAGCAACTGGACAGGTTTAGGCTGTGAGATGGCAATGTTCATGTCTGCTCCTGCCAGAAAATACCTCCACCATCTCAGCAGAGGACCACTGTGTAGCAGAATACTCTGAATTTCTGGTGGACAGCCTGACTCCAACTCCTTGGTCACTGAACTTTTCACTGTTTAATAAGAAATGGAATCACATCACTTGGAGAGAACAAGGGGAACTGGCTTTGCACATGTGCGTGTGTGTGTGTGTGTGCGCACACGTGTGTGTGCGTATGTGTGTGTGCATACACGTACACGTGTGTATGCAGGGCAGGTTAGTTCTTTTACATCCACAGTTTTACATTTCCTTTAAGCAATTACAGCACTGTGCAATTGATGCATCTTTGTGCCCTTGGCAGCAATAAATCAATTGGACTTTGTTAAACCCTGTATTGGTCTGAGTGCTTTTCACTTTCAATACTTCCATGACCGTAAGAATCAAGACACATGGCAAGAATCTGTGGCACACTTTGTGAAACAGGTTATTAGCTTATGCAAAATATGACTTAGCCCACTTATGATAATATTTCAAACTATGGAAAGATGCTAAACTTCCAATACTCTTCCTTGTTATCTCAAAGAAATTGTCTCTTCCAAGTTCATATACAAAGCACTGAAATTCGAACCTTTCACTTCAAATTTATTTTGCAACTTTGTAGATCATTTCGCTCCTGTAAAGTCAGTCCATCTTCTTGGACTTTGTGGCTCCTTGGTAGCCAACTGATAGAGCTGAGTTTAACTGAAGATTATAGGTTTCCAAACACTTTGTATTGTTTTCTGGCATGCCGGAGTTGCTTTGGGCTTCTGAGGATCTCAGTGCTGCAGAGGTCATGTTATGGCAGCAGTCTTAATTGACTGCAATTTATACAGGCACTGATGCTGTTAGTAACATGCCACATTGGGAAAAGTGGTACCCAGCAGCTGAGAAAGTGAAGATGGTCAGAATCACACCAATCTGTGGCAGGATCGTCAGAAAAATAAAATCTTGCTGTCACCAGGCAGCTCACATTCACACTCACAGCAGGAGGTTTTGATGCCAGCTGTATTGTAGGCAAAATGAAGGCAAATTTTCAGAAGGTGGGTCAAGGTTGCCTTATAGCCGTGTAAACTGGGATAGGACAATAAATGACATGGCTATTTTTGTATGAGATACGAAATTTTGTAAGAACCTGCCTTTGAGAAATTCCTAGCTGCATTAGAGGGCCTCAGATTTAGGGCCCATTTAGGATGAGACCTTTTTCTACACAGACTAAATGAGCCTGAGAACGAAGTTAGTATGAAGTTTGTACGAACTGAGCTATGGATTTGACCTTTGCACACTGGTGAACCGAGCAGCATGATGGAAAGTCAGATCGGAGGAACTCAGCACTAAGCAAGGCATGTGGAGGCACAGCTGTTGGTGTGTTTGCACCTGTGGGCATCCAACTAACGCTCATACATGTTATGTGAGTTATGTGAGAAATGGCTTCACAGATAAGTGGAGAGGGATGTTTGGGACCCTTTTGGGAGCACAGCCTTGCAAGACCTACAGCACCTCAGTCACTGTATCAGTAATTGCATATAAGGCTGAACTTGCCTATATAACAGAAATATCAGATTTGGGTGTGGATGTTGCAAAATGGGGACTGATGGGGAGGAAGTAATTTGAGCAGGGTTGTCCACCTGGGAGGAGACTGGGATGGAGAAAGGGAGAGTCAAGGCTGGTGAAAAGGAGGGCTGAGAAGTAGGAGAACGGACAACAAGGATAAAAGGAGGTACGTATTGCTCACCCACAGCTGAAATCAGGACAATAACCCAACCTGTTGTTCAGACCAGAACATGAGTCAAACCTGCCACCATGGCCAGGAGGCTGGGGGGGAGGATGGGTGCTTTTCCACATGCTGTCCAACATGGAGACCCAGGAGACAGGGGGATGCACCATGCTGGTGCCACCATGTCAGTACCTGCACCAGACCTGATGGAATTGGTGGCTACCCACCACCTCCTCAGGGCGATGAGGTGTGACTGTGTCCTCTTCTCTGTGCAAGAGCAAAACCAAGTGCTCATGCAGGCCAGTTTTGTGCATGTGTGCTTACTCTAGTGGCTCGGAATAACATCCATTGAAACCTAAATGCTGTCTACAGGTTTTCCGAAGCAGCAAGCTGCGAAACAATGCTTTAGCACTGTTATTTCTGTCCCTGGATTTGCTATTTTGTTGCTCTCCAGCTCTTTTCCTGAAAAGCCTAGAATGACCGCCAGCGTGACCATGATGTTTCAACTCTCTCAGCATTGAAAACTGGATCTCCCCCTGCTTGTCAGGGTGGCTTAACCTCCCTTCCTAGTGGACACCGCCAGTCTGGAGGATTTCCTTCCCAGTTAGGAGTCCAGGAGAAAACTGATGTGAGAGGGAGGTACTGCCTCCCAAAAAGCCATGGTGCTGTCAGCAACCCATCAATATCTTCTCTCTGGAGGGGCAAGAGATGCTCTGGCTCAGGGTGAGGCCAGGACTAAAATGCGCCTCCCTTAGTATGTCCCAGCTCCTGGCCTTTATGTCACCAAAATAGGAGAAATATGTTTTTTTCATTGCTGAAATCCTTGGCTGCACTCTTCTCTAACAAAAATTATACAGTGATGCAGTTTGCTACAGGTATGCAGCTTCCTACAGACTCTTCCTATCCACTACATAAATGCTTCTGTCATGTTGGCAATGCTCAAGATCCTTATAGTTGAAAACAGTTATACTCTAACCTGAAATTCCAGTTATAAGAAAGTGCATGCTGTTAAGTCGGATGCTTCAGGCTGGGTTTATTGGTATATTTTCAATTGGTAAGGCACCCTTTTCAGCCAAATTGATGTATAACTGTTTCAAACTCATTTAAGAATCTCCAGGATGAGTTTTGCCATGGTGTAACTAGTTTATTTGAAAATGCGCTTGTTTGCCTAACCACTGCAAATCTAGGCGTGAACCAATCTGACCTGTAATCAATGAAAGACCACAAGCCGGCAGTTTTGCAGAGCTATTTTTACAGAAATCCTTCCAGGATCACACTTCAGAGGTAAGCTTTTCTGGTGTAGGTCTTCACACATGCAAATGAGAAACAACAATTAGTGACGATCTTCAAACCATGCTTCCTCCCACAAGCAGTGGTATAATTATCATTCACGGGTGATTACTCATTTTTATCTACTTTCAATAAAAAAAAATAGTAAATCTTAGGCAGTGAAAGCTCATAAGATGCTGCTGAGCTGCAATCTGATAAAAAACAGGTTTCAATGCAGATTTCATCCTGTCTTTAGCAGACATAAATAAAATTCTCTGTGATGGTAAAATACCCAGACTTCTCGTAAACAACTAGAGAAGATGTCTACACTAGTTGTAATAATTTGTAATAAATAATACTCTAAATTTATAATAATTTGCATTAAAGATGCTATTGAATTAAAAAATAACTTTAAATCCCATCATCACTTCTCATAACACTTCAAGCTCTTAGCACTGTGTATTTAAAAGGTCCCTTTTGTTATATACTACACAAAACACTTGTTTAAGGTTCAGCTCATTCCTTGTAGTTCACTTCCCTTTCCCCTTTTTGTGCATTACCTTAAATCCTGAGATGTTTAACCAATGAAAATCAAAGGCTGTATTTTCCCATACCATGGAGCCAAGAGACACGGGTAGCTGGTTCTTGCAACCTTTTTTGAGGCAGAATTTCTAGTAATCAGTTGTACAGCCCTACACTGTCAAAACATTTAAGTGCTGCCTTTCCCACCAAGCTGTGGCGGGAAGACCTTCTCCCTCTGCCTCCTCTTTCTCCAGAGATGAGTTATGGAAATGAAATCTTCTTCCACTGCAAATCTGTGTCTGATTGTGCAGAAAATAAAAAGATGTCCATTTGTTTTGTAGACTGTAGTTGTTTAAGTGCTGAAATGAGATAGCTTGGGTACCAGAAACATCATGCTACATTAGCACGGAGTGCTGAATGGGTTAATTCACCCAGCCGAGAAACAGGGTAAATTCTCTGCCAAAGAGTTCCTGGTCCCTGCAGCTGGACAGCCTTGTCATGGAGTTAACCTGAGTAAAGCTAGCTGACATGCTCTTCCCTGATACGTGGGACATCTACTTTAACAGAGGCATGCAAGCTTGTTTGATTGCCCCACAGCAGCATCTGGGTGCTCCAGAGCTATGATTATCAGCAGATCTTGTGTCTCAGTGCAAAGAAGGGACTTTTGATCCCTGGTGATTTCCTAATTTAGTAGATAGCTAGAGCCCGGAGACAGGTAACCTACACACTTAACCTCTCATCTGGGAAAGAACAATACAGTCTGCACAGGTTGCTGACCTTTGCAACTTTCATGCTTAGCAGTTACTCTCATGTAGAGAGGTTGTTCTCTGATTTTTTTTTTTTAAGAAAACTTAGACTGTCATACTTGAACTTCATATTTCTAAATGTTTTTCACCACTAAAGAAGACCTTTTCTCTGCATTTTGTTTTACCTGTCTTTGTACACGCATCTTTACAAGATGCCCTGTTACCAACATTCCCTCTCCTGTGTTTTTAACTCAATTTTTAAAGCTTTTAATTTTTTAACCTGTGTTGGTTTATAAGGTCGACCATGGCACGGATCCCTGCTATGGATTTTTAAAGATGACAAACACAAAACCTGCTTCAGGAAAACATATAAACTTCAAAGATCTAGTGACAGACCCAAATCTCTTGTTGTGGAACAAGCGGCAGTCCCAAGGGAGGATATTTGCCCCAGCTTTTGTGCTGCTGCTGTACCCACTGCTCGTTTTGGCCTGGCTGCTTTGCTCTGCTCTTCCCTTTTGCTTTACTGAATGGTTCAGCAAGGCACACGCACAGGCACAAAACAAAGGAGCTCAGATGCTGAGTATTGGCGGATCTGTGGGGCCCTCCATAATCCTTCCTCCTACTGCTCCAACTTCCATTCAGACTATTTATTCATTGACTGTATGACTAAGACCCGCAATCAGATAAGATACAGGTGGGAGGACAGCTTGGATAATGAGATACCGTATCAGACACTGGCAGATAAGCTCTGCGATGGCACTGTGTAACTCGTAAGGGGGAAGGGCAGAGGAGCATGCCATTTTGTGGTGGTGCTGTTCCCCCCACCTCCTTCAGCCGCTTGGTACTTGGCCTGATTTCCTCCCCACTTGGGTCGCATAAAAATAAAATGACCAGAGCAATATATAATGGTCTAACATGAAAGAAAGAAAGGGTGGAAAGCAATGGACTAGAACACTATGGCAACCCCCTAGTGTGCCTGGTCCCCATGGCTCCTACTGTTTGAAGATAAAAACTATAATCGATCACTCCTGACAACATATGGATCATGGCCACTGAAAGGGGTTACAAGGACCACAAGTCCTAGCAAGTCCTGGGCTTGCGTAACAGATAGAAACTACCGGAATACTCCATTGTCTGAGCAGGGCCGGGGTGGGGAAGTACTTGATGGAAGTCAGTTATCTCGAATCCTATAAGTAGTGATTCTAGTAAAGACCCTTTGAGCTCTTCTGGATCGAAGCGGGCTGTGGCCAGTACCTCCCCCGAGCTGGGACGCCGCTCGGGCAAACACCTCAAGGACTAGAAGGCCAGGGCGAGACAACCACTCTCAAGCCTCATTTATCGCCCATTGAGAAATGCTGATGTATTGTGAGTACTTACTCTAAGTCGAGAAAAGGGAAATTTTAAGTATAGGCTATCCTCTCTTTCATCCACCTCTCCACTTATATGTTTATGATAAATATACATTAACTTTATGGATGTGGATGTTCTTCCATTTGTCTGTGCACGCATAGGAGTTGGAAGGGGTACCCACCAACTTGTTAGAGTTGTGCGATATTAAGAGATCTTTGATGTCAGCAGTTATAGGCTGGGGTGTGTGTGCATGCGTGCGCACATGCATTTATATGCTTTGCTTATATGTATATGCATTAATTTGAGATCTGTGGTTTTGCTCATATGTGTATGTATTGATTTGGGATACTTTATAGTAAGTTAGTGTGAATCTTGCCATCTTTGAATCTGTAATTAAGTTGCTGTTCAGTTATTTAGGTAAATCACTTTGTAAACCTTTAAATCAGTTAATGATTAAGTGCTGCAAAAATCCAACCTCTTGATCTACCTCAAATCACTAATAAATTTTAAATCGCTGCTAAATCATAACCATGTCAAATACTTCCATCTGCAACACATTTCCAGCACTTACAGCCCTCATTGGAGGAACAATGCCTGGGATGATGTTTGACTGATGGGTGGCCCAGGGACAGGTATTTGTGAAGCTGGTTAGTAAGGTTTAACTGTAAAGTGAAGCCCCTCAGTGTTTGCTCTCTTGATGGCATGTGAATGGACCTGAGCAGGTGTCTGCCTGCAGCCACATCGCTTCGTCAGCCAGGCAGCAGCTAGATGCAGATCCCTTCATAACAAGTCCCAGCAAAGTTTTACCAAAGCAAAATGAACTGCAGTCACATTTGCCTTAAAAAAACCCAAACCAGACCAACAGTAATTCTAACTAGGGACCATGTTTTCATGAAATGGGAAGACCAGCACTGAAGAGATCCACATTTCTTAGCTAAGAATACCATAGACAACTTTTTGGTGTTTGAAGGAAATAGAGAATGACACAACAAGGTGCTGGAGGGCTTGGGAGGAGAGGATTTTGCTCTATTATCTTCTGAAAAAAATCTCTTGCTTTAAAAAATAGATCCAGAGACAAAATATTGCAGTATCCCCTTGGTCATTAACAGTTTAATCTCTCTTTGTTTCCCCCTTTGAATGGGCTTACAAAAAGAAAATACATTATTCAGACCTCATTTTAATTAATCATTTACTCTTTTTTTTTAAAAAATAAATTCTTGACTTTCCCAGAGGTTGCAGTTATACGGCAAATGAAAGAATTATCCAGATAGCTTCAGGAATGGTAACTTTTAAAATAATATGAGTTATTCTGAAGGTTAATATCCTTTGAAGTAATATAATGTTTTGTTTGTTTTGTAACTAGAAACAAGACTGCCTTATTCTGACTCTCCTCCCATGGTCCTTTTGGAACAGAAATCATGCAGAACTTGCAAAACTGTTGTAAATAAAGACTATTTTGCTGGAGAAAAATTCTATGTGGGAAAAGTATTTAAAAAAATTTTCCTTCATTAGAAAGAAATCTGTTTCTTTTGTCACCTATTAAAGCACCTCACTGGAACATGTTAAAAATTCCTCTGAAGAATAAGAGGACTACGTCTAATATAACTAGAAAAAGTTGCTGAAGGAACAGTTGGGTTTTCTCCCCAGCTGACAATCCTTAGTTTTACTCTCTTTGAGTTGAAGATCCCGGTGCAGTTTGAAAGCCTAACACTTCACGTACTGCACACAGGCCCCGCAGGAGGCACGGTCCAATTCCTCACTTATTAACGCCTCAGGGGGGGGAAATGCAGTTTGTGAGTGGGAGATTGTGTAAAGACAACAGGATTGACTTGTCCTGCAGTCCCTGCTGCGCGAATGCTGAGTCGACACTAGAAATTCAGCAGCACTGTAACCGGCTGATGAACTGGGCTTACCTCTAGGCACATGCCTGAAATCCTACTTTATCTTCATTGTTTTATGGCCTAAAGGGAACAAAATTGTGTTTCTAAGACTGCACCTCATAGGGAAGACTCGTTCCCTATGGTGAACAGTTATATCCCAGCCACCTTTCTTGTGTCACCTGCGGTTTTAAAGAGCTCTGTTGTCATCAGCTGGACACTCAGTCTTCTCTTTCCTACCTGAAGAGTCTGGGCCTGTGCACTCATTTCTTATATTGATGAACTCTGCTGTTGTTCCTCATACAGAAGAAAAAGCCCATTGTACAGGTGCTACATCATTAAAGACGCTTAGGTCACTTAACTCCCACCAAAAAGAAACCCTGGTCCATAAAATCCCTAACTCTCATATAAAAACAGTGAAACATTAGCTTCCGGCTGCATAAATCCTTCCTGAATACGGGTATGAGGCTCCTAAACTAATTAGCTACTTTAGATTTTCTTTCTGAGGAGTGTGTTCAGGCTTGGAGCCCTGCAGTGTTGCACAGCATGAGTGGCAGGGTCAGGAAACTACTGGCAGGAACCTATTACAGCCTTGTCTGTTATAGTTTTGTCGCTTTGCATTTAAGCCACTAACTAGAAAAGGAAACATCTGCTTTTCAAGGTCTCCCGAATGCATTGAGAAAAACTGTAAGAAAAATTCGCACTGAATTCTCACCTGCGAATGCATTTTCCATCTCAGTTTCTCATCTTGCTGCTTAGAGACATGTCAAAGACACACAAATATTTACTGATGAATATCATTTATTCAGTTCTGGGGAAATGGTGCTATTTGTATTTATATGGAGACTATCACTTTATGCAAGCTAAATGTCACTGTACATGCGTTGTTTTTCAAGTCAATATTTGTTTCTTGCTGCTATTCTATGTCATGAGACTGATGTCGATGGGGTTTATTTAATCTCCACGTGACTTGGTTCTGTACACAACTGCTCTGCAAGTCATAAAGGCCCCAAATGACCAAATTTGACATACTAAAACCAGATAGTGTATTAAGGACGTTGAAGCACGATAGGAGACCCTTTGAAATCGATGGAACTATTTCCACTGTGAGCAAAAGGTTTCATATTAAGCCTTAGTGAATATATGCCCAATTTCTCACTGATAAAATAAAGCAGATGACTCATACAATGGCTCTAGACTTGCTTTGAAAGGAAAATTATGTGTGACTGAACAAATAGTTTTATTGTAGCAGAAGGTGCTGTGGGTCCTTACTCATGTTGAAAAATGTCTCATGTTGGTGAAAAGCACTGGGCTGGTGGCATGAGACTGCTGCTGGGGACTGCGAGCGTGGGATTTCCATCTGGCCAGTGTGCTTGCTGCAAGCCCGGGAGAAATGAATTACTGACAGCCTACGTGGTGTACAACACCCTAAAGGTCAAGGACAGACTCCCGTTTAGTATGAGAAAACACTTCTCACACAAGTCCTGGGTGCAAATCCCGCTGATGAAGAGACGTTCAGATATTACACTGGCTGAGCTCTGACCTCCACGGTGGCCTGATGCACTCTCAGTTTGCCACGTCTGAAGACGGTCCAAGGATGCTGCAGTACCTTTATGGTAGCATGAATTTGTATTTGAACTGAACTCATGCTACCATCGTGGTCTGAAGGCAAACGCTCGTGGGACTTGAGCCCTGGGCCATGATTTGAACAACAATCTCAAGGTAAACTTGGTCAATAGCTCCTGAAAAATCATGTGAAAAAAAGAATTACTGGTTTTATTTCTGGAACTTTGCTGTTGGTAGCGGAAGCCATGGGAACTGATAGATCAATGCCAGACACTCACTGAGCTGACAGCACACATGGACAATTTTTTGGTTACACATATAATACAGAGCCACTGTTGTGGCAGTTACATTCTTCAGGACCTTAGTGATAACTAGTTCTAGCTTTCACATGCTTTTCACATGCTCTCATATGAAGGCATACTTTTTCTCTGAAACCTTTACTATACACACAACCAAGATAAAATGTTTATTTTTTTTCCATTGCCTGGGATAACTAAACAATATCTGTGCTTTTGGAGACTTTTAGTTGCATCTAAGCTCACATAACTGGCACTGTAACTACATGTCTGGAACAATTACCACGTAAATACAAGACAGGCAAAATATATCATTATGAAAACAATCGAATATCAAGCACTTCAGACATGTCATTAAATAAATTAGTGGTAATTAGCTGTCAAAACCCATAAGCATAATATAATTAACCCACAAATACAACATAAATACAGAGTAATTACAAAAGTTCATCCACTATAAATATTAAGCTGTATTTTAACAGGTGTAATAAAATATGATGAATTAAACTCTGCTGGAAATAATGTATGTTAAGATAGCAGGAGTTGGTGTGTATGTTGGATAAAGAGAAAGGACAGTATTTGGCTCTAATTCTTAGCAGAATGCCACTGGAATTCATATGTTTTTCAGCTATATGCTATATATACCATATTTCTACTTTCCCTTTTTGTCGTAAATTGGTTATACTGAATACAGCAGACTGGTTCATGCTAATATGCTATGAGGACTAGCACATTATATCCTTTTATTAACTAGAAAAATGCTTATGTGAACATTTGTCCTGCCTTTGGTTGGGTTTTGCTGCAGCAGCTAATACTCATAACAAATAAAAGATATTAATATCATGCTAACAAGGAAAAGGTCACAAAAAGCCACCCAAAATCAACCAGAATCCCCCCCTCCACTGCTTCCCCCAGCAGTGGGGACCGTGGTAGTGTCTCAGTGGTAGAAGACTGATTTTAAAGGCATGATACATTTCATGCCTACTTTGTGCATTTCAAATATATTTTTCTCAGTTAGAACGATATTAATTTCTGGAATAAAATAGAGTACTTTAATCATCAGCACAAGCAAAGTCTTGATTTAGTTTGCCTCAGAAAATTAAGGAGACAATAGGGAGGTAGAAGATAGAGAGTGTCTGTCTCTTTTGCTTTACCAGACATCTACTTCAGGAAGCTTGGGCAGATACAGGAATCAGACAATATAGCAAAGCAAAATATTTTAAAATGAATCAGTTCTATAAAATCCAAACAGCATACATTCCCTAACTCATACAGGGACTAAAAATCTGTGCATGTGCATATGTATGTTTGGTACATACACAATTACCATGAAATTGTACAACAAATGTGCTATTCCTTGAATACTTACTGAAAGTCTGAGGATGTGAAGATCCTCAACAGTTTGAGAATTTGATTTCTAGTCATGAATGCCACAACTGTACTGATTCACCTGCCCCTGAGATGACAAAAGGAAAGGAGACAACACTGCATGACCCATGTTCACCCTGGCAAGGGCTGAACAACGCTTACGTGGCATTTGAGGCTTCCTCATCCCATGTGGGAAGACTTGCTATCTTCCTTCCTGGATCCCATCAGCTTTGCAGCTGATATCCAGCCCAGCATTGCTTGCAGTGAGAGATGATGGCCAGCATCCACCCAGGCAACAAACAGCCTTTTTGGACAGACTGCCAGACCTGACACCCCTCCTGCTCCCTTAAACATAGACATTGCTCACTAGGCAATACTTCCCGTCTGTCTCCAGAGCAAGCACATACTGACCTGAGTGACATTAACTGGATGGAGAGTTAGTTTCTGAATGGGATGGTCCTGAATAATCTACCAGACTGAGTAAATTTTTCTCTGTCAAAATTGTGCAAGGTAAATATTCCTTCTTCACGTAGTGGAATCTCTAGGAATTTATACCAATATGACAGAGCAGAACTTGGGGTAAGAAAAGAAGCTGCTGTGACTCTGTGTCACCGCTACATGAGTTTATTTCTGGGCTGACATAGCAGCACTCATGATGAGAAATTTAGAAATCAGAAATCACTGAAACAGAATAGATCCAAATGAATGGTTTAGGAAATAAACAGAAATATTTTTCCTCAAGCAGAAATCCTCTTTGATGACAGTTTTAACTACAGGTATAGAAGAACTGCATCCCCAGAATGCATGTGTGAGTTCATTTCCTAAATTAATAATCAGACATGTAGTGCAAGGTAAGACAAACCTTTGCAGAAAATATAGGGCCTGGTAGCTAAAAGGTGATTTTCTCTCATACCTGTTTACCCACCTCTGCCACCTTTATAAGCATTTGGTCTCTGCAGACAAAGAGAGGGCTTGAGATGGCTTGGGCCAGGCATGCTTTCTGGTAGCTGGTAAAGAACATGGCAGTCCGTCTGTCAGTCTGGGCATCAACATCTTCAGGCTAGCGTAACAGATGAGTCTTGCAGGGTCCAGCACTCTAATGTAATTTCCTAGAATGTCCAAACCACCACTAAGCTGTGTACACAAGTCTGGGTGGCGGTAGAGAAAAATGTCTCCTGGTGCCTATCAAGGAGCAGAAGCACTTCTCAACACTCATAATATCACTGAAGTGAATGACTGCTCTGAGGATCCTGACTGAGCGTAAAACAGTACCAATGTTTCTTTTTATAGATAGACAAGCTAAGGATTGGAGAGGTGAGGTGTCTTCTCCAGTCACACAAAGAGGTCCTGGAAGAGCTGGGGTTGAAGGCTAGGTTTTCTTCATCCATTGCTCTACCCGCTCTTCACAATCATGTACGCCCGGGAAGTCTGGCCAGTGAGAGCTATAGCATCAAGTATGCAATGTACAATTTTGATCTGAAGATTAAAGTCACTGGGCTCAGGATGGAGCCAGCTTTCTTGATGGGCACACAGAATACTTCATACCATTACTATTTGGTGGGATTCCTCCTACCAACTGTTAGCAAGCTCTGTTTTAAGCTTCTAGTCTAAACCTGCTGCCTAGGCTCCTTCTGTAGCCAAAGACAAGATGGAGATATCTCTGGAGGGCAATTTATCCTTCCTGCCTTAAACCCCTTTCCAGGATTATCTGATCTGATATGCTTGAGATGCCTATCCCTCTCTATTGCTTGCAGGTACATAGATAAGCATTTCAGACAAGATTCTTAAGATGGGAAATGTGTGATGAGATGAATTCCAGCTTCTTGGTGTACCTAGAGGAGGTTTGGTCTGGCCGGCAAACAGTTGGTGAATACCACATTATGGCAAAGCATGAGCATCGCACTTCGGTCTTGTGGAGTGACACATCACTGAAACCATAGCAAGCCAACATTTGCAGATATTCGTACTCCCTTTGTGTTTAGCTCAGTATATTTACAGTCAGCCTCATTTCTTCTTAACCTCTTGGACTTTGCTATTGGACGTCCAGAAATGAATGGGGTGTTTAGACTTGTTCTCCCACCAGACACCCTGAATAGAAATGACTTGAATGATCCTGAAATGAGGTGTCTGGATCTGCACATGCTCAACCCTCTTGGACTGCCCTATGATAAGAACCTGCAAAACCATACGCAGAAAAATCCAATGTGATCAGGCAAACTATCGCTCATAACTGCAAAGCACTTTGAGCTAAATGATTTCTTTTATTTCAGCTTGATTTGTTTCTTTCTCTGCTCCTCTAGGAAGAATAGAGCCCAGCAGTTCGAAGTTGCTGCCTTCAGTCACTTCCGAGCTGGGCAAGTGCTTTGCATCATGCAGGAGAAATAAAACTTTTTCCCTACTAGCAAAACCAAAGGAGTTGATGTTCTTGCTCAGACTTGCAAAAAGTCACATGGAGGCTGAAACATGGGAATTTTCAGCCCAGAGGGGAAATACAAGTAGCTGCAGAGGGTGAGAATTGAGAGATGGGAAAACAGACTTGCCCAGAGCAATAATCTTCTGAATCAGGTGTTGACTCTTGCTCTGTAACGGCACCACCACTTTGGACAACACAACACAGAAATGCTAGAGTCACCCAGAAAGTGGAAAAATGAAACTATTTCTTCAGTCTATGCACCTTCTTTGTGTCAATATGCTAGAACCGCCACCTCCACCACCAAATCCCAGTACTGAAGCACACAGTGAAAAATTTATAATGGACGCATCTAAGAGGAGCCATATTTTAGCATCATTTTAGCATTGCTTTTCTTTTCCCTTCATTTGTTTTTTTTTTTTTTTTACCATAAACATTGTATATCCATTTCTCTGCTCTGTGTAGAAATGGAGAGCATTTATGAAACACAGCCTTAAAATGCTGCTTGTGGTTACTGCTGTGCTGTGACATTACAAGCAAGAGCTCTATGAAACTTTGACTTATAAAATAAAGCTTTTTGTTTTATTCTAGTGTTATCACTTTTGCCAACTTTGTTACTGAAGACCAGTGGCATGCAAGGAAACATGCCTACAGTTATGGAACAAAAAACATCTTTCCTCTATCTGTTCTCAATAGAGATTAATTAAACTTCCAGATATCCTCAGACATGTTGGTTTCATATATTCACACCCATTAACCGCCAGGGTGTACTCAGTTCTCTACATGGTATCTCATGGGAGTGCATTATTCTGACCACTACTACAAACGTGAAAAGTTAATTTGCAAAACTATCTAGTTTTCAGGGTGTAGTAGCTCCATAAACTCACTACCAATACTCAGCATCCTCCAAATCAGTATACCAATCATTGATAATCTGATCTTGACTCAAGATCAGACTCCATAAAGCAATCTTCATCCCTTTCCCAGCTTAAACTCTCTAATATATCATTCTCAGTTTACACTTTACATGCCATCTCTAACAGTACCAGCAGTAATCAAGACCCTAACACCTTCTGTACTGGCAACCAATAACCTCAGAGTGAGCAAATACACTTCTTATAGCACCTAATGTTGAATCTTACTGCAGCAAAAATGCTCTTTTGTTCTAGAGTGTGGGACACAAGTTTTCTAGCTGCTGCCTCCACAGTCCGGTCAGCCCGGTGCTGTGCCCCTGCTGTAATGCTTATTGCTGCATTTTCCATTGCTGTGGTATGGCCAAAATCACTGCCTGCAAATGCAATGAGTGCAGGGAGGGTTGTAGTGACAGCTGTCGACTGCAGCGGGGGGGCTAAAGCCTTTGTCCAAAACCAAAGGCCCCCTTGCAAGGGCTGCAACATGCAGAGATGAGGCACCTACACTCAGTTTGTGGGCATTCCACTAAGTGCTCTCTGTTTACTGTTGCCATCCTTTCTTTCCACACTTCTGTATTCACTCTGTCCCCTTTCATGGTTAGGTCGCAGAGTGGACAACAAATAGTTTCAAATTATTCCTGTCATCTAAGGCTAGCTACAGGACATGCTCTTATGACAATGACTGTAAGTCACAGCTTATGTAAAGTAAGTGTTTTAAAGTATTTCATATGTTAATTATAGTCATCAAAGTGAAAAAACAGCTATCAGAGGTCCAGCAGCATGCTTTGTATTGATTGAAAGGCATGAGTAGGATCCCTGCTTTCCAGCTGAGTAGTTACAGGGCATGATTTTGTGAGCAGAGCTCTCATTTACCTACTGTTGGGATATGATCCTTTTAACCTGGCCCAGGTGAGAGCAGCCATCATGCAAATAAATGTGCTACAGGATGCTTTCCATACCACTGTACCGATCACTGGGCTGGGACACTGTAAAAGTGCTTTGGAAATACTTTATATGAGATTTTTTGTCTGATAGGCACCAATAGACTTGCAATACATTAGCTATAATATGCCCAGCTGTATTTCCCTCATCTATACCCTTAGACCAGTGTGTGCTCATGTCTAGCACTATTGCCACCCATCACCTTCTTATTGTAGAGCCAAGGTGGGACATCAAAGATGGTGGTGGCCACTCAGGGAGCTGCTCGGTGCCATCCAGATGCAGGGAGGCTGTGCCGGGCTGAGAGCACACAGCCTACATGCAGGGCGGGAGAGACGGAGGCAGCTGAGGTAGTATTTGGGGCAGCAGTGCCCAGACATTTCTGCTGGTAACTCCCCTTCTCCCTGCTGACGCTCCAGACCCATGGGAATCCCAGCTGGCCTTTGCAGGAGTGTTCTACCTCCACTGGGGATCAGGGGCGCTGGGCTGGGAATCTCTATTTTATCAGAGGAAAGATATTGTGTACACAACCTGAGCAGAAATGGGAGAAACCAACTCATTTTTTTAATGGCCTTGCTCAAATAGACCCTCCCATCAGCATATCTGCCCCAGAGCTCAGGGCATTCAGTCTGCCCTGTCATTCTGAGGACTCCTGCAGGAGGTCCAAGGTGCAGCCACCTTCTGCCTGGAGTTTGTTCTGGCCCTGCACCACCCGAACACACTGAGGAAGGAGATGGGAGGTGCGCAGGCAGACTCTGATTGCTATGCAGTGGCTGTCCCCCATTCTCTCTTGTCTCCAGCTGCAGCGTCATTGGTGGCACTGGGTAATGTCTCAGCTGCTTTCTTTCCCAACACACCTCGCAATCTCATGAAAAATCCTTTCATGTGATCCCTCACATGGCATGACATGCTTGCAGGTGACTAACCTATATTCTACACTTGGAGAAGGAGGTTGGACTAGATGATCTCTGGAGGCCCAGCCTATATGATTATTACAGACACTGTTGCATACATTACAAGAAAATACACAACTGAACCAGTCACCTCAATCTGTCCTAGTTTAAAAAGGAAATCCTTGCCTTCCTAGGAAAGTTTTTCAGAAAAAAACTGCACAACTTCACATTGATGATGGCAGCATCAGTACCACACCTCGTTTGGACAGGCAGCTAACATAACAGTGGCTTTTCTTAGATAAGCTTAAAGTAAGTCTGTTCCTTTCATCCCAACACCCATGTTTTGCCACAGGCACATGCCACATGCTGCGGCACGTAAGCCCATCTGACCAAAGAAAGGCTGGGAGGCATGGACATGACCCTGTGATGCCCCAGCCCCTGCGAGAAATGAAGCCCCACCATCCCTGGAGGTGCAACCTGGGGGGCAACTGGTGAGTCATGGCTCTCCTGCTAAGTGCTGTCACGGGGCACAGGCAGCGCAGTAGGCTGTTGGGGTAGTGAATCATATCCCTCACAAACCACAAAACGTGACAGGAGGATGTGTCTGGAGAAATCCCTGGAGAGATGCACCAACCTGCCGTGCAGCCTGAGTGCTCCCAAAGCTTGTGCCCCAGAAGAGGTTGCAGCTACGGGTGGCTGGAGGCCGGCATTGCCCTCCTGCTTGCCCACTCTTTGCAGGGGTGGCCAGGCCACAGGATCCCTCCTGGCTGTCCCCACAGGGGTGAGGGTGCTGCTTCACTTGGGACCATGCTGGAGGGGTGAGAAGCAGCTGAATGCTCTGGAGGAATTGCACTACTCTGTTGACACAGAGGTGCTGGTGACACAGGGACTCCTCAGCTTCAAGAGCATCTCTCAGGGCACCAGAGGTTGTAAAGGGGAGGCTGAAACAGCTTGGATGGCTGCAGGTTGCTGCAGCAAATTAAATATGATGAAACACAGTAGACAGTTTTATATGCTCTATTAACTGTATTAGACCTTTATATCAGAATAATTTATTGCTGGATTCTACATAGCACAGATGAAATGCCAAACCTCCTCTGGTTCAGGTCCTTTCCAGAGGCCTTGGTGTAGAAGATACGTCCAGTAGGAGTTAGTACGAGCTGGAAATTTATTCTGGAGGCTGTCCCAGCAACCTTAGAGGAGCAGCTGGAGCCCTTAGTCCTAGTTCTCTTTTGTCACATTGGCACTGTGTGGCGCACTTGGTAGGAAACACCAGTCCAAAACAGTGTTGAGGTTTTGTGGAGACTGTCCAGCAAGTCTTCCTCTCAATGACCATGCAAGAGGTACTCCATGTTTCAAATCAATTTGATTTGCTTCTCACCTAGCAACCTGCTGGAGCAGTGCTGGTTGTGGAGAAGACATTCCTCTACATAATCACGCTGGTGGAGTCACCTCCCACTTCATCCGTTGCTGAACGGTGGCAAACACACCCCTGGGCTGAGTGCCTGCAGGAGGAAAATGAGGCAATTCAGAGGTAATTCGTAGGTGTCCCACTGCAGTGGTTGCAAGCAGGAATATTTGTGCTGCTCCTCACACTCCCCTACATCTTGGATGTGCAAGCACTCACCTTTGATGGATGATTACTCTTGGATGAGCTTGCTAATGGCTCCAGTTATGTCACTCATGAAGCTGATCTTCGTGATTTCTGAAAGACCCCATTAACACTGCATTAGAATCCTGATGGCTTTCATTCACTGAATTATTTAATTTCTTAAATTTTTTAAACATATCAGAATACCTTCTAGGTCAAATGTGACCTCTTGGTCTTCTGTGAGAGGGGCTGACCTTGAGCACGCTTCAGTGGGCTGTTGCAGCCTTGCTTTTCTCTTCACACACGCTCTCCCCTACAGCACTCAGCCTTGTACCTTCAGAAAAAGGTGTTATTGAGGAAAGTAGCATGCTAAGTGGTTTTCTTTTTTGTGATTTATCCAAGTGCCTGTTTGCTCCCACATGCTGTGAGTGGATAATAGCAGTTCTCAATCAAAGTTAAAATTACTAATGCTCTTGTCTGTGGAAAATTTAGTGCAGAAAAAAAAAAAGGTTAATGATGCTGCTATACTACTGATCTTACTATGGCTTGTCATATCTTCATCCCTGCTCCCCGCGCAGCATTATTATATTGACTGGTTATTCCAGTCCATATATCTCTGCTGAAACCAATGTAAGACAACTGGATCTGATACTCTGCTATGATGGTGAAACTAGTGTAAAAAGGGCCATGTAAACAACAACAGAAAACCAATGTTTTTTTCAGACACTATGTACATCATCCAGTGGCACTGACAATTCAACAGTAAGCTGACAGTGATTAGCAGAAAACATTACTCTGTCCTCCTCTTGAATATATGTTTATAGCAGCAAATTTTGCCTACGTATTTCCTCAGAGCTGAAAGCTGTTGAAATTATTTTACGCAGGATGTCAGAGTAGTCTGAAAAAAATTGAGCAACAACAGCAGCCACTCTTGCTTCAAGTTATTGACACTTCAGTGTCTGCCTGCAGTTCCAATGTACATAGACAATATACCATTAATTCTCTTTTTCTAATTGTGTTCACCCTAGGGTCTTTTGTGACTCACAAGTTTTGACTACTTTTTAGTTGTAGTCTGTGACAATTTTTTTGTCAGTCTAAAAGGGCAGAGAGCTGATTCCTTTCACTTATGTATTCCCAGTCTTCTACTGAACACATTTAATTTATGGGAACAGTGGAACTAGAAAATGGGACAGCATTAGATTTTCATATATTCACATATGAGGCCATTTTTAGTTGAGGTAAACAAACTCTGATGGATTACACAGGGTCAAATTATATGCTTCAAATTATATGTATCAAATTATGTGATGTAGTGATGGAGTGGCTTGGCCAAGTCACTGTAGGCTCCTTTTCTGAAAAGATCTTATATCAGGCATCAGAAACCACTCTTGGTCTGGTTTGCAGGGGTTTTCAGCATGCATGGGTCACTGCCTAAACTACTCCATCTGTATGGTGAGTATAACTCAAATGATTGCTTGTTAGGTAGTCTGGGATCAAGTCACCCTTTATCAGAGTGCCTGGTCTCTGACACACTGGAGCCTTCAGCAAATGGATGAAGTTTTCCCTTGGGTGCCTCAGGCCCAGTCAGAACCTCATTGAATACTGCTGATTCCTTGTGGTGCTTTAGAGAAAAATTATCAAACTGCAAAATTTACTCTTAAGATATAGCTCTGTTCAAAGCTTGTCCTCCCCTGTATCCTGGATGTCTTCAGTGTGCCATTGTGTACTCTTTCCGGTGCTACTTGGAAGCTTTGTTGTCACACTGGCTCTGGTTCACAGACATGCAGGTGCATGCCTTCCTGATATCACTCCATACTTTCTTTCACAGCCCTAATACAAAGGTCTTGGCAGCTAGTGGAAAGATTTCCATTTTTCCCCAAGTTTTGGAAGAATCACTCCCAAAGTCCCAAATCCCTCAACCCCAATTTTCCCAAGACTCCCTGTTTAACGGAGACCTGCTGCAATATAAACTTAAATTCTGAGAGCCTTAAGTGCAAGCCTAGCAGGAAATATGACAATACTTCCAGAGGCAGTTGCTGGGGCTGTTCCCTTGCTGAAAATTAGACAAGTATTTACTTCCTGGTGAATTACCCTCAACTACCTGCATAGGGCCAGCATGGATGCGGGCTCAGAGGCTAAGTCGTGAGCCAAGTGTGCGAGGTGCTGCCCTAACAGACACAAACCATGGCTCTTTCCCAGAGTCCTTGCAGTTCTGGGTGTGTTTGCCTTAGGAGGCAAAAAGGGAGCTAATTTAATGCATGTGATCGGGCACCCCTAAGACGCTTCTTGCCTTAATTATATTTGCACAGGAATAAAAATGAGTAGAAGGAAAACTCTGCTATTAGCAGCCCAGTTTGACATTCCCAGTGCGTTAGCACATGAAATGATCTGGTGACAGAGTAAATAAGACATGAATTGCTCTTAAAAAGCTTTTACAACAAACAGTAAGATGCTTCCATCTCAAAGGTGACCTTTAATTGTTAACAATTTGCAAAAACAACCACATCAATGAAAATGAGGGTTACAATATTAAAAATGCTTCAGATAATCAAGTTTAAGTATTCAGCACAACTGGCTTCAAATATGCCTTTTTGTTTTCAGCTAAGACCCTATGACAACTGGGCTGGCTGTGTACTGTAGCTGCCGGTAGCAAACTTCTCCACAGGAGCCCTCTGCTTTTGCAGAGGCAGCACAGCTTCCCTGCTGAGCCCAACATTTTTTCCAAGTCCTTCAAAAATGCCCAATTTAGTAATCCCTCTGGAGGCCCCGTAGGCTGAAGCTGGATGTTGTTCAGCTGTGGCAGTCACGCCCTCACTACGCTTTGTCTCCGTGTCCCAACACTGATTTAATTTCATCCCACTGCCTCCCAAGGTGTCGCTTGAGCAAGCAGCTGGCAATCTGCCCTGGATGTGTGAACGGCAGGTCCAGGTCAGCAGAAATGGGCCACATCAGGGTACTGTCTGTGAGACAGCTGCCATGGCCAGGTGTGCTGGCAGCAGCACATGCCACTCCCATCACGTTCTGGATTAGGACTACAACATCTTGATGGGATTTTCAATAGCTTTTATTGTCAGCCTCATATTATACCCACCAAAGCCAGTGATTTATTTAATTTAGAACAGCTTTATTCAGAGATGTTTACCCACAGAGCATCCCAATCCGGAGGCGCAGGAAAAGAGGTCACTTCCAATTTATTTAATTTTTTTTTCTGGTTATTTTCAGCAGTTCTCTGTTCAAAATAACTTGGAGTTGTGCATAAAGGCTGATTATCAAATATATCTAGGGGATTTAGTCACACAGCTGTGCATCAAAATCTCCTTAACCATGTTTCAACAGTCTCAAACACATGATGTTAAATTGGAGACAGGATTTTTGGATTACAGATGGTGAAATGGAAGAGGAAGCAGGGTTAGAAACTAAGCAAAGGTGTGACTTCTGCATAGGGCAACTGACTGTGAGGTTGTACCATGAATGGCGGCATGAAGGAAGGATCTCCTTGGCCTGAGAAAACCAATTGGCATAGACTGCACCAGGCTCTATTAATCTCCCCAAGAAGCATGCACTAAGAAACCAGCACCGCTCTTAAAAATACAGCGTATTTTGCACCTGTGGAGTTTGGAGTTTGACAGCTTTACACCTTTGGTAACAGTCATGGATGGCGTGCTCCACTCAGAGGAATCGTTGTGACCTGCAGGAGCCAAGACCCGGAGCTGACACAGTTTCCTGATTAAGCAGAAACCAAGACAACGGAGCTACCCTTTCTCCCCAAGATCCAGTCTCACACCTTCACCAGATTATTTTGACATATTTTCTCCACCCTGAGGATTTTAACTTCAATTGTAAGAATACCTTTTAGCTTGGAATCATTGTTGATTTTCTCCGCAGACTCTTGCCAAAAAAGGAGGGGAAAAAAGAAAGGGGGGCAGGGGGGCTGGGGGGGAAAGAGTTGATTTCCAGACACTTGAGGGTACTGGAATTGTTCAGGTGCTGAAATCAGTGCAGGGCATCAGCTGATAAGTGGGAGGCTTAATGTTAAAAATCTCAAGGTAGCAAGACAATGATTTGAAGAGGCCTTCTCTCTTCCGATTACTACTGAGAAAGGATGATATTACAGTGAACCTTGTTAAGATGTAATATTCCCAACAGAGAATAATTGATGCTAACGCTAGTGTCAAACTGAAGATCTGAAAGGGACTAATTACTTTTTCTGCCAGGAAGAACTTTCCATTTTGTCACTGCTTCAATACCTGAGCAATCCCATTAATCTCACATGTCTGAATCCCAGCTCCTCTGCTTAATTTCTGCTGGGAATTGAGGGAAATAGCAAAACCAGCCATGCCACAGCTTACAGTAACTGGATTTGATGTCCTTAAATCAGAAGAACGTGTCAAAACATTCCAGACAGTCTTTTATAATTCCTTTTTAGGGAGAACACGTCTAGAAGAAAGTAAGCATCCAGGGATCAGGGTGTCTCACAGTGGGTGGGTTTGGCCATGCACTGCTGGGACAGGGATCGAGGGATCCTACCCCCACGCTCCTGCATGGGATGGTGGGGACATGCATAGGGCTAAAAATGGGAGCTCAGAGGGAGGCTGGATCTGCTTGCTAGTGGGAAATTTCTCTCCCCTTCTATCTCACTGTTATTAGCTCATTACAGGAGGAACGTGCTCTCCCTCCAGCTTTCATATTGCTTCTTTAGAGGTTTCTATTTGGTCCTGGCTCCCAGACTGAAGGAAAGCAGTTAACTACCTCCCTTGAGCCTCAGCCCGTTAACTCTGAAACTCCAAGAAATGTAAGTGCTCAGGCTGTCTGAGAGAGAGCATCAAGAGAAAGCATCATCTTGTGTTTCAAGAGAAAGCCATCATCTTGTGTTTCAAGAGAAAGCATCAGCTGGAAATGAGAGGGATTAGCACAACATCTACAAAACTACAGCAGCTCTGCAGTGTTCCAGTGATCTTCCCTTACTTGATGTTCACTCTGCCGTTGAGTACTTCTTTACGGTGGTGTGTGTCTTCCCTGAGTATGTTGCAAAGAACAAGAGAGAAGCTGGATGAACAGTTTTCAGACAACGTGCTACTCTGCAAGAACTTTGTCAGACTATTTAACACTGGCAAAGAGGAGATAAGTTTAATTGATGAATGCCAGGAGGAGGGATCTTAACATTTTATTGTTCTCCAAAATAAAGTGGGAGTTTCGGTAGCCTCCTTGAAGAGCACGGAGATGCCACTGATGTGATGCTGTAAAAATCACGTTGGAAATACCATACTGGAAGAGACCTCAGGAGATGATATGACCTGGCCCCTCCATGAAGCAGGATTAGCCAGAGCACCACTGGTCTGGGAGTGCAGCCTGTGTCTCCTCTTACCTAGGGCTAGGCTTTCAGGACCAGTTCCCCCTGGGGATGACTGGCCGTGCTGCTTGCCTGCAGTGGCCAGGCACCACAGAACTAGGAGAAAATGAGAAAAATCCCGCCTGAGGAATACTGGGGTGGTTGAAAGTCCCACCAAAGTCAGAATTCTGGAAAGGAGGAAGAAAACCAGAACTGACTGGGATCTCTGCCCTCTAGCTGGGCATCCTGGAAAGACTCATTGCTCTGAGAAACCTCGAGAGCAGCAGAACCAGAAGGCTGGTCCAACTAAAGGTCACCACTAGGACTCCTCTCCCAACCAAACCCAGACCCTTTCCTCGGTGTAGCCCCAGAAGCAATATATACAAACGCTATACTTTCTAGTACCTGGAGGAACCATTTTTTAAAAAAACAGCTGATGCTAAATATTTCCTACTTATGAGGACATTAACAGAGTTCACAGGTACAGTTAGGAGAACAGAGCTGACATTTGATCCCCATCAGCACCAGAAGACAAGGCTTTCTCCTCAGCTAGGTAATGTTTGGCACACGAAATGTCAGGAAAATGCAAGTTTTTTGGTGTCACAGGAAGCATTTATCTTTGCCTGGACAATGTTGATTTGGGGAAAGAGTCTACAGGTGAAGAAGTAGAGATTGCTATATGAACAGAGGTGCTCCGGTTCTTTCCAAAAGTGCTGGATACGTCTCACCTGTGAATTCAGTGCAAAGGATAATGCACCTGGGGACAAACATTGGCACAAGAAGGTTAACACTGGAGGGTGACTGGAAGTAGGCAACTGCGTCAACATATCTGACCAAATTGATAAGGAAGGATTGAAAGTGTCCTGGAAATGGCTTCAAGGGAAATCCATGCCTAAATGAGCTGTCAAAATCAGCAGTTTGGGATGCCATTTTGTAGCATACCTGACAGGCATGTAATAGAAATTGAATATAAATTTTGAGGGACCAAAGGAATTAAGTAAAGAGATATCATTTCGGAGACCCACTAGTAGTCAGTTGTCCAGGGACATATCTGAAGGCAATGTTAGTTCAACAAGAAACAGTGACTAGCTAGATCTCTGTGTGTTGATGCTTCAGTGAAGAAACGCAAGGAACCATCAAGGAACTTTTGGCAATTTAACTCCATCATGCTGGGTGATGGCCAGGATGTGGCACTTATCAGCGGGCATAGCTTGTTGATGATTTTCCCACCGTCATCTGGCTTCACTGTCCAAGGTCTACTTTTACATTCATTGGACATTTCAAGCTTTTTTTGACCCCATAACATCCACTGTTTTTTTCTCCTCTGTTTGCCAAAAAACATTCTAGCACAAGTATTCAGACGCTGTAGGCACTGTAAGTATTCAGAAAATTCAGACTTATTGATTTTCAGAATAATTTTCAAGATCACGCAGTATTGCTCATCGTGTACTGCACAGAGTTTGAACTACACACACAGGATTTCTTGCCTCATGGAAAAGCTTAAAGTATTCTATCTAATATGGCCCAAAATTAGATCAGCGTTGGTACTGCTGTACTAGATAGAGAAATTATTTAAAGGTTGTTACATTAAAAGGTCCATTAAGATATTTGTTGTTGAATCAACAATGTAAAAGCATTAAGCTTAAAACAGTAAAAATAAAATCACTTTCATGCTTTGCCTGATGAAGAGAACATTTGAAAACCATAATTGTATAAACCAGTTCCAGAGAAAACACATATTTTTCTGAAAATAGACTATGGTACCAATACTATCATGAATTAAATACACAGAGAAGAGCGATACTACATGCACCCAAAGTATAGTTTTTGAAATAACTGTACCTTTTTTTCCCCCTCTTGAATAATGCCCATTGTGTGCCTGGTTAGAAAACAGTAGCTTGGTTATGAAATAATGGAAATTTTATCCATGAAAATGCCACCCTCACATTAAGATCATCACACAGCTCACAGCGTGCTGCCTGCAAGTTTCTCAGGTATAAATCTATCAGTAAATAAGGACCATTTTACTGTGGCTCTTAACCTTAGGGGAACGTCTTATTAAATGGTTGATTAGAATGTACTACGCACTATCAAACAAAAAAGAGAAGATCAAATTAAGCTGCACTGTAAAAATTAAACCAAGAGACCTGATAAATGTTAACCTCTACATTTTACATTCGAAGTCCAAGCTCCAAAGACTGTACGGTAACAGCTCCACTGCTTGTTCCTTGCTGTTGTGCTACACGCTCCCTTGAAGCTGAAGGTCCCAGAGGTCCCAGGGCACAGCTGGTCTCAGGGCACAGCTGCACAGCAGGGAGAGCCATGAGCTCCCCGTACCCGTACCAGGCTGCTCGGTGGCACAGGAGTTGGTCACACCCTAAGGACACTTGTAAAGCATGGGAAGAGGATGCAATTCCACATTACTCACTTTTGGGAAGCTGCTTTAGTCAAGGGTGCAAACTCTCGGTTTTCTCCCCATCATATGGCTCTGGCTGCTCAGGAACCACCCTTTTCAGTCCCTGTTTTTTCCAACCCATATCTGATGCCCAGGCAGAAGCACTGGCAAGGGTCAGCCAGGGTGTGGATACAGCCATGGAGAGCAATGAGGTACTTGTCCCATGGTCACAAGCCTCACAGAGTGGTGCTGAGTGTGGAGAAAAGATGGTGACAAATGCCAGCGCACCCCGTCCGTGAGGGAAAGCTACAGGATCTTTTTCAGTGTGATGCAGCCTGGATCTCATATACAGGGTATGCAAAAACTCCTTCACATCTGAATAGTTTGGGAAAGAACCTGCACCTAGCTTTATTCACATTTGCTGAATTCCCCAAATTGTAAAGGAACAAGATAATAACATTTTCCCTTAGAAAACTCCCTCAGCAACCAGAAAATAAAGAAACTGGGCTTAAGAAAAGCTGAACTCTTTAATAAGTTGTGGAAGACATTTAAGTAATACTTTCTCCCATATCTGGTTATATATTAATAATTCATTTGTGTTCTGAGCAGTTCCCAGATATCTAGTGGCTCCAGTGGGCATCTACAGTGCCTAAGGGATGTGGAGAAAACCCAGAAGCAAATGCAGTGAATTTGAATAGATAGCAGGGACTCGGGAAAACTGGCATGAGTTTTTTCTTCCCATATACTGCTGGGATTGGGCCAAATCCTTACTTCTTCCCTGGCCCTGGTATATGGACTTGCCTGTACTCTAGATTGAAGCTTTCCTGGTAATATCAAGCAGTACCTTAACAGGAGCCTCAAGCTCAGCTGCCTCCCTCAGCTCGGCTGTCCTTAGGGCTTGGCCAGAATTTTCTCACCTCATTTCTGCACTTGTTCTTTTGGCCGCTCTTCAGCAGCACTGGGCAGGGTTCTCTGTTTGCACTTATTAACAGCAACAGTTAACAGAAATGGCATGATTATAAGTTTCCAAACACCCATGAGGTGCTTTTTGACAGCTAGCTAAAAAAGTTGCAAATACCACCACCAGTAAATCCCAGTATACCTATCTATTGCCCACCCACATATCCAGCTTGCCTCAAAGTGAGTTGTGCCTAAACCCCTTGTGTATGGCTGATCTGGTTCTCTTTATGATATGGCTTTTCCTTGTGTGTGAGATCCTGTAAGTAACTTCCTCTTTTTTTTTTTGTTTTTGTTTTAGCAAAGTGTTTGAAAGTAGTTCTTCTATTATCAAATACTTGAGAAAATAAAAAAGCTTTATTTCTTTAGCATGCATTTCCTCTTAGCAGCTTAGTATATAAGTTAAATCATAGGTCAGAGCCTATAAACAACAGTTACAGAAAACTGATATTTTGACACTAAATACTGTACCCTTTTCAAAGAGACAACTGGACTACACTAAGTCATTAAAAAGTGTCAATTATCATTTATTATGAGAAGGTTTCAGAGCTAATTGGCACCGTTGCTGTTAATGGAAGATTTCTCCCTCTTTCGCAGACACTTCTGTGCCTACTAGAGAGAGAAGAGAAAGTCTGTGTTTGCCTCAAACTCTTCAGGACAGAGACTATCACAACCAACAGGTTAAATGCAAGGCTCATTTTACTTTAATAATGACACAGAAAATGGCATGTAGAAATTTCCCTAATTTCTGGTTCCCAGCTTCTCCACAAGTGGGAGCAATTAGGACTGTAGTCCCTGCTCCCAAATATTTTGCAGCCTTTTGGACCCCTTAGACCCCACCAAGGCTCAGTCAGGCAGTGCAGTCCGACCATGGAAGATCTCCCGACACCGGGCTTCAAGCACAAATTGTAATGATTGTGGATAACTACTATTTCTTGTACTAAAATAAGAATTTCCTACTACTTATTGCGTTTTTTTTTTCCCCCACTTGTTTTGTTGTCCTTTATAAGAGGGAGGCTTTTTCTTTTGTGTCCATGCATTACCTGCCACAACTGGAAAACATCCACAAAAGGAGACCATGGGTTTCCTAATAGGAAAAGGCTCAAATAGCTAACGAGACCCGCCCCTCCCATCCTCCCAGTGTCTGGTGGGTTAGTTTTTTCAAGGATCCGTGGGAGGAATTCAAATACGGACAAGATGATGGCTGTTTTTCAGAGGAACACTGTGTGTTTTAATATCCCTGAAAGCCCTCCTAAGACTCAGCAAGCAGACACTGTGTGAAATGCAGCCCAGAGAAAGGCTCATACACATAGAGCAGGAAAGTGCAATTGTAACCCAGGTGAGTGCTTTATTCATACCAGCCCCTAATGCACAATTTGTCAAACTATGCAGGATTTTCACATCTTTGTTTCAGTCCAGGGAACAAAACCAGTGATGATCTGGGCTTTTAATTCAGGAAGAGAATGTGCAGCATAACTTGATTTTTAGCTGTCTCTTACAGCATAGAATTCACACTCACACTGTGCAAAGCAGCTTTATCAAATATTTACAGGTCTGTGAGACCGCTTGGCTAGTCCGTGCTAGCCTATGAAACGTAACAGCTACAAAGTCATCAGTCTCGGCAAAAAGGGAGAGGTGGATACTTGAGTTTCACAACTCAGGGAAACGTGAGTTGCACGGGAACCCGTCTGAGCAGCTGTACGGCATAGCTGTCGCAGCCGGACGCGTCAAACAGAGCTGGGTGTGGGGACGTACCCAGCTGGATCACTTCACTCTGGTTGGAGCTGGAACCTGCTGCTCTGACCCTCAGGAGTTTGGAGGAATCAGCTGAAAAATATCTAGTAAAGAAAAAGTACATGTGCCTGCTCGCGTAACCCACTTCAGACCTCACTCTTAATTTCCAAATCAGGTGCTAACTACTGAACCTAACCTGTTTCAGCAGTTCGAGAAGCGCTTTGTTTTGTTATTTCACTCCTATACTGAAGTGTCTTAGTTAAAGGGATCAAGATTAAGTTATTGCCTGTATGAATGTGTGAATCGTGCCTGCGTATTACCATCACTTACTCTCATGACCAGGTTCCACTGGACAGCCACTTTTGGTTTTGCACCTTTGGATTTTTTGGGATGTAAAGTTAAGACACAGCACATACACGATTTTGCTCAGCTCCAAGTATTTCCCCTCATCCGAAACTTCATGCATATAAGAAATGCTACTACTCAAAAGCAATACTGCAAGAACACAGAGGTGTTGATAGGAAGCTGTCCATTTCAAAATTAAGATATTACCTATTGACTGGCAGTCATTGCATGTTTGCAAGTCAGGAAGACACAGTTACAGCTCAGCTGTTTACAAAACTCAAGGAAAAAATGGAAAGATTTTCATCAACAAAACACTTGAAGCAAGGCACAACACATTCAATTCTGTGAAACACAGAATAGTGGAATTATCCTGGCAATTTACATGTGAGCTCTGAGTCAGTGCTTTCAGGCAGGCAATAATTCCACGTAAGCATCCCTGATGAAACAGGATCATAAATCTCTTTATGAATGGTATTTTTCAATTTATGTGCTTGGCTTCAAATTCCTCTCCCACAGGAAAGACACTCGGAGACAGAAGAAGCGCAGGACCCAACCCACGAAGCACAGTTCAAGCGAGTATTTTGCTATGTAGGCCCCCATTTGCATGCTCCTGTGCTAGTCTGAAATGGGTATTCAAATGAGTATTTCAAAATTAAAAGAAAAAAAAAAAAAAGAGAGAAATAGCAGGGCAGGTTGCAATTGCTCTCTGGGGTAGCAGACAGCCTGGTCTGCCTGATAAAAAAAAAAAAAAAGTAAATCAGAACCAATAATATCTTAATGGGAAAACCTATCCAGTTTAGCTTGTGGAGAATTTGTTAATCTGAAGGTAAATAAATGTGTATGTTGTTTACTTTATAAATATATTCTTTTTTTTTTTCTGCTTGTGTTATAAATAGAAAACAAAAGCTCCTTTCCAAACAGATTAAAAAGGGTAGATCTGGAGCTTGTCAGTGTATTGGGGCCCTGGACTGAAAGTGGAAAGGGGTGAGATGCTGCCACAGCACAGGTAACTGCAAAAACACCCAGAGGCACGAAAAGGGTGCCTGGAGGGACAGGAAAGAGCCAAGGGCTGAGGTGGCCCATGCTGGGATTGGGGCTCTCCAGCCTGGGAAACTGGGTAAGCGCCTCTCCCCTCCTCCAAAAGGCTCCGCCAAAGAGATGCCACTTCATCTGAGATGCAGGTTCAGGAGGAGTACCTTTCCTGGCCTTCCATGACTTCTGGCTCTTAAATCAGCATAAATTGGTAAATCCACTAGCAGCATAATTAGAAGCTGTCAGCACGATATCCCTCCAGGACATCCAAACCTGGGTAGTCTTGCAGGCAAGGGGGATGCTGGAGGTTTCGGTGCAGCCTGTTACCTGCCAGGCCAAAGCTGTGGTGTTTGGCCAGAAGTGTGAAGGAGGAGGGTTTCCAGTGGTAGCAACCGAGTAGCAATGCTGGGGACTAGCGATACGCCTCCATTGCCTGGATTTTCCATCATACTTGGTGAGCTGCTGATATTGTACCACTGTGTCTTTTAAAGAGTACTGCAGAGACTGAATGATGGTTTGGATGTTACAAAAAAAAAAAAAACCAAAAACTCGCTTTCATTTTTAGGATCCTAGAGAGACCCTTAGGAGGACATATGTGACCATCAGAGGTGATTTTGCTATGAGCTTCTGTGACACACATAAATATTTGATTTGCCTGCTCCCAGGGGAGACGTCCCTTCATGTCTTCCTGCGTGAGTGGGGCTGGGCAGGGAAAGGCTGCACCCCAAGGCCCTTTGGGGAGGTAGATGCCTAGCAATGGCAGCTTATGGGCGATGGAGAAGGAAACCCTGGCAGCAAGGAGTGGTGTCCAGAGCAGAAAGAGGAGCAAACATGCGCCCTGGCCCCAGCAGTGGGATGAGGAGGAGCTTTCCTTATGAGTCTGGGGAGAACAGGCAGACTCTGTGCAGCCCAAGAAGCTGCCAGCTGGGGGAAAAGATTCAGCCAGCAAAGCCAACAGAGGGGGGACCAGCGTTCAGAAAGCCCTGGGCAGCAGCCACAGCCTTCGTGACTGCCATGAGTAATATTAAGCCTTGTCTTTAAGAGGATGGCCTTCATTTTGGCTCCCTGCTCCCATTCTGGATGTGAAGGAAGAGTAGTGAAAAGGGTAGTTCCCTGTGAGCAGAGGAGTTACAAGTTGGAGCTGATCAATGTGCTTCTCAGGTTTCTAAATAATTTACAGCCCCAAACAGTTCTGCTCGACCTGACTTTGCTGCCTGTGGGACTAAGAAAAAAATATCTCTTTGTAGCAGGAGCTCCTTGCCACAAAAGCACCTCTGCCAAGTCCTCCTACCCAAGCCCAGAATGTCTTACAACACCTTGTGACTCTTTCAGGGGTGTCTCCTTGCCCAGACGGGAGCACAACTGCCACTTTGAATATGACTGAGCCTTTAGAAACTTGCCCCATGGGAATTTTCTCAGCAGTCCAGCACCATGGTTGTACCAGGGCTTGAGCCTGTCCTGGCTGCACGGGAGAGGACAACTCCCTTCCTCTTGGAGCAGGCTTTTATAGATCTGAAGGCATGTCCTGCTTCAGTACACAGTTAAAGAACCTGATTAATCTCCCTTGCACCATATTTTTAAGGCCTTCCCTGCACCCTCGCCAGGTAGCTGACACGCTGAGCAGCCGTGTCCTGCGTGGCAGAGTCCTCCAGCCAAGGAGGACTCACCAATGCTGAGCTGCAGGACCAAATCCCTCCCTGTGTCTTGTAGGGTGCAATCCTCCTTGTGCAGCTCTGTGAGATGTCTGCTTTTCTCTCAGCACTGCTTTTTTCTGCAGATGTGCTACCAGGCAAGCTGCTTCCCATCCCATATTCACGCAGCAAATTATTCCCAGCTTAGAGTGATGCTTCCCACCTGGTCTTCCTGAACCTGCTTCTGCTGATCACATCTCCAGTTCACCTCCATTACATTCAAATTCTGACCTCATCTGCACCTGATGAACTTCCCATCACAATGGCCTCCATAGACACCACATTTCTTACTGCCAGGACTGTCAAGAGCACCGAATTAGCTATTGGAAAAGGTTCAGAAGGGCTAATCCACCAGCTGTTCGCAAAAGTAAAACCTTAGGTGGGTGGTTAAATTCACACAGGTCAAATCCGTTGAATTTATGAGGGCTGCTCATAAGCAGCTGTATTTACATACTGAAGCGTGTGGAGAATAGGTGCCAGCTGTTTAAATATGTTGGTCACTTTATTAAGGAGAACCTGAATGATATTTTCAGTCAAGTAATGCAAGGGATTAGTTTGACAGACAAGGTAATTAGATGGAGATGAGTTTGGCCCAGTGACCTTTTTCTTTATCATGGTGTCTTCCAAGTGTTTGATCAATGACTCTTCAAATAGCTTTGAACTGATTTAAGGCTTTTCTCACTGTTTGCCTTGAGATATTTTTCTCCCTTTTTAACATACAAGACCTTTAGTGTCCCAGAAGATATCCTCATGTCTTAACCATATCACTCTTACAGTGAGGTTATGCTAAATCCAAACTCCTCAGTCAGAAGAGGTGCTACTGTCAGGTTCCCCTTCCACATACTCGTGTGATTGCCAACAAGGGGCATCTGGATTTCAGCAGAAATACCAGGATCGGGGAAGCAGGAGATTTAAAGCTGACATCCACTGTTTTTAGGTGGCCACTTGGTGAAGCTGGTGGTTTTTACAGGAATAAATAAATAAACAAACCCAACAAAGCTTCAAGGCACATCATCAACAGCAACAGGTTAAAGCTCAGAACTGCTAAACCAACACTGCCTCTGCCTGAACGCTCCTGAAGCTGTTAAATAACAATACAAGCAAAAGTGCATCTTAAGAGCATATCTGCTTCCTGAGAAGAAAGGGAAGATACCTGAGGATACGGATGATTTCAGCATGCACAGGACTTTGTCAGCAGAGAAAAACAGGGAACAGTTAAGTACAATTTTCTCTAATTTTCAAAGGAATCAAAGAGTTCCTTGCAGAAGAATCAAGCTATTTAGAAATAAATGCTACTCTTTGGACATCTTCATTATATAATGTTCTCCTTTTTTATGCTGGAAAGTGTTCTGGTTCCTAACAACCATCTATGTAACTGGTGCCTGACAATCACCTATGGTTTTGGTGCTTGAAAATGAATTGCAGATCATAGTTTTACCAAATAAGAATTCTGTGTTTGTTATAAATTGGGTAGATCACTTAAGAGCTGCCCTCCTGAGTCCCAAAGTTTGAGAGACAACTGAAATGCAAAGGTAGGCTGAAACCAGCCCACGACCATGGAGGGCTACGGGCTCTTACGAGGTTGTGGTCTGCATTTCAAGACAGAGTCAAGAACAGCTCACCCTCCTAAAAATCACAAAAAATCCTGACCTCCTAAAAGTCACAGGGAAAATCCACAGCACTGATGATTTCCCGGTTCTCGTGCAGGGGAGCTGGTGATGCTGTTCAGTCCAGGATTTCCCTGACTCGGTCTGCCTTGAACTTTTGAATGAGCGTGATTCATGCCACTGAATGCTTCTCAGAGCAGTGCTTAAGCCCTGCTTGGGAAAGCACAAAAGCACGTTTGCCTTCAGCTGCTGAGTAACTCCACTGAAGCTCATGGCACCTAAGCCCCCACTTGAATTAAACAAGCACTTTGCTGGGTGGAAGCTGTACTTACATGTTTTTCTATGGGAGAAAGTAGTGCAGTTTCTGTATCATCAGAGTTGCAGATTTGGTGGGTTTTGGTGTTGTGTTTTTTTTTTTTTTTTTTTTAACTTAGACCCCAGTTTTTTGAATGTATGACTGCACACCAGTTCTAGCTTTGTTCTTTTAAAACTGAAAATTTCAGGAGTGTTTCATTAAGATTCACAGCCACCAGGAAAGATATAAACACAGATTAAATGCCCTATGCTTTTAATAGATCGTTATTTAGAGGGGTTGTGGACCCAAACCGTGGATTTGGGGTGTAAAGCTCGTTATAAACAATAAAATGAGCTAGACCTGCTCTCTGCGCTCCCCCTTTCTCTATGTATATTGAAGGACTCCCCAGTCTATGAGCAAGAAAAGGTCTCTGTTCCGCCTGATGCATGTTTTAGACCACAGGGACTAACAGGTAGATGGACAGTCCAACAGCTGTGTTTCACGCCCCTGAAGGTCCAGCCCTGAAGTGAGGAGCGCACTTTACCTTGTACAGTGCTGAGAATTACTATTTTCACAGCCTGTGCGCCATGCAGCCGCTCAGGCCCCATCCGAGCGTGGGAAAGCAGAGGGCAAAGACCTGCGCTTTCTCCCCATTGAAAGGAAAAGGGGCGCGGTACTTTAGAGACGACCTCACAGCATCACGAACAGTGAGCGGGAGTGACAACCCGGGAGAGCCCCGTTGCTGGCCGGGACCAGAGGAGCGCCGGGCGCGGCGGGGAAGCCGCGCTCGGTGGG
Source organism: Ibidorhyncha struthersii (assembly GCA_013398815.1). Taxonomy (NCBI): domain Eukaryota; kingdom Metazoa; phylum Chordata; class Aves; order Charadriiformes; family Charadriidae; genus Ibidorhyncha; species Ibidorhyncha struthersii. The sequence continues at coordinate 105,059 of VZSZ01008381.1, forward strand.
ATGCTCGCCGCCCACCCTCGCTCCGGGCTCCCCACCGGCGCCCCCGCCCCCCCGACGGGAGCCCCGCAGGCCGGCAGGGACCCCTCCGCCACCCCGACGGGAACCCTCTCAAGCTCAGGGAGGAAAACTCAGGAGTAACTCTAACGGCGGCAGCCTGCTG
>VZSZ01008381.1:105671-165451 GCA_013398815.1 Ibidorhyncha struthersii
CCTCCCCGCGGCGGGGATGCGCGGAGGGCCGGCCCCGTGCTGGAGGGGCTGTCCTTGCCCTGCGGCGGGGGGGGAGGGGGGAGGCGGCTGGAGCCCTGCCTGGAGCTCAGCTGCGGGGCCGGGTCACCCCGCTCCCGGGTGGAGCTGCCCCCGACACGGGGGCTGTAGGTGGTGTCCGCCGGCAGAGCTCTTCCGAGGGCTGATAACTTGCTGATCTCGGCTTCAGGGGATTGTCTGGAAACCGGGGGAGCCTGTTTGAGGCTTGCCCTCTCCTCGCAGCCCGTCCCTAAGCATCCTTTGCTCACCGGTGCTGGAGATGAGCTCCCGGACCAGGCGGGGCTGCGGTGAGAGCCATGTGGGTTCAAGAGCTTGTTTAGTGATTGGAACGTTGCGTTTACGCTGGCTGAAGACGCAGGGGTGAAAGTCACTCAGTTCTGCATTGTATACCGTGTACAGAGTGACATATACCCTATGGAAGTAACACACAGAGGGTTTAGATGCTATCAATGACTCAAAATCCAGTAGCTTTTCCCTCTGAGAATGACAGAATCTCTACGAGCAATATCTGCTTTGTCAAATGCAACTTTGATGCTATGTTTTCTGCCAAAGTAGGTAGCATGGAAGCTTCAGCTTCCCTGCCTATCAAACCACTTGGATAAAAATGCCGCAGGAGAATCTTAAAAGGTTTCTGCTTTTCTAAGGAAGGATGGATGCAAGAAAAACAAGAGGTGAAGAGTGGAAGTAAAAGAACTTTGGCTTTGTCTAAGAAAGTTGTCTCTAATCAGAAATCATATTATTTTGCACAGCTTTAGAAACTTTTGTTTTAATGTGGAGTGTTGCTGGTTTAAGAAGCTCTTCACTAAGTCTCTCCTGATTTACTGAAGGAACAGAGAAAAGGTTCCTGGTGCTTTCCAGTGAAGTGTGTCCAAGATTGATGGAGGGCTCCATGGTCTAAAATGAGAGTGGGAGATGTCACAGAGCAAGAAGAGCAAAAATCTCTGGATCTCATTAGTTATGTCGTAATACCCCCCTCAAATTTTGAACAACAAAGGAATGAAATTGCCAAGCATTTTTTTATGGTCATCGGTGCTGAAGAGAATTTCTGTCCTGGAGTTTCTGACATCTACTTTTGTCTGGGGGTTAGAGAAGATGGGAAAGCTGCTACATGTTCATACAACGTCAGCTATAACAGGGTCATAATCTTCAGTGGGGCCATTGTCATGATGGTCAGACAAATAAAAACTGTAAGATGTAGTAATTATTTAGACATGTGCATGATTGAATTAAACAACTTGCAGTCTAACTCTGTTCTGGTGTGTGTCCCAGGCAGTGACTCCACATCTCACCCATCCTCCCCTAACATACTGCAGCTACAGGTAAAACAAACTTCCAGGAGAAGGAGGTGACTGTATCAATCACATACACATGCAGCGCCCTCTGTCCAGGGTGCCTGACGATGAAATACAGATCTGAAAAATAAAAGCTATATTATGCAAATATTAAGCATGGAAAGAAGGATTTAAACTGAGACAATGGGCTCTTAATGAAAGGCACAAACATCAGTCACTCACAGCTGAATGACTACAAGTTGATCAGAAGCTGGGCGGAGTGACAGCCCAGAAAGCTTCACATTAAGTCAATTAAATCCCATTATTCTTTAGATTCTTTTTAATAATTAAATTAATTTCATGTGACTGTGTAAGGAGCTGAAATGACTGCCAAAAACTGTTCTTGTGACAGGCTACAGAGGCAGGATTAGTCAGTAATTATGGCACTAGGCTGGTGCTCAAGAGAGGTGGGTTAAGAGTTTTGTGTCTTATCTGCTCAGCTCTGAATGGCGATAGGAGGACTCTTCATTCCCACAAAGTGGTGTTGGGGACAAGTACTCAGCTTGCATGGTAGGGAGGTGGACCACCTCTTACAATGTCCCAGCAATGCTCCTCAGACTTGGTCTGTGATTTCCTGGGTGTATTTGTAGGCGGATGATGAAAAGCATGTTGAGTTGCTTCCTTTCAGATAGTCACCTACGTCTTGCCATGAAAAGGAGCATGTCTTTCAGACAAGATTTCAGATACATTCAGGCACGTATGCATGCCTTCGCTCAGTCCACCATACTTTCATCATGGCAGAACTGCGGATGCCAGGGGAAAGGTAGCGTGAGGCCATCTTGTTGTGGGCTTATCAGAGTCTCCCTTACCTCGGTTCTGGATCATTCAGATATAACTGGTTGTACTGAGCCGTGCTGGTTTGGGCAGGAAGAATCCAGCAGAGAATTGTTGGTTGGTTGTTATCTGCACGTATTTCTTCTTTTTCTTTAATGTATTGCCCTTCTCCCTTTCTGATCCTTTCTTTGCATTCGGGTTGCTGCTTCTTTCCTAGGAAGTCATTGGATATGTCACCAGGTACATCTCTGCGGAGCTAGAAGAAGCCGCCAGAGTGACTGTCAGCAGAGTGCTCAGTGACCCCCTCCCTTCTGTCTGCAGGGCTGACTGCTCAAATGCTAATGTACTGCAGGTGGGATTCATCTGCCTTGAGCTTTTGACATCGTAAGTTAATCATCTGAGTGCAAGCTCGTCACCTAAGGCTCTCTATATAGTTAATGGAGAGAAATGGGCACCTCCAGAAGGCAACTCATTTCATCTTCACATAGATGCCAAAGATGGATGAGATGAGTTGCCTTCTGGAGGTGCCCATTTCTCTCCACTGAGTCTGAAGGGAGCCCAGGGTGACTCGCTTAGATGGAGATGATTAACGTTTAGATATGTACAGTGAGGTGAAATGAATCTCACTTCTTTTGAGAGATTCTGGTAGTCATGACCTAGCGGAGATTGAGAACCTCTTGAGACTCTGCTGCATATCCTATAAAATCATAGCTAGGGGCCAATCTGAGCTGCTTTCCAGTTTTCTGGCAAATAAACACAGTGCTGCTCAATCAGGTTAATCCCAGTGCAGTGGGATGATGCTATTCTAGGAAGGGACAAAGAAACGTTGTTCAAGCAGGTTCCAGAGGTGCCATTTTGCTATGGACTGCTCCCACCCACCTATCCATCTCTACACCACGGCTGGGTGTTCAGAAACAGGTGACTCCAGATCCACTCTTGCCTGCTCTAAACCAGGTTCTTCTTCATCCTCAGAGTGATTAAAAACTCATTTTAAAGGTCCTTGCAGCTCTTTGTGAAGCACCTTGTGTTGGTTGCAATGAGATGCTGTACGAGGCACTCACCAGATTCACTATAGTCCTTCTCTCAAAGCTGCCCCTTTCCTGAGCTCTGGATGCCACCCGGTTACCTTTCTAAGGAGATAATCCTTTTTTGCCTTCTATGAAAAAGTGATCTATTGCACTGTCAGTGCCCAGTAATCTACTGCACTGCAATTACTCCTCGTAAGAAAATTAACAAAACAGCATAATCGTTTTATTTGGATTAACTTCTGCAGTTAAGAGTTGACAGATGATACCAAAAATACCAGTGTAAATACTGTGTATTTTTATGTTTGCTCTTCTCAGAAATACTCTTAGACTTATGTCTAACATGGGTGGTCCCTGGTCATAAATAGTTCTAGGACCCTGAACTACAAACAGATGCTACTTCTGCAGGGAAAAGCAGAACTGCCCTTTTTAAAAACACTGTCCTAATAAAAGCTGCTGAAATTCAAAACTTGGCAGGATCTTACTCCTCAGCAAGGAGGCGGCAATTGGTCATTAGTTTGCTGTTGTTCTGTGGTCCTTCCTTGTCCACGTGTCAGGGCTGCAACCTCAGGTGCCTTGGAGCTGGGATGTGCTGCCCGGTACCATCAGCGCTGTCTTATCTCAAACGGAGCAACAGTGGTGTCAGCTCAGCAGCAAAGGTCTGGCCAGCAGCATGGTCCAGAGAGCACAGCCCCAAAACGCTTGTGTCTAGCAGACAAAGCGTTAATGCACGTAGCACGGTACGGGCACAGTGTGTTCTGACTCTGCTATGCTGGGGCAAAGCCTGCTTGTGACTTGTTTATTTGTACGGTGGTCAAAATAATTATGTATTGTCCTATGCATGTACCCTACTCTGGGTGTTTTCTTTCCACCTCTATCAGTGGCACTGGTAAAAGCTCGGCAAATGTCACCCTTACTCCATCATTGTCTCTCAGTTATTTTGCAGGCTCGTTTATCTTGTAACATCCTCCCAAGCCCGGCAGCTCATTCTTGTGCAGACAGTTCATTTACTGCTACAGCTTGTGTGGGATCTGCTTTGGTTAATGCACTCGTGAAGTCTTAATATGATATATCCTGGATCAATGCTCCACCAAGGCTGACGTTTGTCACAGTCTTTTGACTTGATTAGAGCCAACCTGGTTGTATTGCACTCTATAACATGGAAGCTTCAGCTCCCCTGAATCGCACCTGCTGAGATGGGGTTTCTACAAGATGTCTGTCACCTCCTTCCTCACCTCAGCTGCATGGGGCAACGGTGCTGCAGTGCCTTCTCGCCAGGTACTGTGCGGTGCCTGAGGACCCCTGTTGTCCTCTCACAGGGCAGTGGGCTCAGACCACCCCAAGATGCTGTGTGAAGATGCTGCACGTTGACTGCAGAAGTTGTGTTCACAAAGAAGTTACATCAGGGCTCAAGATACAGCACAGCTACGGGTTCGAGCGGATCTGTAATACTCATTAAACGTCTAGGACATGGAGTGTGGGGTATGCTGGGACAGCGATAAAGCATGAACACAGGCCCCTTCATGTTGACCACCCATGCGCTGGAGAGTGCAGGCTCCTTTTGCAGACTTTGATATGGCCATCCACTGGGGTTTTGGAGGGCTTTCTAAAAGAGATGGGAAGTTGATGAACCATTATGCATGTTTTCCTGGCATATATATTTGGAAAAAAAGATGTAAAAAATGTGTAAATATAGTTAAGGGGCTTCAGAACTCATTGTAGTTTGGATTTTCAATGGCATACTCATTATTGCTGCAGGAGTTTTTGCAGACCCCTTCTGGACTTGACAAAAGCCCCTAGTGTTGCTTAAACCGTGAGCAAACACACAACACAGAGTACTCTTGACAGAGTACTATATGCTTCTTACTTAGCTGGCTTTAATTATAGTATTATAAAATTATATTTTTTAATTTTTGCTACAGATAACCAATGGATGAAAATGCAACCTGAAACTTTGCCCACATTTTTGTAGCAATACAGTGAATTGAACAAGGTGTCTCTTGCAAACTCTTTGCCTTAGGATGACTATGTGTTGCTGGAATATTTATTCCTCTTAAACTGAAAAGAGTCAATGTTTAAACTCCAGGTTTGTTAAAAATTAATTCAAATTTCATACCAAATTTATTCTATGACTTTGTATGTATAGGAAGATCCTAGTAGAGCAGTCAGTATATCTGATCACACTCAGAACTTCTCTGCTAAAACAGGAGTATGCTGAAGTATGCAGTTTAGTCCATATTGTACAGTGACTGGATATTTTTTTCTGCTTTTATTTTTCTGTAATTTAGTGCTATTCTGGAAAACCACAAAGAAATCATTCTAAATTACTTTCATATCGCCAGATATGGAATAGCCAGAACAGGATCTCAAAACCTTGAAAGTCTGTATCTTCTCAGCTTAATAAAAAACATTTACGATGACATCGGGCAGATAATTGTGTTCTATTAGGATTCAAAACGTGAACACACAGAAATTACACAGAAAAGAAAAAGCGTGGTTGAAGAGGTGAAAACCAAAATCAGCTTCACAGTGAGCACACAAAACAACTCATGTCTGAAGGTGTTTGTAGGCAATAGCTACAGCCAATAAAATCCTCCAGAGTAAACTTGTTCTCTAACTCTTTTATTCCAAAGAACCACTCCAGACTTTGACTCGTTTTGGCTACATCCCCCAGCAGTTCTTTAATTATATCTAGCACACCTGCTGGGGGTGTGCTTGTGATGACTGTAAATTTTACAATGCAGCGTCTTCTGGCATTACAGATTAAATATACTTAGCTGTTAGCTGGGGATGTTGTGGGGTTCTTAGCCTGACTGTAACGGCGGCGGATCACTGATTTGGGATGCTGTTTGAAAACACTGCCGCTGTCAGTGTCAAATGGTTAAGTGGTGATGTTGAACCGGGTGATAAATAGAGGTGGGAATAACATGATCCCTTAACAGAGATGTATCTCAGTATGGGTTTAAAAGATGAAATGACACTCAATGGCTAGAATTTTGTGTCAGTCTGACATTTGGTATAGTTGCCTCTGTTGGATTAATTTTAAGTCTTTTCAGACACTCTTATAGCATGATTTTTAGTTGCACCCAAAGCCTGCTGAAATTGGTAAGAGAACTTGCCCTGTCTAATGGGTGGTGAATCACACCCTTGCAGCAAGTTGTGCAGAGAACATCTCTGCTCAGACATGCTCTGGTCTATTCCTGTCCATACTGAAGTAGCATTTTACATTACCTAGAACATAGTAAAGGTGCCAATGCCCAGTAAGAGGTTCAAAAAATAGCTGGGATTTATCACTAACAATCAAAGATGCATCAGGATCTAACAATACAGAAAAACTTATGGGCCAAGAAGGTATCCAGAGTTTTTGAGAACATGTATTAGGACAATGGCTGCAAGTAATTAAGCAATTAAATCCCTCACACGCTTACAGCTATGGCTGGTCAGGCAAGTAATCTCACCACCACTGGATAAGGCGAGAAGCCCCTCAACTGCTGCGAGTCTGCTCTTCCTCTTGATGGCACTGCCCCACCCAGCAGAACTGATGCTCTCTCCGTAAACTTTCTGACGTGACAGAACCCACCTCAGATATGCCACTGTTAGGAACGGTGCTTTTTAGGGGTCCTGTTTCTCAAGCGTGCGTGGCACACTTGCTTTGCACAGTATTTGTCGCTGATGGTTGCCCGATTATCTGCATGGGCTACCAGGTGCATCCCGGCTGCTGAGGGTAGTTGCTCAGTCAAATCACTGACAAGTTGACAGCTTTTCTTCCCTCTCATGGCCCGCATTTGATCATGCTGTTTTACACATCACTACAGCTTGGGAAAACAAAGAGCGTTTATGCAAGGCAATGCTAACTCTAATGCTTTTCTAGTACACACACAGAAAGAGCAAATGGGCAATGGATCCACCCCACTGGGGAAGCGGGGCGTGTCCTGGAGATACAAAAGCATCAGAAGAGGGTTCCCTCTGGAATCCCAGATTTTTCAGAAACAACTTTGTATGCCACTGTATATGCCATTTATATGGCAGATGCTTTTACAAGCCATTACTAGGTCATATTGTCCACTTGTATGTGTGTGCACTTGTAAGCATTCAATATGACACACAGGTGAGCGATACAACCTGGGCATCCTCATGACGAGAGATGCCATGGGACCACAGAGGGAGAAGCAGGTTTGTTTCATTTATAACAGCAGCGCAGGCTCAAATCAAATGACATGGGTAGGACATTTCTGCATGTGATTCTAGAAATATTGCACACCTCGTCACTACCAAGCAGGGTTTTCTTCATCTAGTGTGTGTTTCTTTAAGCCCATCTCATTCTGCTTGTGATTATTTAGAGGAAGCAGGTGGAGAATTCCCAGTGAGAGGAATAATATAGATGGAAATTAACTTGTCTGTGCAATCAGGCTAAACTGTTTTGAGAGAATTCAAGCACACTTGTTGCATGAGGAATTCCAGTTGCCATTATCTTTCACCGACTCTCAGGTTTTCCGCATCTTCTGCATCATTTCTTTGTTCCCTCCGCCAGGACCTCCCTCTATCCCCAGTGAAAATCAGTAATGACAGAATTTTATTGGTCTCTCTGGCTGTGTAGTTAACAGTGTTTGAAAGTTACTGTACAATGTCCGCTGCTTCTTTATTTCCTACATTATTAGATCTGTTTATCCCAATCTTCTGAAATGTTGTGCCAGTCTGCTTCTTCTACAGCCTCCAACATCCTTTAATTGCCTTTTAATTCACACACTTCTGGTGGATAAAAATAATAGAGGTCCTGTCTACTGACAGAAGGGCTGTCAGTAAAGCAAGATTTGTTCAGTGCCTCTTTCACTAAAATGTTGCCCCATACATCCTTTGGGAAAAGCACTGGTCAGAGAGAGGTGAGCCACAGCCAGGAACCAAGGTGCTATTTAAAAACATAAATGTCCTTATCTGCATCTTATCCCTCCAAAGGCTGAATGGAGAACTGACTCAGGCTGTTACGGTCCTGCTGCGCATTTCCATAATGGGTCTAGACGCACAGTTGCACAACCTGACATTTCATTATTTTTAATAGTGCTAATGCTGGAAGGAGCTGCTGATGTGAGTGCACATTCCAGCAGGAGGCGGAGGTATTAATGTGGAATCAGGGCAGCAAGTGCTGAAAGATATGTGGCTGAGAGAAAAGGCAGTGCCACTGGCAAGGATAGAGTACACAGAGTAAGATTCGATTACACAATATTTATAGGCCCATACCTTCTGTTTCAGTGGTGTGCAGCTGCAAAAAAGGAAGAATAAGCCTCTTCCCCTAGCAGTGCCTCTATGGGACAACCAGTAGGTCATGAACAGTAGCACCTTCTGGACAAAAAAGAGAAAGGACTGCCCTATGTGTTTGGTTTTGTGCCACAGCCCAAAATTGCTCCTGATGTGCATACTGCCATTGGCAGCTTTTGCAAGGGAAGGGCACGAGTCATTCATTTTTTTGAGCAAAAGTGTTTTTCTGGAATTACGCTGCCTCTATTCTTCTTCCCACCCTAAGTTTTCCTGCCCTGCCCCAGCAGGAAAGCTGGTTCCTCCTCCAGGGCAGAACCGCATGGACACGTGAGGCTCCGGCTCGGTCCTGGCCAGAAGATGGGCTGAGTGAACAGTGCAGGGGACACTGCTGGGCACGACATGAGAAATCGCTGGACGTGACAGATACCAGCGCAGGCACCTGACAAAAGTCACAGATAGTGCCCCAAAGGATATGGCTGGGTTTTGCAGGTGGTTTAGATGGAGTTATGTGAGAAATGGCTGAAATTCACAGACATTCCTTCAATCCTTCCTCCAAGGCCCCCAAGGTGCGTTCCCCTGGCTGTGTGCGTTGTTTAGCCATGTGGAATGCAGGAGCTGGCACGGAGAAACCACATCCCAGTGACCACCTCCATAGCTCAGCTGAGCTCTCAGGGACCTGCAGGAGAGTGAGAAGCCCTAGAAACTATGGGAGATAGAGTAGGTCCACCCTTCAGGAAAGCATGTAATCATTATCTCAAAGCTTCCTAATTCTCCGGTGAATTACAGAAATGTCTTTAACTATGAAGGGGCCTAAGCAGGTAAAATTTTGCTAGAGGTACCAAGTGTGCAAAAAAGTGTGACTGACTTGCAAAATTAGCAAGAGAAATCTTCTCCCCTCATCTCTCAAACATATTTTAAACACTTTCAGTACTTTACATTTTCCGTTACCCTCCTCTTTGCATGCAAAGTGAGGCAAACCCTCGACAAACCCTCAGCAAACTCACAACTTGACCCTCTGCTAGCCCCATACACTGATTCCAATATTGAGTTTTTATAGAAAACATGAAGAGCAATTGATTCCATTTGGATAAATGTTTAGGAGAATTTTTTTTTCCTTCTACTGCCTGTCTCATATTTAGGTGCCAGCTGAGATAACTGAATAGAAGTGCCAAAACCTCTGGAATGGGTTACATTATAGGAAGTCCAGTATGCTGCTAGGAAATGAGGAATTTTTAATTACACCAAACTCGCCTGAGACAGGATGGGATGGGTCATATGAACAACCCAATCTATCTGTCACAGGCAAGCAAGCCATGAATAACAAATAGACTCTAATTTAGGAATGTAAATAGAGAGACGCCTGATTTGAGGCACCCAAGTCTAAACATTTTCAGCATCATTGTACGAATAAAGCAGGCAATTTTACACAGTCGTCTGGGCTCATAATGGGCCCTGGCTAAATCCAGTTTCCAATAGCAAGGTTTCGGGGGAGGTTTAATGATCTTGCAAATAGCACTGCACAAAGCTCAGTAACCGGTTACTTCCTTTTAAGTTACAGCACCGTTTTTAACTAAAAAACCCTGTTACATTGTTCAGATTTTCATTATAGAAACACCAGTTACAGTTATCTTAGCTTTGCATGATAGCTAAGCCAAATTCACAGTCCTTATCTCTAATATAACCCGCTATTGTTTCGGGATATGTTAGCCAGGACCTAAGCAGGTTCAGTCCCTCTCTTCGCAGTATTATTTATGTACTTTGATTTGGCGATACCTAAGAGGGAAGATGTAAAAGCCCTGGAGGTGGCTCTTTCTGATGGGACTGGATGCCTGGCTGAACTACATGTACAGACCACCGCTTACTTTCTTTCTCCCCTGTCCCTACAGCACCTTCATCCACGCTGTGTGGGCACAGCTCTGCCTGGGAGGACGGTCCCAGAAGAGCATCACCCTCCACTCAGCATCACCCACAGCCACGCATTAGCGATATTTCCCATTAAAACGAACTTTGGGTTTCAAATCCCCTGAGGATACAGACAGCTCAGCCCAGATTTCCCATGTCCTGGGTGCTGGCAGAGCCAAATGACCCCCACCAGCCCAGCAGTCCCTTTCCCAAAGGGTGTCCTCTGGATGCTATCTCCTGCATGGAGAGCAGCAAGGCTGTCTCACTGGGGTGCTGCTTCATGGTGTCAAAGCCCAGGGGAGATGGATGGCAGCCACTGGGTGACAAAAGCACAAATTATTTCCTAAATAAGAAACGCCTCTCCTTGTCTTCTCTGTTGCTGACAGAGGTATCACAAACCCATGTTTACCTTCTCTCCCTGCTCCAGCAGGTAGGAAAAGCCTAGGGAGTCCAGCTTAACTCTCCTTTCCAGAAAAACAGTGAGAAAATTGTTTTTCACATCATGGGCGAAGGTGTTTGCTGCTGTGGCTGTGGTGCATCTTAAAAACAGCTTAAAATGGAGTAAATGCTTGGCTGAGAGCAAAGCAGAGCATTTTGAGAAGTATTGTTGCAGAACAGAGGGAAATGTGAGTGTGACTTTGCTGTTGTCTTGGGCCACTCTGACACTAATGCAGGTGCGCTTGGCCTTCAGATCCACCCACAGATGTTCTGTTTTACATGCCCTGAAAGGAGGTGTTGTCAGAGAAAGGAAGCTTTCAAGAACAAATAGCAGAGGGAGAAGGATGCTCTTAGGATAACATTTTCAGGCCAAGGAGATATCTATGAAGGAGGCCTGTGGGTACATACTCATCACAGTTAGCAAAAAAATAGAAATAGTCCCCACACACAATTACTTCTTATTAGATACTTGCAGTTGAGACTTCATTTTCTTATCTGAATGTAGTTTTTATTATTCCCAAAACTTTTTGCTTTCATACATCATGTAAACAACCACAGCTGATGAATAAATAAGTTGTAGAGTTAATGTGGGTAGTCTTCTCTAGCATTACTGACCAAGTTTTGGATCTCCTGAGCTTGTATGTGGAAGCACAGTAAAAGATTAATTATTTTCACCACATCCATTTATCTTTGCTGTTGTCCCTCAAATGTCACTCAAAGGAACAAGGAAAAAAACTCATTAAGCCAAAACAGTTTTCCTTCTCCTTGCCTTTTCAGTGATGATTTGGGTGGAAAGACCCACTGAAGGTGAATTGGGTGTTACTGTATTGCAGGGCAGTTTTGTGATCATGCAAACAAATCAGTAAATCATTTACAAGCTATATTTAATATAGATCAAAATGTAAAGATCAAAGTGTAATGAAGTTGGTGAAACAGTGGAACAGACTGTCCAGAGAGGTGGTAGATACCCCTTCCCTGGAAACATTCAAGCTCAGGTTGGACAGCAACCTCATCTAGTTGAAGATGTCCCTGCTCATTGCAGGGAACGTTGGACTAGATGACCTCTAAAGTCCCTTCCAACCCAAACTGTTCTATGATTCTATGATTCTACGATTCTACGACCATAGTAGAGATCATATACTGCAAGGGGAAAAAAGGAGTTTAGAAACAAGTCATCATAACCATGGCAACATAGGAAGGATCTTTTCAACAAAGAGTGGGGCTCCTTGTCTAGCTGTAATTGCCTCATAAGCAACAGGTACAGCACTTTGGTGGGACTGGTGAGCAGTCGGTTAAGATGCTATTTTAGGAGGACCTTGGTCCCTCTGCAGTGTCGAGTCAGTCCTCAGGAAGCAGAAAAGAAGAAGAACAGCAGACTCGGGGGAGCCTGAGCCATGCATCCTCGCACTGCACAGGACTTCGCACCATGGAGAAACACCTCTGGACTGTTTTTCTATGCTGACAGGCCACATAAGGGTCTTTGGTACCTATTTAGTGAATATCTGTGTGAGTTCAGTATAAGCAGAATTGGAGCCTGCTCTTTATATCCCCTGAAGATTTTCCTTTTCTTAACTGACCTTCAAAAGTCACCCACAACCAACTCTTTTACACAGGACATTTAATGACACAAATCTCTCTGCATTAACTGATGTACCTATACAGATAAGTAGAGGTATAAACAACCTTAGTAGCATTCATAGTTAGGTACCTAGCAGGAGTGTTTGCTTCAAAAGCTGTACCAATTAGTATTTTACAAATGCCTACAAAACAATAAGAAGAAAAACAAAAAAATATTCTTAGAGTGTGTGTACAGATTAATATTTATTTACCTGTCTACCTATTTATTTATTTATTTATTTGTTCATGTTTAAGCAGGTTCCTCACTTACCTTTGTCTTAATGTGATGCTGCGAAGGTACTGTTGATCATTTTCCAATCACAATTATAAGCAAAGCAGGTGCCTTTCCTATTAACGTGCTGCTAGATCTCAACTCTCAAATTAAATAGATAAGGCACAAGTCTGGAAGGATGGTAAGGAATTGTCTCTCATGCAAACTGTTTTTGATTTCTTTTTCATGCCACTCTGCAATCCACTCTGAATTTCCCACATACATTTTCAGCAGACTCTGCGTAGCTTCCAGGTGCTTGCTGCTGCTACTTCCTTGCTCAGCTACAATTTGATGTTTTCTGGTGCTATTGCTTTTACAGGACTTGAACTAGATTCCGATTTTCTGTGCCTTCATGACCACCTTCTTCTGTCCAGAGGCCAGATACACTGAATAATGTGATTGAATAATGTGATTTCTTGCATCTCACCCTTCATTTTACTTACAAATCACTGTCCATTGCCAGTGCAGCCCTTTCACCTCCAGGCTGCCAACCAAGCTTTCCTCTGCCAAGTTCAAGATGAGCTTGTTGAGATCAGGAACTTGGCCAGAACATGACCTTCACCTTTAATATATGACATGAATATGACAAGCCCAGGCTTTTTCCCGCTCGAGCAGAAATAGCCAAATTCCAGCACTGTTTTGCTCCCGTTCACTCAGCTGATTGCCCACAAGGCGATGAGTGCTAGTGTCATATCAAACACTACATCCAACTATAGAAACAGGATTTGGAGGTTCAGCAAAGCCACTACTTGAGGATCTTGTTATGCAGCCATCTTTCATGATGCTGTGCTCTTCGGGTACATTTGGGTACGTGCATGACTGGTTGACATCCTCAGTAACCAATGACAGCTCCCTAAAATTTTGCTGACTCAGCTGCCACCACGAGAATACACCAGTGTCCCAGGATGACAAGTCTGGGAGCAATGTCAGGCAAAAATAGCTTACATACTTGAAGTCAGTAATGGAAAAGAAGTTGTCCAATGATGGACTGTTGGGTACTTCTTAGAGTCACCTGTGCAGTATAGCTTAGGGGAAGCCAAGATATATCACAATCGTCTCCTGGCACCTAACGCTGGAATTGGTAAGTATAACATGGATGTGGATAATGAAGGCTTGGTGTCTCTATGACAATCAGTATGAGTAAGAGAGAGCCGCTTTGCATCGGAAGTGTGGTATGGCTGTATCTGGACTGGGAAAAATAACTCACAGCTTCTAGCAAGCTGGCAGAAGAAACCCCAAACTTTAATTTATGTGTTTATCATTTAGTAAATAGAGGTGTTTTCTATTTCTGTTTCTAAAAGACACTGATATTGCTGGGAGAGATGCAATGCTATGTGAGCTTCCACTTCCTTCTGCTGGAATGTTGTCCAGGACCTATTCAAGTGTCCTTCGGCAGTGGCAAGGCTTAATCTTTACACCCATGGAGCAAGAATAGAAATTAAAAGGTCAGAATGGGCTTCTCTGAATGAACAAGTATGTAAAATAATAGTAAATTTGAGAGTTCAGAAATGCAGACTCACCTTTGGATTATAGTCCTTATGTCTGAGAGCTGCACACAGCTCAATGGTCAAATTTAATTTGTCTTTGGGGTTCTATACACACAGAACCTGTATTTAACCCCCTTTTGACTCATCTGCAAGAAAAAGGAAGGATATGCATAAAACCAGAGGTCAAATCTCGGGAACTGGTTCAGATCATGGGTTGGGTGTAGGGTGAACCTAAGTAAGTCACACCATTGCTACCTGCAAAGAAGGAAGCAGGGAGAGGGGGATGAAATGTTTTTGTTTGCTCTGTGCTGTCTGATGAAATAAGAGCTTTTATCAAAATTACAAGCTTTTTTTCCCCTAATAAATACATTTAAAAAAATCTCAAACAAGGTGTCCTTTAAATGAAAACTTGAAAGACTCTGTTTACCAAGGAGATGTGCGAAGGAAAGAAAAGATACTTTTCCTGACCAGCTTTCTTTCCTCGACCTCTCTCTGCTGCACCTCCTTGGTCTTCACATTCCTCAGCTCAGCAGTGTTTTTAACACTGGGACAGTCACTCTGTCAGCTCTCTTCCTCTCTTTCTGCATAAAACTAAGCAGAGACATGGCACGGGCAGCTTTGCTACTCTCCACCTCTCTCCACTTTGGCAGCCAGTGCTTTTGTACAGCAGGAATGGGGATGCCCATCGCCATGCTTACACAAAACCTGGGTGGTTAATTCGTAAGTGAAGCTGTACAGCCTCTGCTCACAAGCACACTGAGGGCTGGGACACTCTCCCACAGGATCTGGCATAACAGGGCTCATAAATAGTTATGGCCTCTCGTTACTGCTGATACAAATTAAAATAAATGCCTAGGTAGAGTGCACGGGTGGAAGAAAAGGAGCAGAAATGGCAGCACCATAGGATTTTTTTTTTATTTCTTTGGAAGATCACTTGGAGAGAAGTGTTTCCCCAAAAAAGCATTTGTGAGCACCTGCAGGGGTGCTTGGGACTACAGCTTGTGGTAAATGCCAACAGACTGTGAAAATTTCTCAGCTCACAGGCAAAATTTCTGTGCAAAGCTAGAGGAGAGATCCTAGAAGGATCATTAGGGAAGTCATCAAGGGTAACATAGGGATGCATCAGCGCAAGCAGCTGTGAGAAGTGAGCTCCAAATACCTCACTGCGCCATGTACTGTGGGTGCAGAAGATCAGAGATAAGTTTTTTTGCCTAAGTCTGTCTGTCAAAAGATGGGCATCAAATGCTGGCATTCCCAAGCTAGTTTAAGGCAAGACTTGTTTTTCTGCTGGTATTTGTTGTTGTTAACTTTGGCAGGGTCTTGGCCTCATCCTAATACAGTGAGTAGGAAAAAAACCTGAAAACTCAGAACATGTTTTTCAGGGCAGGAAACTCATTTGGTTAATGTTAAAAGGATTTTCTAATACAACACAGCTCTACAGTAGGGACATTTAATTCCTCTCAGAGCTGTGTTTAAATTTGTACTTACACTGAAAATGTATTAAATTAACATTTTAAAAAACATTTTAAAAACAGGCTAATACATCCTGTCATGTTCTATCTCAGTGCAAATGCATACTGAAAAGTATAGATAAATGACAGTCTATTTATACCAGAAATACCAATAGACCTTTAACTATAGCAATGCAAATGATGCCACTCTAATTAAAATTGGTAAATGGCTATATTCAGTTTTTAATGAAAATATTCTTCCATGCATTTCCAATCTCTAGCACCATTTCATTTTGTCTATAGTGGACAAGGAATTAATTACTTCAATTGGAGTTTAAATCTCCATGAATACACTGGTAATCAAAGACTTCTTCTATTAGCACTTAGATGAGCTATTCTGCAATAAACGAACTGGTAGAGTTCTGCACTAACTGCAAAGTTGCTTTCACTTTGGGAATTAGATGGAATAAATGTTAGGTAGTTATGAGCACGAGACCAGCTGGCCTGAGCTGTTTGTGCTGTGCAAGGGATTAGCTACAATGGCGAAACATCCCGAGCATATGCAATTCAGCAAAGCGACGAGGTGCTTTTAGAAGTGTGATTAAGTGGAGTGCATTTTTTTGTCATTACAGCCTGGAAATGACAGGCCACCCCAGGTCTAACTGAAGAGTAAACAGGAGGCCAGCTGAAGGGAAACGGAGGGGAGGAGGGGGGAATCAAATGAGAGAACTACAGAAAACCTGGGGCCAAGGCTTTCTCATCGCTCCATGTCTGCTGCCACTGCTGGGTTTGTGCTAGCCACCATGGTCCCCGTTCCTGTCAGTGGAAGATAGGGACTTCCCATGGATTTGCCATGGGATGCAAGTTCCCATCTTCACTTGGTGGTTGCTGTGATATTTCTGGATAAGTCCCACAGAACAGTAAAAAAATGGAAGCCTTCATAGCCCTTCCTCTTACTATGTTTAATATTCTGGTGATTTTTGTAGAATTCCTATGCCAGCCTCCTCTACTGCTAATACTGATAGGAAGAAAAAGTGGAGCGTCACTTGCCACCTGGGACACCCAGCAGCTGGTGTTTTCAGGTGCTCCAAGAGAAAACCAGTCTGTTTGTGCATTACAAGTCTTTTTTAAAAGGGGTGAAGGATTAAAGCATCTTAAATTCATCGCTGAATAAGCCCTTAAGTTTTTAAAAGTGGACTATGGAAGATGGCATATGCTTCCATGCAAACATATCATGACAATAGTTAGACATTAATGGACAAGGGTCTTTGGTGCAGCTGTGTTGTCTGCATTAGTCTTGATCAAAGGGATGTCTGATTTCCACAGGTGTAGCAACCCTCCATTGTCCCAGTGCTGCACATAGCCATGGTGGTACCTGCCATCACCTGTGTGGAGGCCACCATACATGGTGCTGAGTGGCTGAGCGGCACCGCACTGCAAGGCAGCCCAGCTCCTGCGGATCACTCCTGGACATCCTTCTCCAAGGGGACATGTCCCAGTTGGCCTCCTGAAGCCCCACTTCTCATGATCATCCCCTTAAATCTGCCTGGTGCCATGACCAACAGGACTGACAACGTTTTGCAGGTGGTGCTCCAGCCTGTCAGGAGCTGCAGTACCTTCAGGGTAAAATAAAGCTGATTCAGGAAAAGTGGGATCAGACTTTCAAAGGCTTAATACAAGGTGGCCAAGGTTTGTCCTCCCCTGTGGCCAGCAGGTTGTTCTTCTCAACAACAGTTTTGTTTGCCTGCGTTGAAAAGCCTTGATTGCAACTCAAGGAAAGATGCTTTGTCATTCCTGCTGTAAAACAAGGCCTCCCAGCAAATCACCGCCCAGAAAATTGGATGGTTTCCCTTCACAACTGATCCTGGTACTGGCTTTATTTCTTGCTATGTGGTCTAATGTTTCAGTGAAAGAACTATTGTGTAGATTGATAGGTGGAAAGCATTATCTTCTGATTGTGTCTGTGCAAAGGCCAGGACCCTGATTCCTTATGGGGCCACAGGACATTACTAGGATAACAACTCTGCATTATGTGCAGCACGGAGAGGGATTGTATAGATTTCAATGGGAAAGGAGTCACCAACTAGTGCAGAACAGCACAAATGCCTTATTTTTGATATTGTATATGAGATTTCATTATGCCTCTAGATTTATTGGGACCAATCATTAAAAGCATTCTCCTTCTTTGCATAGGTAATTTTACCTTATTCCATGCACCAATGCAAAACTGTAACATCAGAAAATCTCTGAGTTGCAGACTTGGGCTCAGGTATCACCATACCCCTCCCCTGGTCTGTGTGCATCTATTCTTGACAGAACTCAGGCAGGCTAGGAGGCTCCATGGACCAGCCACTCATGTTCTTCATGGCCTGGCTCGAGAGTTTTGTCTGATCTCTATTTTTTTTCTCCACAAGTGGTGCTTGCAGAGGAATCCAGATTCACTGCAGCAAGCCCCTTTCTCAGAACACTCAGGACAACAGAAAACCAGGGTAAAACAATGTGTCAGTCCAAAGCACTTAAAGTAATAGAGGTCTTTTTTTCCTCTCATTTATTTCCCAAGAATCATTATTTTCTACTTGCTCTACCCCTACATTTCACAGAATCACAGAATGGTAGGGTTTGGAAGGGACCTTTGGAGATCATCTAGTCCACCCTCCCTGGCAAAGCAGGCCCACCCGGAGTAGGTCGGACAGGAGTGCATGCAGGTAGGTTTTTAATATCTCCAGAGAAGGAGACTCCATCACCTCTCTGGGCAGCCTGTTCCAGTGCTTTGTCACCCTCAAAGTAAAGAAGTTTTCCTCATGTTCAGATGGAATTTCCTGTGTTTCAGTTTGTGCCCGTTGCCCCTTGTCCTCTCACTGGGCACCACTGAAGAGAGTCTGGTCCCATCCTCTTGCCACCCACCCTTTAGATATTTATAAGTGTAGATAAGATCCCCTCTCAGTCTTCTGACTAAAAATGAAGCTATGCGTTTCGGTCAGGCTCTGTTGACTTCCTGTATATGCTTTGCTGCCATAGCGAAAATATTGTGCTCTGTCTGAATGTTTTCCTGAGTCTGATGTGTTTTTTTTTCTGTAACATATTGTCTATTCTGTTAAACAGTATATTAAACAACTTTATTTTAGCCATGGTACTAATATCCTTTCTCTTTCTGAAAGGAAACACATGGTGGCAAGTAGTACTGACTCTAAAGTCTTAGAAAATTTGTGATATTTCATGCAGTTTTTAGTTTTACTTTCAGAAAGTTTGTTTTCATCAGTTTTTCAACAGTCTCTTTCTGGCTGTTTACAGCTGCTCCTTTTGCTGAAAATTTTTAACCGGCAATGCAGATAGGAGAGCTTCCCCCCCGCCCTCCCCCCCGCCCCNAAATACCACCTCCTGCTTCCAGCCTTATTAGGGACATGCTGATGTATTTTCACAACATGTCCATTGCAGTTAGTGGTAGATGAAGGTTCACGGTCACTCACAGGAACAAAGAAGAACAAGAACTGCAGAAGAAAGAAGTGCTTGGTATGAAGTTTAAAAAAAAATATTATTTCTGTTCACTAGAAGATCTTTGTAATGCGTGTATTTTGCAGCAGACAGAAGAATTACCCTAGGAAATTTTTTAACATCCTTTTTGGGTTAGCATAATCAACAATATCAGCTCAGTAGAAATATGAAGGGGAAAGAAAGCCTGACGACCTGTTGAAAAATGTAATCTTCTGAAGTCCAACAACTTCACTGAAGGTAAATTGTCTGAGCAATGGAATATTTGCTTAAAAGAAATCCCCTTAAGAAATTTGTCAGAATGAAGTTGATGTAGAGAGACTTGTTCAGAGGTAGGACTGACATTTATAGAAAGGTGTTGACTGGCTAAAGACTAGGATCTATTGGAAATCGAGCTGTGGATGGCCATGCACTCAAAATGCAGAGATAGGTGCCACCTGAGCATGATGAAGAGATGCAGTATGACTGGAGAAGCAAAGGACCAGCATGGGGTTTACTAGTGCGACCACCAGAAAGGAGCTGAAGAGGAGTGAGGGAGAAGGAAAGAGATAACCCTACATGAGGGAAGAAATGTCCCAGGCACAGGGAGGGGGGGGGAGATTCACAGCTTGAGAGAGTGGAAAACTGGGAGGATTGGGCATTTTAGGGGAGTAATAGAGGGGTAAGGGGGAAAACAAGGCGCTTAGAGATCTGTGTAGAGACAGGACATGCTGGGATGGGGAAAGGGGGGGCAGCTAGTATCAAGATGCATCAAAAAATGAAAAAAAGGCATGGCAGGCAGGAAGGGGGAGAAAAATACAGCTCTAGCTATGGCACTGTGGACAGGCTGCAGGAGGCAGATGGAACAGGCACAGCAGCCGGGTTAGAGAGCCTTGCAGAAACTGAAATAGGATTTTCCACCCCCAGTCAGATGCCTGTAGTTTAAAGTCATGAGCATCTTTTTTACGAGGATGCCGTGGTAGCTGCTTGAAACAACTGAAGCAGAGTGCAGGAAGAGACATCAACTGATGAAGATTTACAGATTTGCAAGAAGCATCTGTCCAAGGAGGGTACAAAACAACGGACAAATCTCATAATGTCACAGCTACCTCCCTGCCAGCAAAAAGGAACATCTCTGCCTTTCTCCTTCCTCCCACACCATCCAGTTCCAGTCCCCTTCCCGGAAGAAAGTGAGAAAACAGATATTCCCTTAAGGACCAACAGCAGACAATTCATTCAAGGGACAACTAAGCAAGAATAAATGAGAAAAAAAAGCAGTGGGATTTGCTGGGTGACTGGAAATGTGGTGGAAAATAGTTAAAGGTCACCAGGAATAGTGCTAGAGAGATAGATAGAAGAAGCTACGAATTTGTCCGTGAAAATAAATATCGGGAAGCAGGCATGAGGAGGCAATGTATGTTCTGCTGCATGGTGTAATGAAGATGCTATTACAGCTTCCACTGATGGAGAAATTGAACATATGCCAAAACACTGCAGCCTTGAAGAAAAATAATCCAAAAATTGTGTTTGAGAGTCTCCTGGAAGATCAAAGACCTGTAAGTTCACAATTAACATACCTGTTCGGGGCTACCACTTGAAAATTGTCCTGCCCCTCTGAGAGGCAGGCAGCATGCCTTATGTTCAGCATAAGGAGTTGGAACAGGTCAGCTCTCCTGGCCAATGGATCCCCATCTGCGTGAACACGGAGCAGCTTTATTGGTGCAGGGGCAGCCTGGCTGGCCAGGCTGGGCCACCGCGGGATGCTACAAAAAATGGGTGTCTGTGCACACCAAAATAGGTGTCTGTGCATAATCCATTCACTCAGATCTGCCCAAAGGGCAGGTATTACTTTTTTGGTGAGATGTCCCACGGCACATTAGTTGACTCACTGGACCTGTTACAGACATAGAAACCTGCTGGAGATGCTGAGCTTTGAGAATGGGACCACTGTTAATGGTGCTGGGGCCTTCTGGCAGTGAAGTAAAGCATTGCTGTTGGTTTTGTGAAGAGTCAAAGCCACAATATTTGTGAAAATTCAGTTATGTGTGTATTTATCTATAAGACAAAATCCCTGGGTTCTTCTTCCCTGAAACTAAAGCCTGATGTTGCAGTTTTGGAAACATGCACGTGGCTAAACATGGTATGACCAACTGGCATCACGGGCAGGCAAAACAGAGCTACCTGAAGGTGAAGGATGAAAGGTTGCACAGAGGAGATGGCGTTTTGTGGCGTACATGTATTTATGACTAAGCATCCAGTTGTTTGTAGGTGCCGCAGAAGCAGAGAATTTAGAATAACATTCAAATTCTATGCATTTCTACAGCCAACCCAGGACAATCATGGTACGTGTCTCAGGATACAATGGAAGATTAATGCAGGATGTAAAGGAAGTGTAAATATCTTCTTAGCTCCACAAAGCTTACTGGTTGCATATTTCTAGGTTTTTTTTCACCGAGATGCCTTCAGGTTACTGGCTGTGACAAATATTAATTAAGAAAAGAGAGTGCTTGACCTATTGAACAGTGTTCTGCAGTTATAATCATATATAGGGCAATAAAAACATAAATCAATAACATTGGGTCTTTAGTGCTCATTGCAAGATTTACTTAGGATCAGCTGAATAGTTTCAAATGCATCTGAGTGAAAGGGGAAGGTCAAATACATTACGCAGCATAAAATTAGCTTACTCTGACATTTTCACAATGGGTAAACTTCCAAGAGCAGAGGGAATGATGACAATTGCTTGTGTCCCTCATGATAAGTACGTTTTCTATAAAGATAGATGGTAGCATCTCTCATTCCTAAAATCCCCATTTAACAGTTAGTGTATGAAATATTTAACAAATCAGGGGAAAAATAGCAAAGGGTGTGAATGCTCTGATAAAGAATAAAGCCTCATCTACCTCTCAGGTTTTACTGATTGCTTTCTGGCATCTGTTCAGCTGAACAAGTTGCTCACATGATGTTTGTGCAAAGCAGTGGTGTTGACTTACGACGTGGCTTCAGTCCACAAGGACCAGAGGCGCTGGGCTGGCTCCGGTGCCAAGTGTAGAGCTCAGAGCAGCCCTCACTGCTCCACTTAAAGACACACTTGAGCAGCGTGTTTCAGTCCATGGCCCTTGGGCCTCCTGCTTTTTCCCCGTATTTTCCATGCTCACACCTGCGTGGGCTTTCAGACTGTTCCTCAGCCCTATGGAGTTTGAGGCAGATTGTTTCTGATTCAGAACCCACCCACCGAAAACCACATGCATCTTGTGTACAGTGTAAGGAGACACTCACTATACACAGCTCGATACCAGGCAGCCGTATAATACACTTTTATTAAGTGCGTGTGATATGATACAAGGCCTAGAAGTATCACTGTGATCATGCCTATCGTGCTGCTCAGCACAGGCTAGAGGACAATCCCAGATGAATTATTGTTTGAAGTATTCACCAGCACTGAGAAGGGCACTTGATTTCTTCTTTAAACATTCTGGTCCTGGAGCAGCTGCCATCACCCCTAGTAACGTGTTACAGTGCTTGGCTCCTCTTTGCAGTAAATTTGTACATATTTATTTTCTATCTGATTGTATTTAGGCTAAAAATAGCTGTTTATTCTGAGTGTCCTTTCTCTGGGTAGGTAAAATAAGCTTCAGATGAAGTTAGAGCTTAACCTATGTTTAATAACCTGAGAACTCCCAGAGTGTCTTGACATTTTCCAAACTGCTGGTGCTCATACTTCAATGTGGACCTGGTCCATTTTTTCATCCTTCTCTTCCATTTGTAGATACAAAGGTCACACATTTGTCTTTGCCTAATCCTGAGAGCTCATGTTCAGGTGGTTGGTCACCACTGTCCATACAACTTTCTCAAAGTCATGCTCATATGAAGTTTTCTGTGCAAGTATACCTTCCGCTCTCCACACCATAGGTACTCCTGGAGGCTACAGGTTTGGTTGGAGAAAGAGCTCAAACCCCACAAGATGCAGTGGACCCACCGTGTGTCCTTTTTTACTGAAAGACTCCTTGCCAAAGCAGACTGATTTCTGTCCTCACTCATTCCTCTTATTTGCATGTCTTAATTTTGAAAGAACCATGAAAATGCCAGTGTTTGAAGGTGATTTTGAGAATGCTCTTCATCCCAGCCTGAGAAGAAGGAACAATTTGGGGTGTACTCATGGCCACTGCACCACCTGGCTTCTGTCCTGTGCAATATTAATCTAAAACAGACATGCAATGGAAAAACTTTTTCTTTTTTCTTCCTTTTTTTCCTGGTGAAAATGCCAGAAGATCAGCTGTTCTCACTCTATCCTTAATTATGTATCAAAGGAACATCCTGTTCCCACAATATTTTACATAATGGCCAGCCAACAGGATAAATTTATGCAGGAACAAAACCAGGAACAAAGCTGGGGAAAAAAAATGAGAAGAGCTGCTGAAACAAATGAAGGCCATGCCGTGTAGGACAGAGAAAATGGCAGATGAGAAAGGTGCCTGAAAATAATAATACCGAATACACATACTCCAAAACACTGGGAGAAACAGAATGATGTGGTGGAAAGGAAGGATGACTCCAGCATATGCAGATGGAAAACACAGGAAAGCATCCAGCTGTCTCCATCATCACATCTGTTCCTGTATCTTCTCCCTACAGGAGTCAGTGAACGGTTCCTGATCTTTCTGACAGTTGCTCGTTCTCTATGTGTGCATGTCATGGTGCCCCCAGTGGTCCCACCACTTTCCTCCTCACACCTTCTCAACTAGCTATCTGGCTCATCACCCTGGCCCATATGCCTGACATCCCATGTATAAATCTGCTGAAGTCCTGAGAAATGAAAAATAAAAGACTTGATTTGTTTGCTGAAGTTCTAATATCAAATACATGGAGAAGCTGTGCTCAGACACGTGGTCAACAGCCCTTCGGGCTTTTTTGTTTTATCCTTTAGATGATGGTTTCCAAACTGGTTCATGGTGTCGCAGAAAGGACAGGCAATAGTCCTCAGGACCATTTTGACTCTGTATTTTTCTCTTACAGATGAGATGGTGTGAGTGCAGAGAGGTCTATGGGAAACTGTCTGGCTTAGCAGCTGTGCGTGGGCTGCGGTGTCTGGAAACTGCTCCCACCGACCCCTCCAGCTCTCTATTCAGAGGGCCCCCATCCCATAGGGAATATGTGGAATCTTTACCCTTGTCTTCCTCTTCCCTCTGGGAAGCAGAGATGACAGAAGAAAGGCCCAATTCCTTTAGCAACAGAACAAGGTTGAGAAAATTACACCCGTGCTTCTGCATTCTCATTAACAGGAGCTTTAATCTAAAAGCATGGAAAACGACCAAAAGGTTTATTTGCCTCTGCCAAGCCGATTGCTGCTGCATGGGAACATTTGTCTCTGAAACTTCTCAACTCTTGATGGTGGATGCAGCTTTCACAGTGCGGTAACAGTTGTGATTGCTGCCGTGAATTCAGTGTGGTATCAGTTTCAGGGTGACGATAGAGGAATAGACGTGACAGCAGAAACAGTGGGATGCACCAAGGTAGAAATGCTCTGTGCTCCTTACTGTATCTATGCTTTTCAGACCAAAGACATCCAAACCATTCCCCACAGGGGAGCAGAGGGACAGGGTAGGACTGTGTGTTTTGGATGCACGTTGTCTCTCTGGGTTTTTATTTGCATACGTTGGAGTCTTTCATCGTCTCCCCTGCATCATGCTGTTTCTCCCCCTAGTTTGGATTATGAGTTTTTGTCCTGCTGTATCTGAACCACATCTAGAATCATAGAATCGTCAAGGTTGGAAGGGACCTTTAAGATCATCAAGTCCAACCATTAACCTAACCTGACAAACCCACTTCTAAACCATATCCCCAAGTACCACGTCTACCATTTTTTTAAACACCTCCAGGGATGGTGAATCCACCACTTCCATGGGCAGCCTATTCCAATGTTGGATAACCCTTTCAGTGAAAGGTTTTTCCTAATATCCAACCTAAACCTTGCCTGGCTTAACTTGAACCCATTTCCTCTCATCCTATCACTTGTCACTAGGGAGAAGAGGTCAGTCCCCATCTCTCTACAACCTCCTTTCAGGTAGTTGTAGAGAGTGATAAGGTCTCCCCTCAGCCTCCTCTTCTCCAGGCTAAACAGCCCCAGTTCCCTCAGTCGTTCCTCATAAGACTTGTCCCCCAGACCCCTCACCAGTTTTGTTGCCGTTCTCTGGACACACTCCAGCACCTCAATGTCTNATTCAGCCGGCTGTCAACCAACACCCCCAGGTCCTTCTCCGCCGGGCAGCTTTCCAGCCACTCCGCCCCAACCCCTGCATGGGGTTGTTGTGACCCAAGTGCAGGACCCGGCACTTGGCCTTGTTGAACCTCATACTGTTGGCCTTGGCTCATCGGTCCAGCCTGTCCAGATCCCTCTGTAGAGCCATCCTACCCTCAAGCAGATCAATATGCCCGCTTAGCTTAGTGTCATTTGTGAACTTACTGAGGGTACACTTGATCCCCTTGTCTAGGTCATTGATAAAGATGTTAAAGAGAACCGGTGTTAAATGCACCTTCACAGTTACCTGAAGCAAATGAAGTTCCAGCCACCACTGCTGACATTTTCAAGCACCATTGCCAGTACTTCTTCACTTGAAGAATCCTCTGTTAGTTGTAAAGCGCCTGCCTGTGTGCGCACCCCTCCGCAGGAGCCGAGAGCACAGCGGCTGGGCACACAGCACCTTTGGCCATGGGAAAGGGAGAAAGCAGTAGGGACCGAAATAGAGGCAGAGAAAGGGTTTGCCAATTTGTGTTTAACACGGCTTCTGGGATATATGCTGGTTGGTTGGCGAGGTTGCGCTGCTTCGTGCTGGCTTCAGGCTCTGTGCTGGGCATGGAAACCTGGGAGGGACTTGGTATTGCAGTGTGTGTTTGTCAGGAGCTAAGTCTTCCCAGCCTTGACTGTGAGATTGGACTGAGATTAGATAAAGCTTAATTGTTACTTTTGCTGGATTTGACCAGTTATTGTTAACAGCATAGCATGTCCCAGGCTCACCAGAGCAGAAATTGAGTGACACTGTTTGAATTCTTTATTATTCACATGAAAGATGAACACTTTTGAAGCAAAACCTTGCAAATGGCTTCTTTTCCTCACCTCTTGCCCTGGGAGAAGGAAACAACCAACAGGCATAGACGACATGACCTTGAGCAAACTTCAGATACTAATTTCTTAAACATGCTGTTTTCTGCACAAACCATTTAATTTGTATCCTTATTTACCTATATTTTCCAGTACATTAAATTATTCCATTTGCTGATTCTGCTATTTCATTGACCCAATTTCTGTTTTAGGAACAACATCCGGGTCACAAATGCAGTAACTGAAGAAAACTAGTTGCCCTGATCCTGTCTCTATCTAGCATGCGATTTATTAGGTCCTGGTTGAATTGATACAAGAAGGATGTATGACACATTTGTTTTAATAATAAATTTTCTGTTCTGCATGTCCCGTTATTTCCTGAGTGGCCAGAGACGACAGAAGAAAGGCCCTTTAGAAACAACACTAGGTTGAGAAAATGAGAACAATGCTTCTGCGTCCTTCTGAAAAAGTGCGTCCGCCTCTGAAGCTCAGAATGCTCTGCTTGCCTGTGCCAGCCCCACCGCAGTTGCTCAGGAGTCTTTGCCTCTGAAACTTCTTGACTCCTGATGACAATTGCGGTTTTCAGAATTAAGCAAGAATTATGATGACTGCAGTGAATTTAGCATGCTATTAAAACCAGGCTCCAATTACTTATGGTTCATAAAGCTTATTTCTTCTCAGAGCAAACCCAGCAAAATATGAGATTTTTTTTTGTTCTGTTCTGTTTTACACTGATAAAAAGACATTTCAGAAAAGGCTGAAAAATATGGAAACCATTGAGTATCTAGTTAGTTTTCTAAGTCATCTGTCACTTTATTGAACTTGAATAATGTGATTAAACTCATAAAACACAGTATCCCGTTCCACAGCTTTTCTCATTCAAAAATAAGAAAAGTGTTAATTAATTTATCCTTCTTCTGCTATTGCATACCAATACAATCGTAATACACACGTAGCTAAACTGAGTGAGAGAAATGAAAGGACTCGGAGCTCTCCCTAGTTTTCTGAATTTCGAGTTGCCAACATTCATGCTTGTTCTTTACACCAAACTAAAAAGCAAGAAAGAGTTAACTGCCCGAAAAAAGCCAAGAGCCAGCTACCCAAAGTCATAAGATACTCTGTCTCACACAGATGATTGCTAGTGCAAGGTGAATATGAAAGAACTTTTCTAACGTATTTATATGACTTGTCACTCATAGTTAGAAATACAACAAGGAAAAGGTAAGGATCTCAGGCTAAAAAAAACCACATCAATGCACCACCGTGCTTTATTTGATCCTGAAAATAAAATATTTAACTCACTACTCTGAAATTCCCCTCTTTCTTCTGGTTTCTAATGCATATCACTGACCATGAAAGTCTGTGAAGGAAATTGTTGCAATGAACAGCGCGATATGGAGTTTGCCTGTTTGAGTGAGTACCCTTTGTCCAGTGACAGTGTCTAGGAAGTCGTGATGAGCCGTACTGCATGATGTCTCTGTGTAAAAGGCTTCATTTTGTTGTCAAGGAGACCAGCTTTTTTGTCAGATGCAGCTTTGAAAGTGAAGGAGTAACATGAAGGAAAACTGTGTATACTCCTGATACTTAAAAAGACCCACTTCTCAAACTCAAGAAAAATTTGATTTCTCCTCCACACTTACACAGGCACATCAGTAATGAGGTTTTAGTAATTTCTTAGTACCTCTGTATCGTGTTCTCAGATTCAATAAAATCAAGGGGCAAATCCTGTGTATCAGCTACCAGGCAGATGACCCGGAATTTCAACGTTGAGACTATGGATGGTATGATCAGCTACGGTTCTGCTCTGGCCTTTGGAAAGTGTTATTGGTTCATTTCCTAGTCCCACACTTTAGGGTCAGACTGCTTACAGGAGGGGTCTGGCCAGGATTCGGTCTGGCCTTTTGACCAACAGATTTGTGGACAAGCAGATGCTCTGCCCTTTGTTTTGCTCCACCTTTGTGCCACCTTAGAAGGAGAAGGTTTGGGGGGACCTTCAGAGCATCTCGGTCCCCTCTCTTGCCTCCATTTACTTCACTGCACCCATGCCAGTCCCTGGAGATGCTTCTCTAGCCTCCTCTTGGGGGGTGTCCTTGGAATTTTAACTGTGTTTGGTGTCATATTTCCCTTCTTTCTTTGGTTCTTTGTTATAAATCTTTCTTTATAGGGATGGTCCCTGGACCTCCTGCTACACTCACCAGCATCTTCTGGGCTTTCTTCAAGTGTTCCATGCCTTTCCTGAAGCACAGGGCAGTAGGTGAGGTCTGGCACTTCAGATGAGGCCTTACCAGTGCCAAGAAGAGATGAAGGACTATGTCATATGCTGAACTCCAGCCTGTGCATTCAGTGTTGTAGTTGCCTTTTTTTGGTAATAACCTGTCACACTGGGCTTGTGATCTCTTGCACCCTGTCTACCTCCCACCAGCTCATCTTTTCCCCAGCACAACCAGTAGCATGAATTGTTTCACACTGTACACTGCACTGTGCCCTTTGGATTCACATCTGTGTGTGCTATCATCCTGGTGCCTACGGGAAACAAGGAGCAGTGCTGGACCCAGAATGGCATATTCCCACCCCTTCATTTTGACAGTAAATTTTGGGTAGCAAGCTCTCTGGATCAGAGCATGCATCCGGTTTTGCATCCATCCCTTAACAGTCTTAACCATTTTTTCCTTATCTTATTTATGAGAAAGTAACTGAAATAACATCAAGAAACTTCAATAAAATCAAGTTGTGACGTCTTCTTCACCTCTGTTCACAAGGACTGTCACAAAGTTGCAGGAGGTAATTTAATTGATTTGATACAGTTTATTTTAACATGTAAGTCTTGGCCATGTGTCTTTGAAAACAGAGGAAGCTGTTTGATGTACTTCAGAGGACTTAATTACTCCTAATATTCCATCTTATGTAGAAAAATTCTGAAAAAAACCCAAACTTCAAAAATTAAAGTTTCTAAAGTGTATTTCACTTTACAGCACTCCACATTCAGATTTTGTTTAGAACTGGTTTTATTTCATCAATATTCCTGATTCATAAAAATAAAAATGTGTTTTATTAGAGTACTGAATATATCTTTGTACTGCATGGATTTACAGTCTGAACTGTCACTGACAAATGTGCTGGGATTTCAGAAAGTGTTTCCCTGCTGCGTTGAGGATTAGAAATCTTCCCACAATAGATTTTATCTATTGACACTCTTCAGTCGTTTCAAGCTCATTAGGCTATCACAGCTATGACATCTCCTAGTGAGGCTGCAACATCAGAAGTGCTCTGTACTTTACTGTATCATTATTTCATTTTATGAGGCATGGGAAGGACAGGAACCAGAACGACAATTCACCCAACCCTGCCCTGCTTTGTCCTTTCCCCTGTGCCTCTTTTACAGCTGGTTAGAAAATCACATAGCTGATCTAAATGAATTTTAGATTTTTATAAGTGCACCTCTCCTATCTGTCCCTTGTTTTGAGCTTTTGCCAAAGAAATTATAACCTATGGGCATTTTTCTCCTGTTATGCAAAGACGACAGTTACAATGGGTGTCATTTACCTGCCACCTTACGAGTGCATGGGGCTGGGGTGGGGAAGGCACATGCGGAGCAGAGCTTCCTCCAGCCACAAGGCAGGGACAGTCCCTGTCTGCAGGACCCCCGGGGCAAGGCAAGCAGCTGGCAAAGCAAACAGCAAAAGCGTGGGAGGAAAAGAAGGGTGATAGTAAGAGAAAACCGTGCCTATGGAGTGTAGAGAATATGCAGCGCTCAGATTTTCCTTTCAAGGCCGCAAGGCAGCAAGTGCTAGTTTAATGATGCCTCTATTCCCGGAGGTCCCGCTGCCTGCCCATTAGCGCTTGGCTGTTTCCTGGCAGCTTCAAAGGAGTGACGGGCCCTGGGAGGGGAACTGCCGGGCTGCAGACCAGCCTGGGGAAGCAGCCCCAGCCCCGTGAACCCAAGGGAAAGGGAGCTTTACACCTCCTTGCGCTGACAGCTGGACTTGGGGTGGGGGAAGGCTGGTGGAGGTGCTGGAATGGGGAAGGCAGGCCAGGAGGATGCAGGACGAGGTCAGAAGTGAGGTTGCACAACCAAGTCAGTGACAATAGATGCCCTAGGGAGGAAGCGAGGAGTCCTGTGCCCAGCTTCTGGACAGGAAGAGTAACTCCCACTCTGTGTTGTCCTGAGGACATTTCAGTAGAGGACACTTGGAACAGCCAAATGCCTGAAGTCTTCTCAGCCTGTCCTACCACTCACCATGTCTCATCTTCCTGGCTGGCTCTATCTGCTGCCAACCTGGATGCTGCACGGGCAGGGACAGAACCACCCAGATCTCCATTGGTCAGGACAGGATGCTGGGCTTCTGGATGTGATGGCCAATGTCTACTACAGGAACCCACAATAAAGTGACCAAACTGCACCAGCCTTCCCTCCTTTTCCTGCTATTAGCACAGGTATTTTTGATGGGCTTTTATGTATTTCAGGCATGCATTGGATGGCTGCTCCTGCATTCCCCACCAAGGAGTGCTGATCTACGTGATCTACTGCAACCCGTTGCTCTGACAATGGGGACAGACCCCACCTCCATGCACCTGCTTGGTGCAGTTCTAGCCAGAGCAGCGGGGCTGGATGACTGATAGTGTGCCATGTTGTAGCTCCACAGCTAAGACCATGCTACCCACCCTCCTGCTGAGACACCAACAGCCTCTCCCCCCAGCCATGTCACTTGCTCCAGATCCTCCATGCCACAGCCATGGTTTACAGACAAACCTGCAACTTTGGGCTGGAGAGCAGCAATGGGACACTGACTCCCTGGCAGAAGTCTCTTACCATAGATTTGATGAAGATATTTTTGCCACAACATGAAAACTGATATATCTTGAAGTTATATGAGAGAAATAAAAAGTCAGAAAAGGTAAATAATCATCTTCGCTGACCCATAAGATTAATATATAGACTTAGACCTCTGGATACAGCTGTCTTCAAAGACAGGACTGACTTCTCTTAGCAACACCCATCCAATACAAATTGATATAGTTCAATGGGTTCTTCTTTATTTATACATGGAAAACTGAATCTTTAATTATTGTATTTATCACAGAAGTATGACTTTGCTTCATGCAGGAAAGGACTCAGCTTTTTTTTTTTTTAAATGTGGGTAAGTAATATTTTGATTTAAGCATTCATTAAACCTTTCATTTAAACACTCAGGACAGATCTTCCTTCATAGATAGAAGTACTTATTTTTCATTTTCAAACATTTGTTCAAAACCTTAAGAGTCTGAGTGTTGTGCTTTGCATTTAGGTCTGTAATAGAAATGAACAGTGTTTCAATGTACTTGTAGCTGGACAGCTTCCTTGTGATGAGAGAGCACTTGGTGAATAGAAATGACAGCTTTCTGCATCTGAAGGGATTTTGGAGCCGATGTTATTTTTCTTAACGCTTTCAGGAACATGTAACTCCAAATCTCTCTTTTCCTTGGTTGTATGTTGCGACTCAGAGAAAGATCTTTCCTGACTTGCACACAGGAGTGGGGGTGACAAGGGAGGAAAGGTGCAATATTTCAACACCATGGTGGTCACAGGATGGCCTGCAGCCAGCTTGACTGAGACTTGCAGGAAAATCCTAAGACCGTGTCTCCTTTCCTTTTAACATCTCAGACTCTGGAGTGAGAGGAAGGAAGCACCCCTCTGCAGCTCCCAGTGGGATGCCGTTCCTCATTTCCAACAGCTTTGCCTCTCTAGTGGAGTCTGGCATGACAAAGGATTGAAGCAGCAGTCTCAGGATCGTTCAGGAACCAATAACGCTGTTCAGGAGTCTCCAAGAAAGGGTGAAGCCAGCTGGGGTGCAGAGACCGGCTCATGGACTGGGGGTGTTGCTGTAGATGCAGAGAAGCATCCTTCCTCAGTAGCTGCCTCTGACCTCAGGGGTGTTCAAGTGAACTGTGGTTTTGGGGACCTTCTAGACTTAATCCACAAACCACTATGGCAGAGAGAAGCACTCATAACCATTGGCGTCTCGGCAGGAAACTGGGAAAATGCCATAAAAACATTCAAATTGAAAAAAAAAAGGTAGGGTTGGAATTACTTTTTATTTCCCCAGGCCACTTGCACACTGTTTCCTGTGGGCTTTGTTATCCGAGCTTCATTTCAGTAGGGGGAAAGTCACTAACTTTAAAAAAGCGCCCACCCTGGAAAACACCGGTGCTGCTGGCCTGCAGAGCTTTCTCCTAGGAGGTGACTGACCCCAAATAACTTGTACTGGCCTCTACGACCAGGTCCTCTCCTGACAGCTGAGCGCTGCTGGGGCAATAAATCCCTCCACTGCTATTAGGAGGCCCGCGAGCAGAAAAGGCTGGACAATGTCTGAGCTGAACTTCAGATGGCTCACAGAGTGTTTGCTTTCCTCTGACTCTCCAAGGTGTACTTTAGCAGCTGCACATGTTGGGATTAGCAAAAAGTATATAACACTTCCAGCTGTGATACGGCCCTGATACTCCCAGCTATGTAAGATGCCTCTATCTTCTCAGGTTGATCTCATTTTTGCTGCAGAGCTTTCTAGTCCTCAGCACAGGGATCTTCCCAGAGGGTAAATGGAAGATCCTTGTGACAACGGAGAAAGGAATCACAGCTCATTAAGGTGAGGTCATTTTTTGGAAACTGCAAAGGAAATGCCTTACAGAAAGAGTAATTTCACATTCATTATTCAGGGAGGGAAAAAAGGCCCAAATCACTAAAACACTCAACACAAACACATAAGGGAGGGGAACAGACTGTTTTCCAAACACTTTCTCTCTCCTGCCAGCATCCTACCTAGGCTACACTGGCTGGGGTATCTCTGGGTCACATGTGCCTGGAAATGTCCTCAATCAATGTCCCTTGTGGGGATGGATGCAAACCGATTAAGGGATATGGACGTCTAAATATGTATACAGGCATCTGGAGGCAATTTTTGAAGGCACTCCGTTTTCACAATAGCCCCCTTTGAAAGTGCTTAGCTGGGCAATTTTCAACAACCTGCAAGGGAGAAGCACACTGTTACCTACCTACCTACCTGCCTTTAAACGCCTTGCTCTACTCACACAGGCCAGTGGCTAAAAGACATTACAGCTGGTGAGGAAGTTTTGACTGTCCCCGTGACTAATATGGATACAGCCCTCTGCTTCCAGCAGAGAAAGGGAAGATGGCTTCTTCCTCTGTGCACTTCGGTACAGCTGCCATCACTGTTGTTCCCCTCCTTGCATCAGAGGGAAGGCATATAGGACCGTCTCCAAAGGAGAAATTACGATTCAGTACTGTGGGACCTGTCACAAGTGCACATTGAAGAAACATGGCAGATCCCAAGCCTACCAGTGGCAGAAAGGCCAGATTCATTTCATGAGCCATGATCGTGAAGCTACAGAGGCGATCCCCACCAGGAAAAAGAAGTTCATGGCATTCATAGCAACCTCCACACCCCCTCTCCTAGGGTTTTAGAAGGCCTTGCCCAGCGGGACATGAACATGGTTTGGGTTTCACAAATGATTACTATCCATAATAGAAGGGAAATAAACACCCTATGCTTGGAAGCTAAAATTGCCCGAGGAACAAGAACTGCTTAAATGTCGCTGTTGGTGGAAGGGAGCTCCCAGTGCAACTCTTCCCGGGTGTTTCTGCTGCTGGTTTCTGAAACACAGCTGACTGTCAGATGCACTCCTTGGAAATGTCTGTTTGCCAGAGGGCAAATGTTTGACAAGATTAGACAGCTCTGATTATGTGCAAAGCATTACTAAAATTTTGAATTTACATTAAGTTTTCTTCAAGGCAGTAGAAACGCATACTCTCTTCAAGACATCAATTTTACCTTTTACACCAATATGCACTGAATCAGTTCTTTTAGTACTGTTGTGATGGGCAGCCTGAACTGGATCCCTTTCTGAGCCTGCTGTATGCGTGTTTTGTGAAAAAAACTAAGTGTGGTTTTAGTCTTTTACTTTCTCTCTCTCCCCTCCCATTCCTTAATCTTTCAAAATTACTCCCTGAGGCAAAGAGCATGAGCAGAGGAAACATTGGGTCAAATAATTTAATGATAGGTAATTAGTGCTCCTCCAGCTGCCACTGGGGTAAGAAGAAGCCATGGCTAATGGCTTGCTGGCCCTTCAGGTGAAACTGCCGCCGTGCCAGGGGTTTGCCAAGACACTTTCCTCTGGGAAGTTTACCTGAGGTGAGGAGTATCTCTGACATGGAGTTTCACAAATGGCTGATTTCAGGTAGGCGCTCCTCACCCATAAAAAAGCACAATCAACCTCATCAGTCAGAGGAACAAATACCATGAATAAAACCATGTTCTCAGGGAAGGATCGTGTTTTCCTAGAATCAAGGAGAAATGAGTAAGGAAAAAAGCTCTGATATCAGTACAGCTCAACTAATAGGTAGTGTAGAGTCTTTATACTAAAAATATCTAGCTTTACATATCATTATAGTTAAAAATAAAGGCAATGCATATTTCAGACAGAAATGTATAATGCTAAGAGTACTCTAGAGTAATGAGTTGTAACTCAGGGTAACTTTCAGGGGACTTCAACGGGAGAAGAGGCATTTTTAATGTTCTTTTTAAATCTCTTCCCTTTTAGAAATGACTCTGGGATTATTTAATAAAGCATAATTTTTAGAATGTGGAACTGCCTTCTACAAATTATGTTGTTAAGTGCCAGTTTATCCTGGAGGGACCCAGGAAGGACAGAGCCTAATTTTCTCATCGTTGTTGAATCTGGATAGCTTCTCCTTGCTATATCACTGAATGTATCTCCACTATGACATGGTGGCTAGGCATCCAGTCACCGTAGCAGCCCCACCTCCCAGCAGCCCTTTTTCTTCTTCTTCACCTCTCTTTGTCTCCTGGTATAACAAACAATCCTGCAGCAAAGGTGCAGTGATGGTGAGGACGGATGGAGATAATCATGTGGAAATAGCAGAGGAGGGTAGTGATGGGGAGTTGTGTAGGACTTGTTCCTTCTTTCTCAGCTGTTACATCGTTGCCATGGGTGAAATTTTCTCTTTTTGTGTTTGTCTAATACGTAGTAATATTACAAAGAAATAACAAGTCACGATGGGTGTGGGTTCCTCTTACCTACTTTCAGCGGTACCAGGCAACATCCCCTTTCAAAGGTCGCAAATCAGTCCCTCTTTGTTGAATATCCTGGGGTGCATTAAGCCCAGTATAGCTAAGCAGTTGAAAGAAGTGATTGTTCTACTATACTCAGCATAGGTGCAACCTCACCGCAAGTACTGTGTTCAGTTCTGGGCTCCACAATGTAAGAAGGATAGAAAATATTGGAATGTGTCCAAAGAAGGACAAAAAAGATGGAGAAAGGACCAGAGGGCACGACTTATGAGGAATGGCTGAGTATGCTTGATTTGTTCAGCTTAGAGAAGAGGAGATGGACGGATGACCTCATTGCTGTCTACAACTTCTTCAAAAGAGGGAGTGGAGAGGAAGGTACTGATCTGGGAATGGCTTAAAGCTGCATCAGAGGAAATTCAGATTGGATATTAGGAAAAAATTCCTCACTGAGAGGTTGGTCAAGCACTGGAACAACCTCCCCAGGGAAGAAATCATGGCCCCAAGCCTGTTGGTGTTCAAGAAGTGTTTGCACAACGCTCTTAGATATATGGTTTAACTTTTAGGTTGCCTTGTGTGGAATAAGGAGTTGGACTCGATGAATTTCCTGGGTGCCTTCCAAGTCAGGTTATTCTATGATTCTAGATCATTGTGTTAGGGGCAATGCATGCCTGTGAGATGGTCAGAAGTCTATGCCATGACTGGTGCCTTAAATAAGCTATGGAGTTCAGACAATGGATGTATTTTCTTACTTCAGTGGGGGTGGTGTTCAGTCCTTCAAGATTAACTGGAGGAAAGAAACAGCAATGGGGGTCCTCCAAGCCTTTCTTGGTGCATCTTACCTCACAGGTGGTACATTTTCTGGAGTTTAAAGAAGTGCGATCCCTGACTGCAAGAGCTGTGTTGGAAGAAGCTCATAGTGTACACAGACCTCTACTACACATTAACTGATTCAACAAGTTTGCAGTGGTGACTGTGCTAATGGAGATATTTTACTGAGTCAGAATAAAGCATAGTATCCACATAAGAAACTCTTGGCCTCTGCCATATGTTGGTATTACTGCATCCATGGAGAGCGTTGAAGCCCTGGTGCTGCAGAGCAGAAACTCCAGCTCCAGGGGTCTGTTTCTGTTCTACCAGTCAAGGAAGCAGTGGGGTCACCTGAAGGACCATCAGTTATAAAGGGAGAACAATTACCCATAAAGGTTTAAAACCACACTTTATAAAATTGGTTTATAATCTATTGCAATTAAAGTTACATCCTCAGAAGAAAGCTCATGTCTGCTGGGTCAGCTGCACTGAGAAAACTCCAGAGATAGCCATGACTAATATTTGCATGAAATGACATCTTCATAAGGGAATCTAGATATCATCTGAATGCTTGTTTCTGAAAAAAAAGGAGTAAAGATTTGTTTGTCTCTCTTTGTCACTGCCAACCTGCATTAGATTTTATGGGTTGATTGCTAGTCTCTGAGCTTATCTAATTCCCCCCCCCATATATTCCCCTCAATAAGACAGCAATCTGAACTTAAACACATTTGAGGAGAACTGTAATCAGTCATTAAATCATTTTACAATAAGAAATATTAACTCATTGCATAGAATGCCTGGGGCCTAGTTCATTCTTTATTTAGTTTTGAGCAAGTGCTCAGCCATGCAAACTACCATAAAGCATGCTTCTTGTGCTGCTGTACCGGGGCATCTAGGTCCCAGAAAGGTGGTTCAACTGAAGATTAATTGACAAAGTCAAGCCGGATTTTCCACTAGGTAAATTCTTGCAAAACTGGTTTATGAGACTGTGTGTGTTCAATTAACTCTGTTTGTCTTTGCACACTGCCAGCACTCTTTGAGTCTGCCTAGATAATGGATGTGATATAGATACAGCTATAAAGTTTAAACCAATTACTGGCAATGCGCTATTCAAAAAATTATAATGGAACTATATAATACTAGTTACATAAGCGCTGATTTTTTTAATCTTTAATGATAACAGAATTCTCATTCTTTCCCTACATGTGTTTTCATCTTAAAAAAAGCTTAAGAAATTGGCACTCAAGCTGCCATCTAGAAAAAACAAACATCAGATATGTATACTGAAAGCAAGACCTTCAATTCCTTTCGAAACAGTGCTGTAGATGAATAACACTGAAAACCCCAGTGAAACACAGCAATTGCTCAAGACTGCATTCGCTCCCAAGAGTACAGAAGTTATTGTAGCCTAATGTTTATTATTTGTTTATATATTATTTACAGTGTGCTCACAACTTGCCAGGCACAGCCCAGGCTGTTAAAAAGGGGGTTTCTAGCTCTGAAATGGACTATAATAGAAAGACAGGGATTATGTTTTCTCTGCACCATAATTTACAGCCTTCAGTGAAAAACTTACCAAGATACTTGATAACACAATCTAAACTAAATGTTGCACGTAACAGATAAGTTTGGGGCATTTCCAAGTTTCAGCTTCCCCATAAAACACTGATGATGATTGTTTATGCAGGGTCTCTGTAAATATGTGAGAAAACATGAAAGAAAGCATTCAGAAAAGCATTTCAGCAATTCTTCATTAAAGCTCCAAATGAGGGTCATACAGAAGGGATTTAAGCAATTACAGCAAATCTAACCACTTGGAGATCAAATTAATTAAACTCAGTTTTTTTTTTCACCGAGGAAGAACTGGCACCTCCTTGGTGCAAAACATCAGTCATGAGGGAAAACAAGTACCACTGAGCT
This sequence comes from Ibidorhyncha struthersii, assembly GCA_013398815.1. NCBI lineage: Eukaryota > Metazoa > Chordata > Aves > Charadriiformes > Charadriidae > Ibidorhyncha > Ibidorhyncha struthersii. The sequence continues at coordinate 143,655 of VZSZ01008381.1, forward strand.
AAAGTCAGCTCTGGAAAGTGAATCCACGATTAGACAGATAGGATGAAAATAAAAGAAACTGGAAGCAGTGGGAAGAAAGAAAGAGGGAGTGTAGTGAAGTGTGATGGTTCCTATGCAGCTTCTCCAAGATGCAAGCTGGCAGGCTCCCAAAAGGGAGCAAGAAAGGGCTTTGTGCCACTCACCGTGACAATGCTTGAAAGTCAGGGAGAGAGCTGTGTGAGTGCTAACAGACATGCTCAGGAGAGGAGTGTTTGCTAGGTATGCTGAACTGAGACACACTGCCAAGCTCCAGAGAGAGGTATTTGGTAGGAGTCTCGGGTGGCGGGAGATGGGGTCACTGCCCTGGGAAGGGGCGATGAGTAGCTCTATGCTGATAATTCAGCTCTCGTGATGGCCACACAGTCACTTGAGTTGAGGAATATGGTGCACACAACCCAGTGATGAACTTCATATGAAAATGCCCGGAGCAGGAAACCTAGCCCAAGGCAGGTTGTGCTGGGCTCAGGTTTTGCTTAGAAATGCTAGACCATCCATTGCTGCCAATATGCAAGAGAAAGCCTAGCATTTTGAGCAGGATTCTGTGCTAAATGCTATTTTTATAGCATTATTGAACATAATTTAAACTGATTACCTGAAAAGAATATCAGAAGGTCATAATAATGGTAGAAAATTTCATATTATTCGCTCATTGTCTGGGTTAGTCTGGGTCAGCCTGATGATGACTTGGTTTCAGAGCACCTTGGGGGAAACCCAAATTAGAGAGAGGAGAGCACGTTGTTAGAAAGAGAGGCACCAACTCTAGGAAAGTGCCAGCTGCCAAAGGAGATTCTGGCATTGTCAGGGCCAGTGTCTGACCTGTGGGAGCTGCAAAACCCTTGGCGGTGAAGATAAGAACCTCCTTCTGCAAGCAGGTGGCTCAGCCTCAGGGGAAGCACTGAAGCTGCCAGGTCACTGTGCTTGGCTGTGATGGTGTCCTCCCCCTCTCTGGGCACCAACCTGACCTGTGTCTCCCGTAACCCTGCCCAAGCAATAACCACCTGTGGTGGTCATAATGGGTGCATCTAGTCATGATGGCTGTATCTGGCTCAGCGTGGTTTTGGGCAGGCAGATAACACAACAGCCAAGGACTAACTTGAGCAATGCTGGTACTGTGGTAAATATACAAATATGACTATAGGTCAATCATCTTACCTCCATAAATAATGAACAGTCCAAGAGATCTCTGAGCTCTCCTGCACGGCAGCAGGCTGCACACCAGGATCTCCCCTTGCATATGGATGCCTCTCAAGGTTACTTCTCAAGATTTAGAGATTCCTTGCCACAACAGATCCTCGGTAAGTGACTAGTAGCATGCTAAACTTTAAAATCTTAGCTAAGTGATATAAAGGATTGATTGTGCATATATAATCCTTTAAGATGTATAAGATATATAAGATATATAAAGATATATAAGATATATAAAGATATATAAGCCTTTAGACATAAACTATTGACCAAGTCTGGGACTAGGACTGGATCCAGCTGCACCTAGACTCCTCTCTGAGATGGAATTCAGAAAGCAAAGTGATCCTTTCTGAACCTCATGACTCAATGGGACGGTGTCCCTGACAATTCTGTCTGATCATGTCCTCTATAATAACTAAGTGTTCTTTGCCATTGAATCTTGTTAAAACACTGTCACTTTTATTATGAAACTTTGTTAAATCCCTGTTTTATATCAATAAATGTATCGCTGCTTCTCTCTATGAGTGAAGTGCATCACTCCATCCATGACATTGGCTGGGCCAGGAAAACGTCCATGGGCACTTCTGTCTCATGGCAAATGCAAAGTCCTCAATTCGCCACAGGGAAGAGGCACAGGCAGAGGGCTCAGGTGACATGTGGTAACTTGTTATGCCATGGTAATTTGATTACATATCTAGCCTGAAGATGTATCTGTTACCACTCAGTGCCTTGCATTTGTGATGAGCTGAACGGCATGTCCCTGTCAGGCAGACATTTGCCTGAATGAGTAATGAATAATCATCTGGAACCCCGTTTTGTCCCCCACTTGGTGCGAGCAGTCCTGTGGCTTTCCGTGGGTGTATTTGCAGTGGGGAAGAAACACTCAGCATGAACCTGGAAGTCAGAAGCAGCCTGTATGACCACCAGTTCTGATCATACAAGAGCATCCCTGATTGGGAATTGACATTTCACGACTCTTCCTTGCTCAAATGCGGAAACTTTCCAAAGAGCTGGGGTTTTCAACTTCATTTGTTGTTATTGTGTCAAAAGGCAGATTGATCTCCAGCCCTTTCAGAGTCTGATGCCATGCCATGAGGGCAGTGGGACCAACGTTTAGAACACAGTTCCTGCCTGTCTTACAGGGCTAAATCATAGCTGCTTTGGAGAGAGGGGCAAGTGAGTAGGAGGCATGAGAAAACCTCACCCTCCTGCTCTTCCATGCAGATTGTTGGCTTTGCTGTTGGTTTTATTGCTACTTATTGGTTTGGTACATGTCAACATGTACAACGGTGCACAGACAGGAGCTAACACCCTACTCTCAGCAGGCAGGTGGAAATTAGGTGCCCTGAAGAGGCTGGCAGATTTTAAACTAGCATTAATGTCTTAATAATCTCACTCAAGGGTACTGAAACAGAAACAAGCATCCAAGAGACTGGAAGGGAAAGACTCTGCAAATGGAAATGTGAAAGGGGTCCCAGAGATGCTGGTAAGCCAAGGTCTGGAGGGATGGTGGTGGCAGAACACTGAGGCTCAAGCTGGAGTTACTCTCCCACCAGTATTCATGGCACAAAGTGGTGTGACCAGACCCAAAGCATTATCCCCAAATGCTGACCCCAGCAGGGATTTTGGGAGGTTAACCAGGCTGGATGTACTCTGTCAAGGCAGTGGATTGCTGTGCTGGTACCACGCATGATAAGCACCATGGCAAGGCAGGATGCTGCCACATCTTCAGCTGGGAAACAGTGGTGCAAGCCCATGCAAGGGGGCTATCAACGTGACCAAATGTCCTCTCTCCTACAAAAGCTCTTCCTTAGTTTCTTTCACTTAACCTAGCAGAAATTGTTCAGATTAGAACAGTTTCTCTGGGTATGCAGGAGGAGTTATTGGCTCAGCAAACTAAACACCAATAAAACTGGAATAATGAGCCATTATTTATGCAGCGGAGCCATTATGCTTTTATTTATTGCACTCACTGTAATTACAGTTTCACCAGACCTGACAGTAACACATCCTTTAATGATGTACCCAAAGAAAGGATTTATTTGAAAAAGAAAAATCCCACAAGTGTTAGTCATAACTTAACTTTCTACTGGAAATTTTTAGGAAGGGAGACAGAAAATATAAATAATGGATTTAGTAAGAAAATGTGTTTATTTGGTTTTTAACTCTTTATCATGTTTCCAACCTCGCCATCACTCTGAAAGGTCACACAGTGAAAGCTGCCGTTGTACTGCTAAACCCTGGCAGCGGTAGTGGCTGCTTTATTGCATGGGATCTAATAAACCAGCACATGCAGAGAAGCTTGTGGAAAAATGTTTGATGGTAAGTAAAGAACCCTCCTCAAACAATAAAACTTGCCTTATGGCAGCTTCTCCGGGTCTCTCACGTATTTGGCATCATCAGGTCTCTCACATCTCTCAGGTTTTCAGATGAGTTGTCTTTCCTGAGTTCTGCTCTGTCATCAAAATGTCAGTCTCCTATTCAGTTGTCGTCTAATCCACTCTTCCTTCAAAAAAAGTGAGACTTCACTTGTAAATTTGATGTAACCTGCTATCTGTTTGGCATGTTTCACCTACCACATACCTCTGTGTAGACTAGCCTCTTCATAAATATTAATATAAAACTAATACTTCGTCTGGCAGAAGAATGCATAAATGGCTAATGATGAGCTTTGTCTCCAGCTAATTTCCAGGCCTTCTCCCAGCATCCCCTCTGAATCAGAGCCTGCCCTGACCTGGCACAAGGACTAATTTTCATTGTGACCATGTCTTGCTCAGAGTGACGGCTGCCTTCTGTACTTACTAACCGCAAACAAACAGTGAAGCCTCAGTCCCTCTCTGCTAGGACTTATGACTTTGCAATATCACCATCTGACTGTTTCTGTCTGTAAGAGACGACCTGTAAATTCCCTGAAACAAATGGTGAGAGACGAAAGATGGGGCGGGGGGGTACGCTCTGAGCCTCACTGAGGAATGTCTCAAACACTCGCAAGGATGTTGAGATATGGCTGCAGTCCTGGACAATGTAGGCCTTGTGCTCAAAGAACTGACAAGATTAACACCTGCTTATCTCTTGTGAGGCCCAGGAGAGAAAACTCCTCTGGACAGCACAGGATGCGTCTGTGGGGGGGGAAGTCTTGTGAAGACAGGGCTTTCTGCTCAACTTGTAAAGCTTGTTAGTTTCTCTGTTTTCGGGGCCATCGTGTCCGATGAATGACCTTTGCCTCATTATCCACAAAATGCATATTAAACCTCACACCCCTGCATATGCTAATGAAGATTATCGAGATCATGCTAAACATACATGACTATAGGACTCATCTCTCCACCCAAATCATGCTACACGTCACCTTGGGGGGAGAGAAACCTGAGCACCGTAACAACGGGGCGGGTTGTACTGATACTGCGAACATAAAAAGGGCAAAGTAAGTGCCCCTAAAAGTAGAAGGAAGGAAGAAGAAGAGAAGACTTTTTTCCCTGGAGATCCAAAGAGGAGCGCTTCTACAAACTAGAGACCCCCGTTGGCTGGACCAACGCTGGAACCAGGACCGGTGATCTCTTTATCTCTCTCTCTCTCTTTCTCTATCCCTATGTTTCTTTTTCTTTTCTCTTTTTCTTTTAAAGTTAAGTACGTAACGCAAGTCATACCTTACCACTCACCATAATTCATGGTATAATTTGTTGTATATCTGCTGCTAAGTAACGCAAGGCATACCTTACCACTTGCCATACTTTGTTTTACTGTTTGCCATAATTTGTTGTATACCTAAACAATTATCGTGAACCTAGTTAAGACATGTATTAATCACTGTGGGAATCTAATAAATGTTTTTGTATGGACCTTGAGAGTTGTCTCACCTTAGTCCACACTGTTGGGGATTTGCAAATCTGAGTCACTTCCCCCCCTCTCTCGTGAGTGGGGCGTGACATTGTCTTTTACAATGATGTTCAGAGGCCCCAGCTAAAACCAAGACCCTACTGTGTCAGCCACGTAATGACCACATAGAAGATGCAGCCACCTGTGAGATCCACTACAGCCATACTTGACTCAAGCTTGATTTTTTTTCCAGTGTATAGATTCAAACTTAAAATGCCGTGGACGGGATAAACCATGTAGCTGGATCCTGCCTTAGAGATCTAGATCTGTGCTGAGGGACTCCTGAGATCAGCATCCCAGGTAGGAGCATGTCTCCAGAGATGCCACTTCTAGGTCTGACTTTGTTTGCACTGAGAGGTTGTGCAGTAATCCTAAATGTGGTGGGAGTTCAAGCACCATTGTTCTGGACTGGGTTGAGCTTTCTTCCAGCACCTTTTCTGAGAGTGATCTGTTATTTGGTGAATCGCTGTTTGGCTCAGGCACTGGGGGCATCCACAGTGGTGCATGTGCCAAGTGTTCGCGGCCTCTGATGATGTGATTGGCACTGAGCTGGAGGGGAGCTGACAGCTCCTCACAGCAACTCCGGCAACACCACCAATAACAAACAATGAGGGGAAAAGACATAGTTTCAGTGTGGTGAAAAAAGAAAACCCCACCAAGAACGAGGGAAAGTGTGCAGAAGTTCCTGATGCTTAATTATTTTGTTTGTTTAAAAGTTTGCTGCCTTTTTGTGCTACTCCTGTCCCGCATGAGGCTGTGATAAAATAACTTATTTGCTGTTTGTTCTGGCAGCAGAGGAACAATCTCTTCATTTCTCTTTCTGCTTTCTTTAAATGAAAGTCTGTCCCCATGTTAATCTCTGAAGTCACCCCCTGCGTTTCTTCATGATTGTCTTCGCGATCCATGTTGACTGGGTTACTGAAGAAAACTACTAGTTGCTCATAGCCAGGGGAACATGCCTGCATTTATTTACATCTGAAAGCAAGCAAGCAAAACTTAGACTGATTTGTGGCTTTATAAACTTTTTTCTGAAACTATATGGCATTTATCACAGCCAGCCCTGGCATCCTTCCTCCCATGTGGTTTGCTGCAGTGACTTGTCAAGTCTTATCTTGGATTAGGTTGTTAGCTCTTCAGGACTGAGGTGTTAGCCTCTGTGTTTGAATGACATTTGCTGGGTCATGTAGACCAGAACTATTTAAGAAAAGCTCCAGGAGTCTTCTTTCTTATGATGAAAGTAGTTAGGGATTCAGAATTTGTTTTCTGCTCCTGTTCAGCCAGAATTCCCAGCTGTGCTGAACATTCATGCCAAAAGGCATCAAATACATTAGCCTACTTGCAGAAAGGGACTGGAACAACAATGAAGCAGGGGAAATCAAATAAGCAGCCATGGAAAAGTTGCTTATAATATTGACCCGGGTCCATGAAACCTTCATTAAATGATTCCTTGGGCAACGTCAAAGGAGCAAAAGAAGTATTTGGACCTATAATTGCTCCTGCTGCTAAGGCAGTGGACTGCAGATTGATCCAAAGTCCCAGCATGAGAGTGTCTCCAGGAAGAGCAAGTTAGAATACCAGAGTTAACCCCTTCATGGTGTCACCAAATCTTTTTGAGTCTGTAGTCTTCACCAGGTTTTCAGGACAGATTTTGTGGCTGTCTTTGGCAAGATACCAAACCCAAAGATACTGTCATGGTGTGACCAAATTCAAGTGTCTGACAGAGCAGACCTTAGTACTGGTAAAACAGAAATTACAAAGGTGTGTTCACCAGAGCTTAAATAGAAATGAGCCAAGATTTTAGTTGCTGGCAACAGAACTGGAACAGGTTGCATGTGAACAGTGGTTCTGTCCGTCTGAATGATATGGGTGTTAGTACAGCATCTGTGGAGGGAGACAGGAGACTATTAACTACACTGAAGAAGTAAAAGGGGAGCACAATTCCAAGTTTATTCCATAGAAAAATTAACACCCATAGAAATGGCATATTTTTCTGACCAAGACTAGGTCTGTGCTGCAGCTGGGGCTAAGCAGGGCACATCAGGTCTTTGGAAACTGTGCATGCACAGGGAGCAGTGGATGTATATTTCCTTGGAGGATGCTTTGAAAGGCTGCTCCCTTTGTCTCTTTCACTCCTCTTCCTGGTCACATCCAGGGTAGGAGTCTGCAGTATTGACTGTTCAGTGCAGAATATAATTGCCACAATAGAGAGGGCTGCCACAGGGGAACCGCTGACTGTGCTTTGATGGGGTAGAGCTTGGAGAAGTTTGGGGATAGCAAAGGTGATCAGAGGTACAGAGAGCTTTCATACAGAGAGCTTTCATACAAATAGCTACTGAGTAAACTCGGGTCCCCTTTCATCTGAAAAGTAGGTGATTGGCAGAGGACAGGATGAATGTCTCTCAACTCGTGAGCAGAACTGGGTTAGGGGAATAAGGACCCAATTTTCAGGTCTTCTCAACACAAGAATGAGGAAGTATTAAATGAAACTGGTGGGTGCTAAGTTCAATGCTAGCAAAGCAGCAATTGACTTTTTGATTAGCATGTAGGTTAACTCCAGAGCACCTCAGTGTAAGATGTTAGAGATACTGAAAGTTCTGGAGATGAAGAGACCTCAGTGAAGAGGTAATTCTGAGATCACAAATATCATCAGGTCCACTGAGATTAGAAATATCATAGGAAAGATGTCTGGCTTAGGAAGTCCTTGAACGTTAAGGAGTGGGAGGCAGGGAGAGTATGTGGGGGAAATACCATATACCTTTGTCCTGGTCTTATTAATTTCCCTAGGCATTCACTTTTACCATACTGAGAGAGCAGATACTAGGCTAGATAGACCTTCTGTCTGATGCAGTAAGGTGGTTTTATGTTTTATACACACTCCTATGTGTATGTGTATAGAAAAGTTAACAGAAATATTAGGTGTTCCTGGGGATGGTTTGCCTATTATGTTGGATGACATTTAAAGCACATTTTTTTTCTTTGTATATAGCATCTATCTGCACATGCTGATAAATGACTTATACTCTGGTTATATTATCCACTAAATTTCAGCTAATCAGATATGTTAAATGTCTGAGCCTCAGGAACAGAATTAGCTACTCAAAAAAACCCATCCATTGAGGTCTTCAAATCTTCAGTGCCTCTAGTCAGGTGTGCTTTAGCCAGGCACAATATAGAGGCAACATGATGAAATATTAGGACATGGAGTTTTCGGGAGTGGAAGATCCAACAGTTCCTTCTGGCCTCACCTAACCTAGAGAGTCTACAAGGCATAAACATCTTAATGTGAGCTAGACACCCAAGGCTTACTCCATAGTCTCTTGCAAGGAATTGGTTTGTTCAGGATATAACTCACCTGACCTGTTCCAGCTACTTACTTTACGGATAAGTAAAGTATACAAGACTATACAAGTCTATACAAGAAGCCCCAGGGAAGTGGGTCGGATGTTAACATTTGCAAGAGTTAGATCAGCCCCATCCTCTGAGTCATTTCTGTCTCTAGTTTTCTAAAAGTGCCTGGGGATTCACAACTCTGCCAATATCTTCTGGTTTTAAATTATAAACTCCACAGGTGTACTACTATTATGGAAGAAAAATACCATGCCATATTCAGTCATGTCATTGAAACTCTATGATTTCAGTGACATTTCACAACTGAATAATTTAGTCACCTGGACAGAGGTCTTGATGAGATTCATTTATTTTAAAACTATATGTAAATGTATTTCCTGTCTTGGTAAGCTTATTGGCTTTTTCTTAAATTCATTACAAAGAGAAACGAGAACAGAGAATTCTTCAAAGATGCTCTGAGAGTTATCTTGTTTGCTTATTCAGAAGAACTTCATGGAAATTCATAAGAACCACAGAATTATTTCAAAATCAATCACAAGACATATACTGTACATTTCTGTTTGTTCCTTACGCTTGGATTGAGTTCAACACCAGGAAAAAAATATTCAACGCCTGATTTCTTTATTAAAATCTGGAGTTTTTTTGTAGAGTGAGACAAAAAACAGTCAATCTTTCTTTCCTAATGTCTGATCTCTCAAGAGAAACAAAATCGAACTGACCTAGTACTACAGATACAATCCCATTACATTTTTCTTGCCAGAACAGTTCAATGTGATTTGTTTGGCTTCCCGCGTACATTTGAACATAAGTGTATTCAAAAGGGAGTCAATGAATGCAAATAAATCCTAGCCCTATGGGTAACTCTCTAATCTGAACTGATGCAAATTTTATGCAGTGTCGTGCTTATGGACCAAAGCTTAAGATAGGCTGTTTTACCTAATCTCTTTTCATCTCCACAGACTCTCTAATAGAAGTGAAATGAAGGTGAAATACTTTGCTGTGCCCAGAGTGTCATTCGTCTTTAAGATGCTCTCACCAGTAAAATATTCCTGCTTTTAAGTTTAAGCACATCATATGGAGCAGTTTGATTATACAGGCAGATCTCTCGGGGACTTCCACAGTTCATTTTGGGGTGAAAATCTGCCTAACCATCCTGTCTGGATCCTTTATCCAACAAGCCACATCAGTGGACTGAGGTGTGTGAAGGGATGTATGTGTGTAAGGGGGAAGAGTGGAGGTCAGTGCTGTTGTACATCTAGATCTCACCTATGTAAGCAAATTTGAGACAAAGGCGTGTGACTGACCAGGGGACTAGAAAGGGCTCCCAGTCCCTAGTCTGAAGGTACCAGTGACAGGCTGCTGGGGATCTCACCAGGTGAGCTTACCTCAGCCCCATGGTACAGTAATAACAGCCGCACACGGGTACAGAGAAGCTGTGGTTTAACCTGAACTTTCTAATTCCTACTTTCAAGCACACAGATAAAACTGAGCATTTTCATTATCTGAAATAGTCTCTTATTCAGCCATAGGCTTTAACAGGTAATGTTAGAAATTTCATAACCACTCCTTGTTTTTTTTTCCCCAAAGAAAAAACTCAGCTGCCCACATGCAACTTTAGAGTAGAAAATGTGGACGGACAATGTCCTCTACATTTTGGGCAAACGGGACTTGACCCTGAGGTAAAAAACGGGCAGCAGAAACATGAATGATGAACACTGCTACTACACCGTTCCTGTTATTTCATAGATCAGAATTCCCTCGTCCTACAGATCCTCAGAGTGTCACTTAATATTAGACATCTAAATTGGAGTTGGTCACATTGGGTTAATTTTATAGTCAATGGAGAGAAGTAGTCTCTAATAAGGTGATGATGCAAGCGAGCCACCCTGGACCCTCTTTTGGGATTACATGTATCTCCCATAAGGTCATCATTTTCTGCCTATAAATAGAAAATGGGCTTCTGGTCACTAGTTTTGACTGAAATACCTAATTTTTGGAAGCTACATTAGGGTGAGTGAATTCCATTCTTTGATTTAAATTGTGTCTGGGATGGCTATATACATTTGATAATGTTTCAGATAACCTTCATTTTCCCTATTCTCCCTAATGGAAGAAACAGCCCCAAAAGCAGATTTTCCATAGCCCAAACAACAAAAAGGTAAAGGGTAAGTAGTTTTACCTATTTCCCTTTACTTTTATAGGCTGAAATAATAAACTACCTTCAGTAGGAGACTTCTGTATAGAGAGGGCAAACCAATGCTATGGGATTCATGTGGCAGAGTAGAGTCCACAACAGCCGTGATCTTTTTTTGGCACCCCCAAGGAAGGCAAACAGTGTGGTAGAGCTGTGGCAGAAGTTGCCTCAGGCGGGAAACGTGATGCTGTAAGTGACACCCGCTCCCCATCTGTCTGGAGAAAAGAAGTCTGTGCTGGCGAGTGAGAGAGGAGTGAAGGGAAGCACTGAATTTCTTAAAAGGAAGCCAGAAAGTTGCACTGATTTACTCTATTGGACAAAGATGCCAGCGTTAAGTTGGCTTATTTTTTCTTTTTTTGAACTGGAGGGAAATCTGAAGGATAATTTTGTCACTGTAAATGACAATGCTTAAGGCAGAGACGTTTTAGCATCAATAGGTATTAAAAGTGAGATGTAAATGGGAACAAAGGAATATATTTAAAATCTACTTCAATACAAAAATAGTTGATAAACCACCCTATAATTCTCTCCACTGCATGGTCTGTGCTTCCTGTAACGAAGGCACCTATTGTTCACACAGAAGCTCTGCCTGCTCCAACAAAGAGGAAAAATAAAAGTTGCATTTACATAACAAAAACGTATTTCAAAAGATTAGATTGGCCAAATTCACCTCTGGAGGAAGTTACCTTTTCCATCAGTGGATTGGTTTGGTCTGAAGCACCTAAATCTTAAAAGTTGTTGAAGAAAAGATGGTTGTCTTGGCTGTCTTGCCACAAATTAAGAAGCTGATTGCAGAGTCTCTCTTAACAATATCAGACATTTGCCTCTCATCTGTGAATTTCACTTCATTACTTTTCCCCAAAATGCAATTTTACAAAGATGTGAATTCAGGAAGTTTCAAGCTGAGTATTTACTTCTGGTGAGATAACTCAGGGGTTTCTCAGGAGATGTGCTTGGGAAGCTTTGGCCCTGTAATTAGGACAAGAACAGTTTGGCAATAGAAAGCATAGAGATACTTTTTTAGCAGTAGAATGTATGAAAATTGTTCAACTGCCTTTGCTGTCTTTCCTTGTTACTGTCGAAATGTGGAAATAGCTACCTCTGAAGTTAGTTGTGTACCTAAGGAGAGCCCTAAATAGAAGTATTAAGTACTGTGTATAGACAGTATTCCTTTTGAATAACTCTCCCAAAAAAGCTTCCAGAACACGTGCCCTTGTATTAGGTCAGGATGTGGCCATTTTCCTGAATTAAAACACACAGCTTCACATTGAGATACAATGCCTGTACCAGCATCTGGTGAAGTTGAAACTCTGATGCTGTTGCCTGTCATTCTCTGCAGCGTACACGTCTTTTAGTATATGTGCATACTATCTACACATATATATTTTGTGATTTTTTTTTTCTTTACTCTGTTCCTCCAAAAGAACGAAAAGCAGTGGAAAGGAGTTATGGCTTCTAGGTGTGCTCTGTGTTTTTCCACATGTGCAGGATGCAGCTGCACATATAAAAGGTGTTGGATACACTTAGAGAAGGGACATGGAGGTTTGCGGATGTGTTCATCTGTCTCTGCAGCTTTGTCTAACTCTCTGGGAAGCAAGACAAGTAATCTGTTGCTAACCTTAATCCTGACTGGCTGCTGGGAGCTTGCAGGGTGGGATGCTGAGACCTCCGTGTTACCACCCTGAGAAGAGTCTGGGCAACACTGGGGGCACTACAGACAAGTTTGGCTGGAGGAATGAGTGTCATATGTGTCTATCAAAAAGCCGATGAGCCTATGCCATGCCAGACCCTTGTGTTTATCAGCATCTAAGCCCATGCAAGCAAGGCATGTTGTAGACTTGTGGCCTAATAACCTCTGAAATAAGCATTCACACCAGTCCAAATACTCCTTGTGATGTTTTAGAGTATTTCTACCAAATTGTTGGAGTGTATCAAATGTCCAAGAACTCTAACTGTTAGTGAGCAAATGTAGAGTGCTCTTGTTAAAGTTGACCAGCAGAAAAGGACCTGAGGATGTTGGTCAAAAGCCAGCTGACTATGAGTCAGCAGTGTTGCCCAGGTGGCCAAGAAGGCCAATAGCATCCTGACTTGTATTAAAAATAGTGTGGTGAGCAGGACTAGGGTAGTGATTGTCCTGTTGTACTCGGCACTGGTGAGGATGCACCTCAAGTACTGTGTTCAGTTTTGGGCCTCTCACAACAGGAGGGACATTGAGGTCCTGGAGCTTGTTCAGAGAAGGGTGACAAAGCTGGTGAGGGGTCTAGAGAACAAGTCTTATGAGGAGCAGCTGAGGGAAATGGAGTTGCTTAGCCTGGAGAAAAGGAGGCTCAGAGGAGACCTTATTGCTCTCTACGACTGCCTGAAAGGATGTTGTAGCCAGGTGGGGGTCGGTCTCTTCTCCCAAGTAACAAGTGATAGGACAAGAGGAAATGGCCTCAAGCTACACCACGGGAGGTTTAGATTGGATATTAGGAAAAATTTCTTCACCAAAAAGGTTATCAAACATTGGGACAGGCTGCCCAGAAAATTGGTGGAATCACCATCCCTGGAGGCATTTAAAAGAAGGGTAGACGTGGTGCTGAGGGACATGGTTTAGTGGTGGTTTTGGCAGTGTTATGTTCATGGTTGTTCTTGATGATGTTAAAGGTCTCTTCCAACCTAGATGATTCTATGATTCTATGACCAAGCACCATTTGGCGGGTTTGCCAGACATCAGCCCCGAGTGACATTCTGGAGGCTCCTGGAACAGCAGAGCCTATTTTGGTGTTCAGCTGGTATACAAGAGTAAGGGAAGGGTAACTGGTATCTATTGCAAAGCTTTGGTATCCTCCTGTGAGGAGCTGTATATGCATACCTCCACTAATCCTCCTGTATTTCATGATAATTTCATTTATTGTCTCACTGCATTTACTTTTATTAAAGCAGTTCACAGAGGTGTCGTTCCTCAGTTTAGTTCAGTAACAAAACTAAGTACCTCATCGCTTGCTACGGGAGAGGAAAACAGATGTCTCAGGCTGTTTTCTTATACTGTCTGGTTTTTATTGTCTTCATATGTCAGCTTTAGTCAACAGGGGAAAAAGTACTCTTAAAGTGCAAGCAAGAGAATGTTGTCATTCCTTAGGCTCATTCAAAACTCTTGAGGTGCCAGAATAGTTTCATGAAGAATATACCGTGCATAATGGCTTCCGTCAAACTGCGCTTCACTCCCATCCATCAGGATTAAACCAGATTTAAGTTGAAACCAGCCTGCAGAATACGTTATGTCTTTGGAAAAGACATATACATGCAGATTTACAGCAGCCAGCACTGGGAGCTGAGTAACAAAAAATCACTCTTCCTCTCTGTTTGGGAGGTATTTAATCATTAGAGACTATCCTGCTCCCATGGAGTTCAAGAGAAGTAGGAGAGGATGCCTCAGGTTTTCAAAAATAGCCTGCCTTAAAAGTAATATCAAAATGTCCACGGCGTGAGACATATGAGAAAGAGAAACAGTATCGTGGGGTTCTTGCTGCATGGCAGCTGAGGAACATTACATATTCATGAAAAAGCAATACAGCCCCAACACTGCGTAAAACTCCTTTGACAGTTTTAGTTAAGTAGCGTCTGCCTACCTTTCTTCTAAAAACTCACATTTCTGTAAGTTTCTTAGGATCCACCACCTGCAGAGCAAATAAATGTATTGGTCTAAAGGGCTGATTTAAATGGTGGAAACAGTTGTGTAGGGGCAACCCTTATTAATGATTTTTGAATTTTAGTTCAACAAATTTGACCGAATTATTATTATTTTTAGGTCATGATTTGAAGTGAAGCTATCATTCCAGGATATTTTGTCTAAGCTGATCACTCTCTTTTTAAAGGAAATCTATGAAAGAGTCTAAGACATTAATTTAGCTCTAGATATGATAATTATCCATTTAATATCTGCTGGCATTTTCCTGCAGCTATAAACTAGTGGCTACGAATCAAGCCTGTCACTTCTTTACAGTCCTTCCCCTCTACAAAATAACAGCCCAATTTATCACCTCATTATACAAATTTTGTGCCAGCATATCTTCTCTCAGTTCTGTGAAATTGCAGAATGAAAGCGGAGGCATGCAATAGCATATAAATGTCTCAAAGTCTTTAGAATTCACGTTTTTCCTAGTTTCTTGCAGTACTGAAAGTGCCATTAATTCTACGTGAATAGTAGTCTTTCCTTTGGCCCCGATTTTCCTCCACTCATTAGTTCTTATAGTAGACATAAATCAAAATATCCTCCTGGATCAGCTCAGAAATCTTCAGGGTTTTTGCTCTCATGAGTTCACACCTGCTACACCTTTCCAAATAATTTCTTTGGTGTTTAGAAAAGATCTCCTATTCTAATTTTCTCCTGTTAGAGAGTCTCCCAAGGAGCTCAACTTTGTCTCTTTTCCCTCACTTTGATTTCTTCTCCTAAGCTTCCACTTCTTTAAGTCTTGAAGATATCTCTGAGTCAAAACTAAAACTTTGCCATTTTTACCTTTTCTATGCAGTATTTACCTCTGTTTCACAAATTTCTAACTTTGTTATATGGATTCTTATAACTCATAAGTAGTAATGGGTAATCTGTGATACTTTTCTGCATTCAGATTCTAATATTTGGTTTTCCTTATTACTCTTATATCTCACAACTTGTTAGATTTTTTTACTTTGCACCTGTTTCAAGGAGGGATCAAAGTGTGACCTAGATGGGAGAACATGCAGCCGTTCTGTAGGTTGTACCAGTGTGGAGATAATGACAGAGAAAAAAATAACACCCTTGTGGCAATTCTGCCCTAATTCCACTAACCTCTAGTAATAAAAAATCAATTTCTCTGTTAAAAAAAAATAAATATATTCATGTGCTTCTACTTCCAAAGAACATTTTCCTCTTCTTTTCTTAAGGACAATATCCCCAAGTTGGATTTTGTTCCAAAGTCAGGGTAACATATTTTTCTTCAGGTATTACAGTAAATTTATGAAAGTTTCACCTTCAGAAAAGTTTGTTGCCTCCTTTTTTTGACTGACAGGCAGCCAGAGATCTTTCCACTGTAGCCCACAATTTTTCCTCTCAGATTTGCCTGCAGACACACCAACAATCCCTAGGGAACTCAGCAACAAAATAGCTATCAAAAGTTTGTCCTAGATATCTTGGTCCTAAAGCATTCTATATGCCGTTGCGTATGTGCATATGCCATATGTGGGAGGGGTGACATACTGCCTTGGCTGCCTGTCTGTTTGTGAAGTGAAGGGTAAAGGCTTCAGAGTTCATTAACAGTCCCTACTGAGAAACCTGTCTCTCTTTTTTTGACCAAACCAAAAAACCCCTCTCTGTATTCATTATAAGCCCTGCACTCCGATTCTACTTCAGCCCGACCTCTGCTTAATGTGCTTGAGGTAAAAGGATCCCACAGTCCATTTGGTAAATTGCTGTAAATGTTCTGCAAGCGCCCTCTGACAGTGTACACAGAGCAATTAGCAGCTCTCCCTATCCAGAAGGGTTACGTACAAACAGCTCGGGCCATAACTGCTTGTGACACCCTCGCAAGGCTGTGTAGGACACAGTGCTTGATTAAGGCTGTAATTTAATACTGGGACCACTGCTGCTGCCCGTGAGGCTGTTTCCCTGTCTTTTTCAGTGCTGCAGAACCTCTCCCGGGATTCCCAGGGGAACTAAGTCATAACGGATGATCATCATTGGTTTTAATGCCACTTGTATTGCCTAATCATTTTCGCTGTTTATGATCTCAGGAAGATGCTATTAAAAGAGCTTTATCCGGCATGTTCACTGTGCAAGAAGAGAGTTTTTGGACTGCATGTCTCATTGGGTTGCATCGTTTTGGTGCAAGGTGCTCTCTGTATTTGTAACCCCTCTCTGCACCTGCTGCATTTGGATAATTCAATTCCATGCCTGGTAACTACTTACAATTAAAATGGGTATGCTATATTTAAAGATTAAGGCTCTGAAGTCATGGGACAGAGAGCTGAAGAGAGAAAAGCAGTTTTTCTTACTCTGTCTCTCCAGCTGTGGTGTGTTGCCACGTGCTGGGTTTCCAATTCCACAAAGATCAACCTCACACACTCGTCATGCTTGATGGGCTTCAGATGTCAGAAAAGAAAACGCAACAAGTGAGCTCACCACCAAGAAGGTGCCCAACCTTTGGTGACCTTCTTTGCTTCAGAAGATATCAAAGGCTTCTCAGCATCATTAGCAGTAATTAAGGATTCTGTCTGGGGAAAATAGTTTATAGCGTTTGACACTTTTTCCATGACAGTGAGTATCCTCAGGCCTCTGAGGGGGAAAGCAGGGTAGGGAAGTGCTGCTGAACTGCAAAGGAGGGGTTCACAGAAGTGCTCAGTATTGGCCCCATCACCATCCCACTGAGCTCTGAGTCGAACAGACTTCACAGAGGCAGGATTAGACCCACAGCCCCACCTCAGCTGTTTGTCCTCACCCACGTAGCACCTCAGGAACATGCATAAAGCTGCAAAGTATACAAACCCACATTTCTTCTGCTGTCAGAACCATGTGACCCAGCAGACGGTAGCCAAAGCAGGTCTGTCCCTGCTCCCGTCTCCCGTATGCTGCTGCAGGACAGGGACACACCTCAGAAGAGCCGGAGGGAGGGTGACCATCCCTAACCAGCACCTTGGTGATGCTTTATCTGCCCGGCTGGGAGACAGCCCACTAGG
This sequence comes from Ibidorhyncha struthersii, assembly GCA_013398815.1. Taxonomy (NCBI): domain Eukaryota; kingdom Metazoa; phylum Chordata; class Aves; order Charadriiformes; family Charadriidae; genus Ibidorhyncha; species Ibidorhyncha struthersii. The sequence continues at coordinate 160,987 of VZSZ01008381.1, forward strand.
GAAAGGCTGCAGACCCCAGAACACTCAAGGGCCAGCCCACCCTATGCTGTATACTACTTAAAATGTGATGGACTTTAGCATCGTGGGAATGCTGACACCATAGTTTGCAATATATAGCCTATTCCTTTTTAAAAGCTTCAGACTTTTTCTGATATCTTCTTAACCAAATAGTAAGTGTCCTCGCTGGATTTAGTAAGTGGCTGTTCCAGTGTCACTCGTCACTCACAGTCACTGCATGGGGTTGGGGAGAATTTGTAAATTCAGTTGCAAATTTCTCGCAAGGTGTGTTTCAGTTGGAAACAGTTGTTTTCTAGAATGGATGGTTCTCCACAAGAGCAGACACATGAAATTCAAAGCTTTTGGTAATGAGCTGTGTGTCGATTTTTCCTTATCTGAACATTTTGAGCTTCATTTCAAAATTAATTTTACTTTCTTGTAAGATCTTAGCTGAAAAGTTTAAAAATTGAAACAACCATTGAATATTTCCATGTTTTGAGAATTATTATGATAATTTTATGTCATCAGACATTTACAACATCTTTCTATTTTATATTCTTCAGAATATCTTTCCCCAAATCTGTGAATGCTTCATGAAGGAAACATTCCAGCTCCCCTCCAATTTTTCAATTAATGCTGGCAGTTGTTGTTAGTCATGTAGCAGGATGAAGAACAGAATGAAAGAGAAACATATCTTTCAGCTGAAACATTCAGTTAGTCAGTCACAGAAAAAGAAAAAAAACACCTCACAATGAAAGGCTTTCTTTTACCATTATAAGCCTGAAGACATTTTTTCTCTTTAGGCTATTTCCTAGGTGAGGAAAAAAAGGCAAAATGGAAGACACAAAGTTTAAACAAATATTAAAACTTCTTGAAAAAATAAATTCATTTTATACGTTAAGCGAATATGAATTCCAAACCAAGACTGACATATTTATCTGTCAAGGCTTACCGACACAGTGTGATAAACAATCTTCCTTCATCTGTTGAGTGAAAAATAAGTTTTAATCAGAAGTCAAATAGAAAGAAAGAACGGGGTTGATGTGTTGTCAAACTGTGGGTCCTTCCCAAGCACTGAGGGCATTAGAGCAAGTTGCAGCCCAACCTTCTGCTCTCTTCCCACTCTTGCCCTCAGGGAAATTGTGAGAGATGTTTGTACCTCCTCTCTAATTCAGCTTCAGAATTGACATGATATCAGGGTATCTGCAAGCCTAAAGCAGGCGTTACTGCATCAGCTTATCCTTAGATTTGGAAGGGTTTTAGCAGGGTTGATTGTATTTATCTCTATCTATCTCTATCTCTGTTCATATCCATATCCATAATCGTATCTATATCAAATAAAATTTTAGCTTTTAGGCTTGTTGATTGAATAAAAATGAAAACAACTTCTTCATGTTATGCCTAAACATCTCAGTCCTATAAGCAAAAAGTTAGTGATCAGCTTTTGATAGGTTTTTTTTTGGTATTTAAACTGACAGACAAAAGCAAGGCTTCTATGTTTTTTTCATCTTTTTTTGATGTGAGATATAAATGTATTTCATCGTGATTTTGTTACTTGAAAGTAAATATACTGCAAATTGTTTAGTTCATAAGTGACAGCAATGTCAGATTTTCTATTTAATATGCCTGTAGTATATAGATAAACTAGGAAAGCTGCCTAGAAAATGAGTAAAGAAGGTGATTGCATGAAGTTTAGGGTGAAACCTTCATTTTTTCTGCCTATGAACAAAGGATAAACTATGTAGCTGTCACTTTTACCTCCTCATAAGGCTGAAGTTGGATAGAGTTTCTCCTGGCCTCCAAACCTTCAGGTTAAGGTGTACTTGTGGTTGGTTGATCTTCCATGGTGTTCCAATGCAACGAGTCCTCTGGTGAGGAACAGAACTGGCTCAGATATTGCAAACTGCCAGATCAGAGATGATTTGGCTTTTCATATCCTGCCTGCACTTACAGCAGCTGACTACTCAGCATGTGTTCTGCAAGCTTCTCTTTGCAGAAGTTCATGTTTTCAATCCATTTGTGTAGTGAAGGTAGGTCCTAATCCATTTAGCATCCTCCACCTTGCTCATGAAGAGGTGAGAAAATAGTGGGGTCAGTTTGGTGCCTAAAGCTGTGCCCAATGCATCATATTTGAAAATGAATTCACCAAAGATGGGGGAAAATTATTTCAATCATTTCAGTGACATGACTGATCTGCAAGTCTTAATGTAAGTTTTATTATTGTCATGGGTTAATATGCCACAATGACTTCTCAGTCATTTAATGTTTTGGCATGAGTATTGTTATTAGGGTCATTCCCTCTCTTTTTTTTGCTTTAAATCTTACTGGTCTACTTCAGAAGTAGTAGGGGTTATGTTGCAGAGCCATGAAGTATATTTTAAGATTATTTTCTCATAGTGCATGGGAGCATGCGATGATTTGTTGGATTTGATCTGCAGTGAACTAATCAAAGTGAAGGTGGTAGTGTCTTACCCTGGTTTCTTCTCACAGATTTGTAAATCAGCTTTAGCACTGTACATGGCATCCACGGGGAGGCATGTGGTAACTCCTCCGGCAATAATGTGCTTCTCACACAACCTTAGGCAGTTGATGCTGCTGCTGTTCTTCTTTCTTTATGCAGTAGCATCTCCCTATCATAACTGTCATAGCTTCCTTGCTGAAAATTCAAAGCCCTAAATCTTCTAAAATCATGATTCGTTTAAGTAACTCAGCTGAAGCTCTAATCTTAGACTTTACAACGTATGATATGGAAACTAAGGCTTATTTATGCTTGAAATCCACCAGAATAAATTCTGAAAGGCAGAAATGTGAGATATCAACAAAACAGACATTTTCTCATTTTCCTTATACATATAACTGTAAATCTGATTCCCATGTTTCTTACAGAAGTTCAGATTTTTTTCCACTAATATAAATCCCAGAACTTAACGGGTGTTTTTACCAAATATGAAGCTGAATTAAACTGAGTTCTTACCATGCAGAGGAGAGTAATTGATAGGTTGAATCCAGCTCCAAACTATTTGGATCCCCTGAATCATAACTGTAGGGGAGGAAATCTCTGAGGGACCATCTCCGTATTTGCATATTACTGCTGCTTCTCCCAGGTACAAATATAAAAATAGAAAGACAGCAAACATGAATGGGTGTTATCTTACATATTAGCATTTACTTACATAGTATTAAATTTTCCAAAAGAATCTGGGCAAAATTTCCCTGCCTGCAGGACATGGCCAGACTGCCCAATTCAGAGACACACAGAGATGAAGAGAGTGATGTAGAGCCCCTGGCCTGTGTGGAGACACAGAGCTGGGCTGTGTCATTTTTTTATTGAAGTTAAGGTGGTGTCCATCCCTCAGTCAGCCTCGCCAGGACAACACAGGCTGCTCTACCATGTTGCGTTTCCAGGATGGGCTGCACAAAAAACACAGCTTCAGGCCATACTTCAGGAAGCACGTGGCTCCTGGGTTACTTTGGGCTCCTTGCAGGAGGCACCTCTTCTTGGTTAGTCTTCATGGCTAGAAAGACATCTGTAGATGATTTCTTAGGGGTAAGAGTGTCATGGGGGCAGGGGTAGGGGTAGCAGCTACCCCCGCTGCTACTCCTGGCAGCCTGCAGATTTGGTGTACTATCAGTGAGGTTGCTGGTGGAAGAAGTGAGCATTAGACCACAGACTGCTCTGGCTGTATTGTCACACACCTCCCTGGGGATGTCATCCAGGGTAGCTCCCATCCTCATATGTGGTCCTTTCCCCAACCCCAGACCCATCAGGGCAAAGCAGCCTGGAGACGACTCTCCTGGCACAGCTCCACCTCTGCACAGTGCCCCGTGCACAGCGTGATGGGAAACGGGCCCCTTTAGTCCAAGCAGCTCTGCCATTTGCTTCCTTTTGCAAAATGCTGCGCAATAAGAACAGGAAGATGAAACATAAAGAAAAAAATGTATTTCAGCTCTGCAGTTCCAAAGGTCTGTTGGCATCAGCCCTTCAGGGACTTTCAGGTGGAAGAAGGGAGTTTACAATAGGTGGAAAAAGGGGCTGACTGCTTGGGAGGAATACAAGAATGCTGTCAGGGTATGCAGGGAGGAAACAAGGAAAGCCAAGGCAGCCTTGGAATTGAACCTAGCGACGGATGTGAAGGCCAACAGGAAGGGTTTCTTTAAGTATATAGGAGACAAAAGGAAAACTAGGGAAAATGTGGGCCCGCTGTTGAACGAGACAGGTGCTGTGGTGACAGAAGATGCAGAGAAGGCGGAGTTGCTAAATGCGTTCTTTGCTTCTGTCTTCACTGCTCGGGCCAGTCCTCGGGAAACCCAGACTTTGCAGGTAACAGAGAAGTCTGGAGGAAGCAAGACTTTCCCTTGGTTGATGAGGAGCAAGTTAGAGATCAGTTAGACAAACTAGATATCCACAAATCCATGGGGCCTGATGGGATGCACCCTCGAGTGCTGAGGGAGCTGGGGGAAGTCATTG
>VZSZ01008381.1:166175-253078 GCA_013398815.1 Ibidorhyncha struthersii
CCAGCAAAGGGCTACAAAGATGATTAGGGGATTGGAACATCTTTCATATGAGGAGAGGCTGAGGGATTTGGGTCTCTTTAGTCTGGAGAAAAGAGGATTGAGGGGGGATCTTGTTAATGCTTTCAAATACTTGAAGGGAGGATGCCAGGGGGATGGGAGCAGTCTTTTTTCAGTGGTGCCCATTGATAGGACGAGGGGTAATGGGCACAAACTTGAACATAGAAAGTTCCATCTTAACATGAGGAGGAACTTCTTTACTTTGAGGGTGGTGGAGCACTGGAACAGGCTGCCCAGAGAGGTTGTGGAGTCTCCCACTCTGGAGACATTCAAAACCTGCCTGGACGCTGTCCTGTGCAACCTGTTGTAGGTGACGCTGCTCTGGCTGGGGGGTTGGACTAGATGATCTCCAGAGGTCCCTTCCAACCCTGACTATTCTGTGATTCTGTATTAAGACTGAATATGGTGATAACTGCATGTTTTATCAGCTGTGGGTTTTTATTGTGATGTTTCTTATTTTTTAAGCAGTAACACATTAGAATGGTTTATAGAAATAATGACATTAAAGAGAAATAATTTCTAAAGGACGTTGAAACCATCTACTGTTGAAAAGTATGAGGGCCAGTGAAAGTATCACGCTTTTGCCATATTGCTTCCAACAGAAGAGAAGTCAAGTGTATGCAATAGGCAGGCAGTTACTATGTGGTTGACACAATTAATGTCTATACCTATTTGTGAACAGATCATGAATAAACAAGCAAAACAGTCTCCAGTTTTACTAATGTATTGCAATCTCCTCCCTTGGGGAAAAAAAAAAAAAGCGTCCATGGTTCTACCAAAAATACCTGCATGTTACCTTTTCCTTACACACATCACAACTTTAAATGTGTGTGACATTCTAGACAAAAGAAATCTCAACTACAAACAAAACCAAAACAAAATCACAATCAGTTTGCAACTATTGCAGCATTTAAATCTTTCCTTGGTCTTAACATCATAAAATTGTAATAGTTTATCTCTTATATCCTGTATCTCCAAAAATCCATGTAACTGTAAGGAGAACAGTTGTGATAGACAACCCTTTTGTGGGTCTATGCTTGAACTGAGGCAGGTGGAAACCTCTTACATGCAGCAGAGTCAAGGGACCTTCTCATAAGAAAACCCAGTTGAGGGCTCAAGCAGAGCTGATGGAGCAGCTGGAGCAGCTCTGCAGTAGCTTTGTCCAGGTGAAGCCCCAGGTAATGAACTTGGATGCCTTGAACGGGAGCACAGACCATACCTGTCTGTACTATCACTATCAGTATCAAGCACAGCTCTAGAGAAGAAAAACTTCTGTAGTCATTTTGGTTTGGGGAATCGCTTGAAATATTTTTTACAGCTTTTAATTATTTTCATTTAAGTCCTTAGTAGAGAATTGCACCTGAAAGCCTAGAAGTTCTAAAGTAAAGCGAAGACTGATTAGTCATGGCACCCTGTAATGTATGGTAAAAATATAATATCCACAGAGAAAGAAATCAAATTAATGAAAGATTAATGTTGTTACAGGCAGCTCTATTATATGATGTATCTACTTACTTTTATTGAAAGTCTAGAAATATCTGAAAGAAAAGTCTAATGAATCATTCATTAACTCTTTTAAAGGGTTCAGTGATGAGCCTATGACCTGTCTCAGTGAGCCTACATTTATTTTCAGATATTTGCTTTTTACATAGTTTAATGGTCAGTGTGACTTTGAAGCACAGGGAGAGTCAGAATCTGCCTTTTTTTCTGCCATTTATTTTTACCAATGAGACATCAAGAAGCCTAACAAACTTCTTGGCAAAGCTGGTAAGCAATTCTGCATCCCAGTTCAACACAGTGCCTTGCTGCTAGAAGATCTTTGCTATATAGCGTCTGCTCAGTTTCTATTTTCACAATTCAGTTTCTAAATACAAGATAACACATTCCACCCTCCATATTGGTAAAGACCTTGATAACCCTCCAGCTCACTACCCTGCTCCTCAGAGGCTTTTAGTCATCTGCATGGGAACAAAGATGCTCAGCCAATGTTAGTGGTGTTGCAGCAGCACCCGGGGTGAGGGGCCAGCCAGAGCACAAATATCCCCTTGCACCCTGCATAATTCTGGAAAAAAGCGGTTACATCCCACTCCAAGGAAGGGAGGAGATGCCAGTAATGCAAACAGATGGAAAGGTCTGGAGAGGAAGGCATCAGCAGACAGACATCAGGAGGGGGCCTCAACACAGTGGCCATCACCTTACCTAACCTCCCTCACCCACCAGCAGACGTGCTCTAAGACTATTGCACTAGAGCAATGGAGAAATGTCTGGAAGACAATTCTTCTCACCTGGCCTAGATTACTATTTTAGACTGAAATAAACCTCTGGTCCTTTCATCTAACTGGGGTTTGCAGTTTTGGTCTTCGTAGGTTACTTGATGTGTGACTGATGGAGATGCAATTGAAAGGGCTAAACCTTGGAGCAACGGGGATCTTGCAGGAAGGAGGTATGGCAGAAGAGGAGGGAGGATGGACAAGGAGAAAATTCAGGGTAATCAAAGTACATGCCTAAGAGTCATGTAAAGAATATCTTTCAGAATGAAATACATCCATAAGTACTTTTTGTTGACATTCCAGCTGTCAGTTATGTTTCTCACTTCATTTACACAACAGGGAGCAAAAATACACATTTTCTAATTGTCTGGAAAGTGCTCACTAAAAGGCTGTATTTTATTTGTAGAAAACACAAGGCATGGCATTTATATTCAAATCCACATTTGCTTTTAATGCTTACAATGTCAGCTCCTGATGTGTTTCCCTGTCCACACCCAGCAATAAGCAAAGATCGTTATCAGCATGCAGAATGCCCCAGATATAAGGAATGGGATTCATAAGAAGTTTATGCAACAGATTTTCTTAAACCTCTGGGCAAAATACTGTGTAACATAAACAGACAAAGCTCATGAAGTGCACCTCCTCCTGTAGCAGGGACCCTCAGTCGGTCTGCAGAGCCCACACTGAGCAGCGGGCAGTACTTAGCCAAGGACACAGAAATAATCTCTACTTTGTTAGAAATCCCACTCTGTCTTAAATATCTTTACGGGCTAGATTAAAAGATTCAGCTGGCAAAGTCATAATGCAGTAAACAGCATGAGAAGCCTTTGACTTCAGAGAAGGAGTTCCCATCATGCCACAAACCGAAGCAGCCATTCCCAGGAGGGCAGATCCTCCAGCAAGGCTGCGGAAAGAAGGGGCTGGAGAACTTGTTGGCATTGTTTGTGCCAGTCTTGCTCATTAAAATTGAGGCTGGTTCCCATGGTATTTTAGCAACTATCATCAGTGTCTTGCAGAGCTCTTGAACCTCTTGTAGGTTCAGGGTGGGCCTTTTTTGGTTTGGGGTTGGGGATTTTTTTTAGTGTTTCCTGCCCTAATAGAGTTCTAGAAAAAATACTCCATTTAATAAAGCTAAAATTTGTCATGAAATTCCAATATTTAGATCCTATAACACTGGGGAAGATGTAAAAATAGCATCTGGATTTTATTCTTCTCCTTCAGCAGGTTGTTGCTCAGTGTGATTGGTACAAGCACATCAGGGGAACAGTATTGCTTCATCCGAGCACCAGAAAGAAAGGATCCAAGAGGGAAGAAAATCAAACCCAACAGAAGCTCTGAAGACCTATGTCCCCTACCCAAAGCAGGTCTAATTTATCCCCAATTCACCTAGATCTTAGTATTGGTTTTCCTTAGTGGTGCAGGTACTGAGTCTCTGGGTTATGCTTCTTACCCTGCTAAAGCAGCCACCCAACAAGCGAGCACTTGATCCTTGCTCCTTCTCTGCTTTGCCCTTTCAGGATGAATAAACAGGAGGGCAATCTGAAGCTATTGTCCCCTTTTTGCAAATAGATGTATCAAACTTCTGCTTGAATTATCTTCTCACAGATCCATAGAAAGCGTGTTAAAAACCAGGTGGAATATATCATATTATAAAGATTTACAGGCAGCTCCCAGATTATGTATGAAAGGTCAGGCCCAAGGATCTTATTATTCTGTTATATTCTCCAAGATGTCATATGAATTCATCAGTCTTTTTATTGCAAGTCATTAATTCAATTGCAGAAAATGATGAACCGCATTTATTTAGAACATTTTGGGAATAGACAATGATGTTTTTCACCTGCGCTATTAACTTCCTTATGTTTATTGAAATATACTTGAACTTAGACCAAGTATCTAAGTGGAACTTCATTTTTCAGAAAAACAATTTTTTTGTATAAACTGATAAATTCAATTGTTTGGGGTAACATTTGTCTTCTGTTAATATACAATGGCAATACTTCTTTCCTCCTATTTCTGTGAAAATGAAGTCATTAGCAAATTTGTAACCGGCTTAAATTGGCTGGAAAAATTGTCTGGGATGTTCCAGAAGAGGTTAGATTACAGATTAGTTAATGAATGTCTTGCAATTTCATACGCAGAGAGAAATATGAACTGAGTGCTCTTTAATCAGGAAAGAAGAACTGGAGTTTATCATAAGTAATGGCTGTTTAATATTCCTTACACATCACATAAATGTAAACTGGGATCTGCTTGTATCTATTTATCTGTCTTTCAACCTATCTTCAGATGGGAAAATGAATCTAGCAGAGGACGCCCATATTTACACTGTACACAAAGACAAATAATGTCTAGGATCCCACTCGAATATGGAAGGACTTCAGGGTTTTGGCTCAGCGGGATGGTTCCTGCCAGCTAATCCATACAGTTCTAACCAGACAAGGGGCTGCTGTAGTGTCGCACCTTCCAGGGCACAGGCACTGCATCCAGCTGCACCTCCTTGCAGTATTTGCCATCTATCTTCCAGCAGAAGAGGCTGTAGACAGCTGGGATAGGGGCTTGCAGACTCTGGGTCAGACAGATCCTCTCTGGGGGTCCTCGATGCTTTGCATCTTCCCCAAGGAGCACAGGTGCTGAGGGTTCCTCATCCACTGAGTGATGGGTTTCTCCAGGCTTCATAAAACCAAGGACCCTTGGGCGTCCCTCAGGTGACTAAAAGCCACTTTTGCAGTTTTCAGGGGGCTGCAGCAGCTGCGTAACATGCACCCATGCCTCGTCCCAGCCCCTGCCATCGAGGGACTCCTGGATCTGGGTGGTGGCAGAGACCCCATGGAGAGGAAAACCTGCTGTGCTTTCAGAAGTGACACCTGGGCAGTAAATAGCCACCACATGGCAGGTTCTGGACACCAGGTCTCATATCCCTCTTGGGAGAAAAACACAAGTTACTAAGGGCACCCCCAGGAACCTTCTAGTACTTTGACAGTGGGCCAAACCTGGCTTCTTTACCTACTGTGGAGAACATGTTAGAGGGGAAGCTGGCTTTGAAGGAGTTTATCAGTTATGAGGTAGAAAATTGGCCTGCTTATTAATCCTTTATAATTGTAAACTTTTCCTTCCCCAGATACAGTATTTCCCTGCTCCCTATAAAATTCCTCTCTCTGAGGCACTGTTATGGTGGATATACCTTTCCACTACCAGGAACTGCCCTGAGTACTTTCTTTAATATCTCTCTTATGCTCCTTTCTAGCAGATAATCTTCCAGCTGGTTTCTGAAGCGAGCATGCCATGTATTTCAGCTATGTGAAGCAGCTGGAAACCGCAGGCACCAAGGAGAAAAATATCCCAAGTGTTGACCCAAGCAAAAGGAAGGGAGACTCTGTTCCAAATACCCAGTGAAGAAATCAAGCAAGAATACCTATTCCTAAAAGGGTGGCAGCTCTGACAGCCTTTATGGCTTCAGAGCTATTGGGACAACCATCCCTTGCCCACCTGGCAGATGCTGGTGGATGTCATGTCGGTTTTCATTTGGCCTTGATTTACCTGTTACTGGCCATACCCATTCTGCAATAGCTTTACTATCTCATTCCTAGCAGCAGTACAACGGCAGGCAGCAGCAGCCCCAAGGCCAAGTGTGTGTCCAAGAACATTTCCTGGTTCTGGTGAAAAGGAAGATGGCTCCTGTAGCAAGCTCTGTGCTATGGACATATCACCATGACCTCTTGCAATCAGAAGAGCTCTGTGACCTGATGTTAGTACTACCAGCAGAGACAAAATTCTGCCTCTGAAAACAGAAAATTGTATGTTCTTGGATTACCCAAAGACAGGGATTTTGAGCATTTCTGCTGTTTAATTTTTTTTAAAAATTTCTCTCGGTGCTGAGATAGAAAACATTACTGCAGTGCAAGCTATTATTTTTCTCTCTCTGGTTCTTGCCAGACAGCATATAACTTCCAATGAAGAGCCCACACAGATTCACTAGCTTGTTTTCATTTTAATGTCATTTTTGGCCTCCTCTCTAACAAGTCAGACTTTACAATTCCCAAGCAATTGCTGTGTACACAAATTCAGGTAAATGTTCTTGCAGAACTTTAACTCCTTCTCGTTATTGGTAAGCTGCAGGAATGAGGCCCTGTTTGACAGCACATGAAAGGCCGAATCTGGTAGTATCTTGTTATGAAACGTGTTTAGTGAAAGTAAGTATAAAAGCTGACTGAAGCAATATTCTCAAGATTATTTATTACTATCCTCTAAAAAGAAAGAAAGGAATTAGGTCTTCCTGGAGTTTCAATTGACATGAAATAATTCCAGCAGAAGGTGTTAAAGAGTGGGTCCACTTTTAATGGGAAGATGGAGAAAAATTGGCAACCTCTTTTTGACAGCCTCATCCCTCCATCCTTTGTCCAAAATGTGGATAAGCTGCACACCTCTGCCATTACCAGGGGAAGGGGAGTGAAGACACTTCATAGCATTTATAGAGGCTAAAAATGCAATTTACTATGCAGAGCGATTTGGAGCTTAGTCTGACATCAAGTAATGACAGGGATGTTGTTACCTGACAAAAAGAACCAGAAATGTAAATTAAAACTCATCTTTAGCTGAGATTTTCTTCAACTCTTAGCAGAAAGGTAAAGTTACATCTGAAGAGCTAAAAGTTTTTCCTTCATCAAGAAAAATAACCCATGGGTTTTTATTTAATAATAAGGGGCAATGAACATATCCCAACAGTAGAACTATATTTGTCAGTGAGCTACCATTTAATGTATGTAGTAGCCCTATATGCTGTGTTTAGCTTGCATACAGGCAAGCCCTTGGATGAATTACCTAAGAAAGTTCGGGTTTTATAAAATTTAGAAGAACTGGGAATATCAAAAGATGTGGTGCAGAACTGTAAGATTCACTGACCACAATTACAGCTTTGTTATCCTATTAATTTAGGAAAAAACACATCTCTGGCTATTTTGAAAACAATATCTGATAACTGAATTCCACTTGTGTATTTCCAAAATATTAGGATTCTGTTCTTTATTTCATAAAAGTTACCATCTCCATATATATTTTCCTATTTCCTCCTCGGAAGAGAACTGCATTACCATTCCTTCATCTTAGGGATGCATAGGCACCAAGATAGTGATGGAAACCTGATAATAATGATAACTTCTCAGACAGAGTCATAACTATCTAAATACTGGATGAAAAATCTCTGCTTCTATAGACAGTGGATTATTCAGGAATTATGTAAAATCCAGTACTTAAGCAGATACTTAGTCAGATTCCAGTGTTTTTTTGTGTAACTAACATTTGTGGTGCCGTTACTTTTCCTGTGTACCTCTAAACTAACACAAGTGATGGCAGAGTGTTATGGATCTCTACTTTCTACTAAAGTCAGGAGGTCTGAATACACAAAGTGTTCTTGCCATCACTCAAAGCAACTTTTGTATCTGATTAAGTGCATGATTCAAATTACCAAGTGTTAAGAGCCTAAGTTTCCCATCTAGTCAGTAGAGAGTGGTAAATAATTCCAAAGAACTAATTAGAGCAAGTAAGTAAACAGTATGAGTGGTTCCCCAATGTCACTAGCTCAATTAATGAAGAAAAATTGCTTTTGTAGAAATAAGTTTATGGATTGATTTATAAACTAAACATTAAATACTGCCACTTTGTAGGTTATTCATGATGCTAAGTATATGCACCTTGGCATACGCTTTCCTCTAGACTTAACAAAATAAGAAAGAGAAAGCAAGTTGATATTCAGAAAAACACACAGGGGAAAGAAATCTTGGCTGAAACTATTTAAAAGCACAGTATGGGCACTGTGACCTTGTTCTGTTCCTGATTAGATCCAAGATTGCTTTATTAGTTAGACCTGAAAATTAGTAGCTACAGGTACTTCAGAGAGCAAAAATTTGCACTACTGCTTTAAATTGAAAGTATTGAATAACTTCATTTGGGAGTGCTTGGTAGCTTTCTCCTGGATCATTAAGTGAGGAAAAGAACCTCTCTCCAATGGGTCTGAGTGCAATTAGAAATGTAATTCCCTATGAAATACACTGGGAGGTGCAAGGGCAAAAGCTCAGCGAAACAAGAGCACAACATCCGAAGTGCCAAGGACAGATGGAGCACAGCCTGGTTAAAAACATCTGGGCAGACTGCAGCCTTTTGGGTAATAGTCCAAACAGTTAAATTTCTGGTTTACTGTCAAAGTTTGACATTATTCAAGAAGGGGAGCTTGAGGGTTGTGCTGCCATCCAGAGGAACCTCAACAGGCTGGAGAAATGGGCTGACGGGAACTTCAAGAAGCTCAACAAAGGGAAATGCAAAGTCCTGCACCAGGTGGAGAATAATCCCATAAACCAGTACACGCTGAGGGCTGTCTGAGTGGAAACCAGAAAGGGACCTGGGGGTTCTGGTGGGTACCAAATTGACCATGAGCCAGCAATGTACCCTCAAGGCAAAGATGGTCAATAACACCCTGGGCTGCATGAGCCAGCAGGTTGAGGGAGGTGATCCTTCCTCTCTACTCAGCACTGATGAGACACCCCTGAAGTGCTGGGTTCAGGTCAGGGCCTCCCAGCACATGGGAGACAGGGACAAGAGGCAGTAGGTACAAATTAAAACCCATGAAATTTCATCTTAACATAAGAAAAATATTTGTTACTGTGAGAGTGGTCAAACACTGGCATAGGTTGTGGAGTGTCCATCCTTGGAGATATTCAGACCCTGAGTAGACACTGTCCTGGACAACATGCTCTAGCTGACCCTGCTTTAGCAGTGGTGTTGGACTACATGATATCCAGAGGTCCCTTCCAACCTCAACAATTCTGTGAACCATTTTGTCATACTATGTGATAAGGTCAGTTTAGGAAAATGGTAGGATTTCATTTGAATGCAGAACAATTTGTCTTGTTTAAAGTGACAGTTGTGCTGGACACTATGTGCCAGTCTGTGTGAGATACCAACTTCCATGAACCAGGTTTAAAAACAATATTGCAGATTGCAAATGTACTCGATGATCTAATAAAAGATATTACTGCTACCCAAAAACATAGTCTAGTTCATCTCTGCACAGTCACTATTCAAAATTAAATGACAGGTCTGCAGCAGGAGTTTTTTATTTGGGGATAAATCTTTTTAATTGTTCCCTACCTATTCTTGTTTTTGTATGGCTGTTAATGTCTTTATATGATGGCAAGTAGATGAGACATATTGTTCTTCGTTAGTAACAAAATGTATTGCAGGACAGGTACATTTGCAAAGAGCTGTGCTGGGAACTGGGTGTTCTTCCTCAACTGGAAAGGGAGAATTCCTCAAACTACATCCGTTGGGGCATTACAGAAATTACATCCATTCTCCTGGGTATAATTTACATAAATTATAAAATAAAAATGGAAAACTGAACTAAAAAGAATAACTCATATGAAGGAGAGTGATAGACTGCACTGTTTTGGTTATGATAGTAACTTTTTATTTCTCAAACCAGTGTGGGATCTGATATAGTATTTTTGGAAATTATTTGCAAATCATTAGCAAGCTGCCTAGCTAAGGGAGCAAGCCATTACATTTAGGATTGCAAGATAAACAGCACTATTACAGCAGAAATATTTTTCTCCAACCCCTTGCACGACCCCCAGGAGATACAGAGATTGAACAAGTTCATCAGCAGAGGAAGATGGGTGTGTTTAGCCTTCAAAACAGAAGGTTTAGAGGGTATCCAACTGCTGTCATCAACTATTAACACTGAAGTTTTAAAGAAAACAGACCCAGGCTTTTCCCAGGACACACAGCAGAAAGGCGAGAGGTGATGGTCTCAGGCTGTAGCAAGGGAAATTGCAACCAGACCTAAGAAAAATATGCCCCTTGTGACGGTGGTGAAGCACAGGTCTGGGCTGCCCAGGGGACTGTGGGATCTCCATCCTTGGAAATCCAAAACTCAGGCAGATCTGAGCCTGATCTAACTTTGAAACAAGCTCTGCTTTTAGCAGGGCGTTGGACTAAGAGATCCCTAAATGGCACTTCCAGCCTCAGCTATTCTATGGTTCTACTGTGTAATTCCAACTCAAATATTTCTTATACGTCCCAATCCAATAAATCTCTTTAAATGAATCTACTAGAGACACTAGAGGAATATAATTGATTTCCTTGCTCAAGCTAGTTCTGAAAGATACCGATAATACGAAAATTATTGACAAGTGGAAAAAAAAAAAGATAATAGCTGTAGTTGCAGCTCTGTTCTTTGGGAGATATGTTATAGTGTTCTTCCTTTGTCCTTTTTCAAATGCAAGCTCCTGGAATTTACACAATGTTATTTAAAATGACACTTTAGTGTTTTTTTTTATTCAGTTGCCTATTATCACAATGAGACTATCAAGTCAAGAACTATTATTTACACAAAATACGTGACAAGAGAAAATGGTGTACTTTATGTTCCTCACTTAGGTATTTTTATCCCTAATACCTCTTTCTTTGAGATGCTATTGAAACTGGAAGATAAACATGTTGGATAATGATAAGAGATATGAATGGGAACAAGGGATTGGATCTGGAATTTTATGGAAAAAAAGTCCTTTATGATACAGAGACTCCCGGATGGACCAAGGCTTGAGAACTTACCTGGGAAACAATGTTTTGAAAAGCAGATCCAGGGTAGTCACTCTCTAACTTGAAGTCAGAGCAAAAAAAATGGCTTTTACAGGCAAAAAAGAGTTTTTTCTGAGAAGATGGACGATTGAAAGCACCCCTGCTATGGCTGAGGAACAAATAAATGCAGAAAAAAATAGTTAAAGAACCCATTAGAAGATGAGATCAATAATATTAACTGTAGCCCAGAATCAGACTGGTAAAGGAGATAAATCACTGAGAGGAAAACCACAATAAACCCCCAAAAGTCATGAACTTCACTTGACTCTGGTAAATATTTCTGTCAGTCTTTTAAGGTCTGTGGTAACTCTTGTGGAACCAAACGGAAAATTGAGCAGGGGCTATTGGTTTCTTGCATAATTCAAAAACTAATAGCAATCTCTTCTGGTGTTTTATCATTGCTGTAGATTAGGTTGCCTGTAGTACTAATTCAGTAGAGTCCTGCTGACCACAGAGAAAATCAAAACAGCTTATCTGAAGCTCTGATTAATAAAAACAAATCTCCCTTAGTGTGAAAGTGTTGCCTAACATTTAAAGTGAAAATTAAAAACCTGATTTTCACACCTTGGAGTCTTTCATACAGACAGTTGTTACTGTTTACAAATCCACCATGGGAAAGCTGGAACCACATGCGAGAGGACTCATCTGAGGCAATTAATTTTTCTGCCAGTGATTTAAGCCTGGTGTGCAGTAGGAGCCATTTTTTCTAGTCCTTCCCTGAGGCATCTCAGTTTTCAAGGGAGTATGTGTCCAACATATTCTTTAAAAAACAGGTCAAATCCTCCCAGCGTGGTATCAATGCGCTACTTTTATAGAAATATTAATGGAGGAAGAGAATCAGATGGAAGCCCCTGGATGTCTAGGTCAGAAGGAGGCTGAAATCTAATCCCATCATCCAAAACTGTGGTGTCCTCGTGACAGCCACAGACTGATTAGTCTTTTTCCTCAAAACTGGGAACACTGGGAATGGGGAGAATGGGCAAGCTCACACCAGCAACAGACAGAGACTGTATAACTCTTACTTGGGGAAAAACTGGCATGCTGCTCTAGTGAGAAATGCATGTGTTGCTGGCTGTCTTCCCAGGGGAAAAGACTGGAGATGGTAAGTGGAAGCTGAACAATTCAAAGAAGCACGAATCCTGCAACCCCAGGCCCCTGACCTCTCCAAAGGCTTGACCCCAGACTTGTGGTGCCCCCAGGATCCAGTTACAGACGTCTTGTCCTACTCATCGTCTAGACTGGCTTGAAGCTTGCTAGTGGGTGGCACACAGAGAAGAGAGGGGACACTCACAGAGCAGGTAGCTAGTGATGGAGCTTAATGAGGATGTGTGACAGACTGTGGTGCTCAGGCACAGGCGCTGGCCAGGCGAGCATACTGACCAGTGCCTGGTTACACGTGGTTATTCACTGGTTATCCCCTTAACCCTTTTTTCCTCACATTTGTTCCTTCCCTGTCCACCTTCATACCTCCCTTTTGTTCTTCCCGTAAATCCTGTGTAATAAGTTTAAAAGTGTCCCAAAATCGCATTCAACTCATAATAAGAGCGCTCTTTCCCATAAGACACATGGTAATTTGTTTTTTCTTCTTACATTTACAAAGTTGCATCTGAAGCTCTACCTCTTTGAGGCTGCACCTAAGCAGTTCATTAAGTGACCCATCAGTCAGCTTTTTCAGGTCTATCTGCGTGTTTGATTTATTTCTTTTCCTGTTTCTTGACCTTGTCTTTTATGCTGAATAACTATTAACCAGCTATCCTTACAAGGTAAGCATTAAGAGAACAGAGTCTTAAGGTTAAATGAGCTACAGACTCTCTAGTAGTTCCTCTTGACTAACCCAAACACGTGGTTTGGGAGATGATTTTTTTGAAGGAGCCCAGCACCAGCAGCTCCTCTGGCTTGAACCCCAGACAGTGATGCCAAACACAGGGAGAGCCAGGACCTTCTGCCTTCAGGTGCTGCTGGTGAAATCCCAGTGCTGCACTCCAAAACTCTCTGATCACAATTGCTGCAGGGCCCCAACTCCTCCAGTAATGACCTGGTTTGCCACAGGCACTTTGAGTGTGACTCGTCTCATGCAGTTCACAAGGTTGGACAATTTGTGTGAGCTAATCACTAGGGTCCCTCCATAGTGAATAAAGACAGAGAGGCAAACCGAGAAGAGGAGTTATCCCACTTTTCCTACACACCCGCCTCAGGATGAAACAAAACCCCATCTTGGAGATTTCTTTCTCTCTATTGACTACAGAGGAGTCAAGGCAATTAACCTTTGTCTAAACACCTCACTCTCAATAGCATGGTTGGGTGTGGTAAGTTCCACCTCTATGTGGAGATGCAGAACTTATCTGCATGACTTCTTGTGTGACTGTAATCAAACCCCTCACCCCCCAGTGCCTAATGGCCTCTCTGGAGCCTCATTGCTCCCAAGGGACTATCTGTTATTCACATCAATCACGATGAGGCCAGCAAGGCGTCTCAGCAAGGAAACCCACGTGCTTTCTCCTCCTTTCAAGATGTCATGCAGCTGGCCAGAAGCAGGTAAGGCAGCCAACTGTTCAGTGTGCTCGAAGCCATGAGAACATGCTGATTTCTACACAAATACCACTATTATTGTTGTTATTATTATGCAAGTAGTTGATCTATTAGTAATATTTTTGTATCCTAGAAAATGCATGCATTTAAATGCCTTTAAAAACACCAAGTTGAAGGGTAAGACAAATGAAACAGGGAAAACAATATTCTGTAACATGTGGTGTACTTGTATCCCAGCAAATGGCACGTTACTCCTGGAAACCTCCCACGCTGTGGCGTGTCAGTGCTGAAAAGTCAGCTCCAAGCTCACTCTTCAGTGGGTGGAATGCCACCAAGCTCTTTCATGAGGGGTGAGCACAAGCCAAAACACCCTGAAGGGGGCTCAGGTTGGGGAGCTGCTCCGCACACACGTAGCCATGAAGCTGAATATTGTTTGTCATTCAGGGAGAAAGCTCCTCTCAAATTATTTGTTCTTTCCTCAGAAGCAAGGGAAAATCTTAGTCTCATCTTCTTCACAAAATTTTAGGCACTTGGTTATTGCTAGAAATATTGAAGGATTTTAAATATGGAAATGCTAGCAAAGGAAGTTCAGCCAATTCAAAAAGTAAGGATGAAAAAAAATACACTATTTTCTTGTAGGTTAAGAAAAATGCAAACAATCTTTTCATTGAAATGCTGGATTGGAGTTTCTGAGATGTTGCAGGGATGGTTTCTAAGGCTTTGTCTTCCCTGAGGAAATCAACTCAAAATCCGAGCAAGCCTAGATAAAATCCTAATCTACATACCCTCCAAAGAAATTACTTGGATTTTTGGTGCGTGAAGGGTCTGTCCTTTCTTAGCAGACTCACAGTTCTCATCAGTGACCATGTTCCTTTCCCACAGACCATATGAACATCATCTTCCTTGATCTCAAAGCTACCACAGAAAAATTAGGCTTCTCTGGTAATTGTTGTTTCCAGCTGGTCGAGGGGGCAGGTACTCCTCTCCTGTGCTCTGTGCAACTCCGTTGGTAACGTCCTGGCTGGACAGAGGAAAAAGTTGGCTGATTTTTTTATGGAAGGAACAAAAAGAAATACATTTTGAAATGGAGTCAGATGAAGTTAGAGCTTGTGAAGAAAAGCTGAAGTATAAGAATTTGAAGGGTTTAGGCCAAAATGTTACAGGTTAGTTCTATACCAGTTGCTGTTCACAGATGATGGTTAAAGAGGAGTCTGACAGACAGAGCTCAAAAAAGTTGGATTTGTGATGCAGAAGTCATGAAAGACAGAACCCATTGATTTTCAGGAAACATCAGCACGATGATCAGAAGAGCAATGAAGAAATTGAAATATGAGATGCTGCAGAGATCTACAAGATTAACAAGATCAAATCAGAGATTGACCAAAATCTGCCTGATGTCCATATTTAGTGTGAGTCTAAAAAGGATAGATTGAAGGCTATCTAGCCAGTAATACTTGTGTGGAAGTAGTTCATATATGAAGCAAAGCAGCCAGGTCTGGTTAGGTTGGCATTCCCAGAGATCATAAAATCATGGAATAGTCTGGGTTGGAAGGGACATTTAAGGGTCATCTAGTCCCACCCTCTTGCAAAAAACAGGGACATCTTCAACCAGACCAGGTTGCTCAGAGCCACGTCCAACCTGACCTTGAATGTTTCCAGGGATGGGGCATCTACCACCTCTCTGGGCAACCCGTTCCAGTGTTTCACCAGCCTTGTGGTAAGAAATGTCTTCCTTCTATCTAGTCTAAATCTACCCTCTTTTAATTTAAAGCCATAACCCCCTATTGCAACAGGACCTGCTTAAAATTTTCTCCCCATCTTTCCGGTGGGCCCCCTTTAAGACATATTGGGTTGAAAAAGACTGGAATCAGCCAGATAAGAAGAGTAGTATCAGAGGGAGAGCAGGACAAGAAGGAAAGGAGTGGGATTTGAGCATGGGAGAGAAAAATCACTCTTTATGTAGCTAATGTCTGGGAGGAGTGATAAATCAGAGACCAAAAACCTGATCCACAGCGAGAAGGCAGAGAAGGAGAGAGGGCATGGGAAGCTGGAAAGCCGGAGTGGTCACTGGCAGTGTAAAGATGGCTGGACCACATCAGTTATGTGTTCATGC
This sequence comes from Ibidorhyncha struthersii, assembly GCA_013398815.1. NCBI lineage: Eukaryota > Metazoa > Chordata > Aves > Charadriiformes > Charadriidae > Ibidorhyncha > Ibidorhyncha struthersii. The sequence continues at coordinate 181,779 of VZSZ01008381.1, forward strand.
AGAGCAAGTGCTCCCACATAATGAGAACCCAGCAGTTCACCAAGCATTGATTCTGATTTTTTGATTTCTTTTCCAATATTGGGATCAAGAAGGATGAATTTTTACCATCCCTCCAAAAAAAGGAGAAAAATATAGAGCCTTCTGAACAGGTTCCATGAATTTGGCATAATTTTGTTCTCGCTGAGCTAAGAACACATTTTTATTATTATTATGGGATTTAATTGTTTATTTATTTATTTATTTGGTTTGTTCTGTTTCATTTTGTTTTATGTTCCTGTGCTGTAGGCATCCAGTATTTGAAATACGAACAGACTCCACTGCTTGTAATTCACAAGATAAATTTTGTTGCTGTTTCCTTCTGCCAGACTGGGTAAAGCCTAACTTCTAGTTTTAGAATGAAGGTTTTGAGCAGCCCCTGTAGTGTTATATCTCTCAAGTAAAGCTTTGGGAGCTTTGGTGTTTTCTACACCACCTAAACTTTTTCTTTTGTGCATATTATTTCTAAAAATCACATGTTTCCTTTTAGGTATGTTCCAAGGGAAATAAAGTTCTACTTATAGAAGTTGAAGCAAATACAATTTTGGAGATCACTGTCACATCAACTTTTGCATGTGCACTTCTCATGGCTAAAACTGCTTGTTACACCCTTGCTGGGACCCTCTGAGAGCTCTTAGCATCTGCTTTCAAAAAAGACCTGTTCTCTGTTCACTGTGCTAAACGTTGTCCTACATTGCACAAAACCCACCAGGGAAAACTGGGATATTCAGCTCCAATTTCTGTCAGAGCTGCAGACAGCAACACAATGCAATTATGCCTGCAGACACCATCCTTGCAGAAGGTGCACACATCATGTCTCATCTCGTTGCCATTCTACAGGAGCCTTGGCTAAGGATTTTGGGAATTCAGCCCTTCTGCTGTCAAATACTATTCCATCTCACATCAAATGCACCACTTCTGGCAGGACAACTTATATGCCTGAGCTTAAAACTAGCTCTACAAATGTTTCAGCAAGTTAAATTTGACAGCACAAGTGTCCCTGTACAATGAGCACTCCAGAAGAAGAGGTTCAAAGAAAGGGAATTCAGCACATTCAGGACTCCTCTTCCTTTGAAGAAAATACACGTGTCTTTTTACAACTTCTGCCAAAATGTAGGGTTTGAGTCCCAGATTTCGCAGGTGCCATCAGTTGCTTGGAGAGCCTTCCTCTGAATTCCAGGGAAGTAGGACTTTATTTTTCTTCATCGAATAGCAGAAAGTCACAGGGATGCTCTGGGATCTGCTTCCCATGTGCAGTTCCAAGCATCCTCTGCTTCCATACTGACACCAAGTCCCATTTGCCCAGTGGGACCCAAGAGGGCCCAAACAGGAGCGGGCTCTGGCACATATCATTAAGGGGAAGCCTTAGGGTGCTCTCATGACAAGTCCTCCAATGTACCAAATCTTTTGTTATTGCAAATTCAGACATAAAATCCAGCTGAAGAGAATTGCTGATACATTGTTATAAGGAGGTGGCAGCAGCCTTTTGCTATCTGTGATGTGTCAAACTGACTCTTTGCTTGAGATGACATCAATATACCTGTCCATAGATAATACCAGTAGTACAAAGCCAATTTTAGCTGGACCTCTTGTATCACTGGGAAATAAAACACACCGGCTTAGCTGTAGCGTTCAAATGCTGCAGTGCATCATAGAGTGTGCAGGTCCTGCGAACATTCATTTCGGGTCTATGCTACTTAATTTCCATCATTTCAGAAGCAATTCATTTTTTTCATGAATTCTTTCTGAGTTAGTCAGTGCCTGGTGATAAGTCTTGTCCTTCCAGAATACTGAGCTCAGCAACACTCAAAATATTGGAAAATCGAGAAATATAGCCCTGCAATGCACAGCCGCACTGTCTCTACTCTGCTTCCTTCCTATCCCATTAAGGCCAGATGTAACCAGTGAGAATGATTTGAAAGCGCTCTATGGGTTTACTGATGGGAAATATAGTTATGATGTGGCGTGATACATACAACACCGATGGGGTCTCAAGGGCTCACATGGTTTAGCACAGTCAGACCTTTTTGAAGGGCTAAATGGTTGAGCATAAAACAAACAGAGGTAGATCCTGTTCGACCCTGTGCAATGGAAAGTACAAATGTGTCCTCTGTGGGTGTACTGAGACAGTATACTGGCTGAGGAGAGTTAGGGTTGTAGCAATGTGTCCTCTAATGCAGTGTTTCTATTTCTCAGATACCAAATGTTTGAGCTGTTCTTAAAAAAACGTCCTAAAAGGGCATACACTGTCACAGCATAACCTTATCACTGCATTAAAGCATTTTCTTGTTGCATTTCTTAGAAACGTTTTTTTAAACACAAGAGAAATATTTTCCTGCAGGGATGGGTGGGCACATGCACAGCTATTCTAGTGCAAAGATCTGAGATACTACTATAGCGCAGTAATTGTAAAAAATACCTATGGGTTGTCTTCCCCTCTACATTCTGTTACTGTGAGATGAATAGCAGAAGGAAACAGGGAAATGATATTAATCAACACATTAAACTGTGTTGTCAGCCAGTCCTTAGAGCATTCAAAGATGTACCTTTTTGCAGTTATTTATATCATTCAAAAAAGAACACCACCGACTGCAGAAAACTTGACTTCAGATTACCCGGTATTTGAAACTTTTGTACTGGGGCCATCATTTCAGCCCTGACAGACAAATTTCAGGCTTCTCTGCTGTTTCTAATTCCAGTGCTTTTTGCTCTGTCAGAGAGCACCCTGCCTGCAGGTGCAGGAGGCTCCACGTTTGTGCAGTCCCCAGGGCTGGTGAATGGCAAAGACAAGCACCCCCTCTCCCCATTGATGCCTGTCAGTCATAGTTCCCCCACCACCTGCAGCATTAATGCACCTTCCAATACCCTTGAAGAAACAAAGATGAGCAGAGATATTGAATGTGCATAAATATTCATGTATTTGCATCAATTCAGCTATTAGGCGGGAGGATCCTGCACCCTTTGCAGGCCTGTGGTGCGGGGGTGATAACTGCACACATCTGAATATGTCCAAAGCCTGGGATGCCAGTGTGCAGCTCCTCCCATAGCTTTGCTCATTAACAGGCACCAATTTCTTTCTTGGTTTCCTGGAGCAATGGGAGCCAGTGAGGCTGGGAAGCCTGGAGAAGACAGTAGGGATAGGGACACGTTGCAGAAAGCTTAGGTGGAGGCAGAGCCTGGTGAAAGCACCAGGAAGGGAGGGCAGTTGTAGAAAAGTCAGTCAGCAGAAGACTCCTAGGTCCACTGCAGCCTGCTTTGAGGTAAGATTGACTTTACCTTTGCCAACCCCAAGCACATCCTTCAGCTAACACGTTCTTAAAACCTATAGAGCAGGATATTAACTTCCCTAGTTATCTTGTGCCCAATCCCTCACTGTCCTGCTAGAAGGTTTTTCTAATATCCATCCTAAATCTTCTTTCTGAACAGTAAACAGATTTCTGCTGTGCTGTGAAGGAGAACACTTGAGAATACCTTTCCCTTTCCAGCAAATTATAACATCATTGTGTACTGTTTTCTCATTCATCTGTCTGCTCAGATTTCCATTTTCTAGACAAAATGATCTCATGTCCTTCCACTTTCCCACATAAATTGCCTCTGTAAACCTCTTCACATTCTTGGAGGTCTCTTCTGCACTGTTTCTCATTTCCCTGTCATTCTACTAGATAACACCCTTCAAATGTCATGTACTCCAAGAAGACAGTGACCTCCACTTTAGACTTCTACAGCCATGAGTATGATCTAATAATTTTTGTTAATATATTCCTGAATAAAATTTCCATTTTTGTCCATCACTTCATCCTATAACTATGTATGGTTCCTTCCTGCAGTACTGATATTCAGCCAGATATGTCCATTATACATGAAAGTCTTCTACCTAAATTTAGCACTTCGTACTTGACTTTATTGCGTTTCATCTTACTGAAAACCACTTTACATTCCTGTCCTTCCTTGCAGTTTCTCTTTCCTCAGGTTGGTGTCATTCTCAAATCTGATGATCACGCTCTCTGTTCCATCATCTCAGCTATTAAGCACAATCTTGAAACTGCTAATGAGACTGACCCCCGTACGACCACACTTCAATGCCCTTGAAGAGTGACAGTGTATCCTTGATTAACCCTCATGAAGAGGGCTTCATCAGTCAGCCATGCACCCACTTTTAGTGATTGCATCTGCAGGATATTTGTCTAACTGTGGTTATAAGAACCTCAAATGAAATAGCACGAAGAGCCTCACTAAAATCAAAATGAATGATACCAACCCCCTTCAGCCACAAGGCTGGCTACCCTGCCAACGAAAAGAAGTAGGCTGGTTTGATGGGATACATTATTTACAAGCCTGTGCTGGCCGTTTTTATTCACTATTATCCCCTAGATCCATTCTTTCAGTGGATCGAAGTTGAGCTGATGGTTATGCGATTTCCTGGGTTCGTCTTTTATCTGCTTTTTAAAGGTAAGCCTGTTGTTTTCCCTCTTGCACTCCTCTTCATCAGACTGCTTGAATATATCTCTTGTCAAAATTAATTCTCTCTCCTTTCCTGTTCCTGTATCTCCTTCTTAGATGAAAGTCAGTAATTCAATGACTGCAGTTAACTCTTTTTCACAAAGCTGAGGCCAAGAAAACATGTAATATTTCTGCATTTTTGCATGAATTAGTTTACTTTTTTGTTTTTTTTTGGTGGCAGTCCTAGACTTCCTTTTAATTTTGTTAGCACATCTCTTTATTGGTTCCCTTTATTTCCTTGCTGTCTGCACCTCACTTTTAATCTTATCCTCTTTGATTTCAACTCTACACCTTGTGCCCTCACCTTTTACTGTCCCTCTGTTGTTTTTTTTTCCGTATTTTGAGGATATATATTCAATTTTCAAGTCCTTAAAGAACTCCTGAGACAACTGTATTGGTCTGTTTCTAATTCACCTATTTTTTTCCTTCACAATGATACAGCTTGCTACTTTGCTTTTTACATAATCTCTTTTAATAGCTGTCAGTCTTTGGCACTTCTTTGTATTTAAAGCTGTTGGGTTTGTTTAGTTCTTTCCACCAATTTCCTGGTTTCTTAGTCTGCTTTTTTGAGTCCATAACGTATTGTGCTGCTTTTTCTTAGACAATTGCATAGACTTATGAATTTTATCATGTAAACTCACTTTCACAGAAATTTTCTTCCACTCTTAAAAATTCTCATCTATTCTCAATTCCTCCTGCTCAAAACTAAACTGAACCAACTGAGATCCTCCAGTGGCAACAGACTCTGCCTTGTGGCCATTTTTGACTAGGTATTCAGGTGAGCACCACTTTTTATGATAGATATATACGATAAAGTTGTTCCCACCTCCTCCTTTTATCTTCACCCAGAAATGGCCAACAAGCCTGTAGCCATCCTGCCCCAGTTGCCAGGCAGCTCTGAAGGATGCTGTCAGTGAAATGGACTTTGTGGGAGCCTCTCTCAGGAGAACTGATGAAAACAGTCATGATCCCTGTTGCATTCCTTCAGCCCTACTCCACAAGGAGTGGGCAGCTTGGGTACATTTGGGGCCAACATGGGGGTTTGCCAGCCTCTGAGTAGACACTGTCCTGTGGCAGTCAATGCTTGGCGGGTTGGAGGTGTCCCAGTGCCTTTTAGCTGGTGTCTGCAGTTTGACAGCACACCTGCCAGGATGGAGGACCTGGACTCCCACATGATGCCCTCGTCTCAGTACAGCAGCTATGAGCCACTCAGCCAGGGCAGAGACAAGTGTCAAAGCATTGGTCACTAAGATATGGGTTTGCTTTTCTTCACCATGTCTCATAGCCACATAATGTTCACTTCAACAAGGAAGTGTTCAAGGAGTGTTCAACACTTCCTTGAAACGGTTGAAAGTCAGGTTGGATGGGGCTTTAAGCAACCTGATCTAGTGGAAGATGTCCCTATCCACGGCAGGAGGAACTGGACTAGATGGTCACTGAAGGTCCCTTCCAGCACAAATCATTCTGTGATTCTAACAAGACTAAGTGGGGCAAAGAGTGGACCCTGTTTCTGACAAAAGGTGTCAATCAGCCTTGGTTTTTCTTTTCTAATTTTGGCACCTGGCATACACAGTCTCAGAGATCAGATATAGTGTTAAATATAAGTATTACAATTCAGGATTTTTTATATTCCTTTCAAAGGTGAATACAAGCAAAACTTTATTCAGGGCTGGAAGGAGCAATCTGTGACAGTCCCATGGAAATAAGTTGTTTAATACCGCACATAAACTGATTGGTCTTTACCTCAAAATAATTTCAATTAATAAATTGCTCCAAAACCTCATTCCTCATTTCCACATTATGCTAAATTGATATAATTTTAAAGTACTTCATCTTTATTTTTTGCCTTTCAGATGAGAGTGTTCTAGATAAGATAACAATACAAACTGCTTGACTTTTATGATCACATGTTCATTATTTCAGCTGATTGCACAGGATTAAAAAGTGTCTGTATGGTCTGATTGCAGCATATTTCCTTTCAAGAACAGTGAGATTTCGCTTTTGTTAAAAACATCTACACACACAGATAGAAACTGTGCTAACACCTACAACCACAATACCTTTGAAAAATAATCAAACCTGAAGTTTCTCTTTTGTTTAGAATGAAAATAGCTCATTGATTTTTTTAAAAAAAATTTAGTAACATCTTCTACAAGTAAGTACAACATTTTATCCTTTCACCATTCATTTCTGCTGTCCTACCAACTTCTTTTACTTTCAGCTTTTTCTGAGATAGAATGGTCTCTGCTAAGCCTTTGTGATGGCTGTGACTGAGTTACTGGTTATGCACTGTTTCCAGCTATCAGATTTCTCACATATCCTCCAGCTGCAGGAACTGATACCCAAATCTCTGAAAACGCAATGGAAGAGTTATGCAACCTTGAAAGGACCACAAGCCTTCAGTGTTCCCTCTCCTGGCCCCAGGCTTCTCAAAGTGTTCTCAAAGTTTCAGAAGCATGTGGACTGAAGTCCAATACTTTTTAGACACTAGCATCTTTAAGTGCCCCCTGATTGTAAAAAAGCCTTTGTTGGAAAACATATTCTCTTATACTCCCCAGAATGCCATTTGGTTTGATCTTAACAGCATGAAACTCACCTTTCTAAGAGTGCAATATTTTCCAAATTTTTACAGCAAATTCTGAAAATCATTGGGGTTTTCTCCACTTAGGTGTAGGCTGTTGAACAAATCAGACCCTGAACTGTTCAGAAATATAGCCCTCTTTTTGTTCCCATCCATCCCTGCACCCTCACCTGCCTTCAGGGAGAGATCAGATTTCCCCTTGAACCTCACAAGTGTCCTGCTGCACCTCTGGGGTCTTCTAGATGCTTTCATGTTCTTGTTCATGGTACTTTCTCTGTTTCTTTTCTTTTTTCCTACTTTTGTCCATTTTACTGCTTTTAATATTTCATATAAAAATGTAATGATATTTCATTTTCAAGAATGAAATATGAAATATTCTCTGGGGGCCAGAAGTCAGGGGTCTGCAGTGGTGTTAATAGCTGTAACAAGCCTTTTTATTTCCCTGTGATTTACAAGTTAAACTGAAAGCTATTAGAAGAAAAAGCATATAAAAGAAAGAGAAGGGAACATGTCTAATTCTGCCAGAAGGCTGATGGTAACTCTTAAACAACCAGCATCCTAAGGAGAAGGTTTCATGTCAACACAAGCCCACAGAAAACTGCTTACCCTTGCTCAGCCCTTCCTGCATACCTCCCTGTGTCATCTGCCCATCTGCTGGCTTTCCGTTGTCGCCCACCTTGCAGCATCACCTCCTGTATCTCCTAACCTGAACTGCCAGTCTGCCAACTCCCTTCTGGTCAGTATCAGTGTGTCCCCATTGCTCCCCTTCCTTTCTTTGCAAAGCCACTCCTCTGCTGAGCTCTTATCCAATACACATCCACAGACATCTTATCCAATACACAGTCCACAGACCTCTTTCCACCCAGTGCTTCTCAATCCCTGCTGCCAAGTCTCCTTCCCAGTGCTGCTGCTTCTACACAGCTGTGTTTTACAGACCTATCACTTAGGCTGCTACACCTGTATTTTATTTTACTTATTGTCTCTTTCAAAAGAAAGTGTGTCCTCCAGGAGAAAAGACAGAATATATGTTCTTGGTAAGTCTGTACGCAGGATTATTCCATTAGCAATGTAACGTTTGTACTGCATGTCTTGTATCAGAGATTGAGTGTCAGCTGTCCCCTTGAACTGTTTCTTAATTTGTTTGGAGTCTGTGGGGGAACTGGAGCTATATACAGCTTTTGGAGCTTTGTGTTTTAACGATTTCTCATTCTTAATTCTGATGTTCTTGGAGACAACTATAAAGAGAAAGAAACACACAACAGCCAAGAACATGCTAATTGCATCCACCCCTCTATTGCCAGTGGAGGAGCCAATGTATCAAATATGCTAATAAAAATCCCAGTTGGTGTGTTATCTTTTTCCAAAAGAAACTGACAAATAGTATGTTCCTTCAAGACTCACAGTTCTGCTCTTAGGGATTCGCCATCATGCCCCATTTCCCAGGCTTCCCTTTTTGCCAAGGCTCTCCTGGTCCTCTCTAGCATGAGGGTCTGGTGGAGGAGGTCTCCTCCAGGAGCAATGAAGTAAGACCGCCTGTTTGCAGCCCCCTCTGGCTGCATCATAAGGGTAATTTTGAAGTGGTTGGGGAACAGGCTGAAAGGAATGGGGAACGTGCTTCTCTTCCAACAGCCGAGGTAAGTTTTCACTTTGAAAGAAAGTTGAGCTGTTTTGCTTGGTTGCGGTAAGGCTAAATAATTGTGAGGATTGCTCTGTGTGTTTTAGGGTTATGAAATTTGTTATCCTCAGGAAACAAACAAACAATTTCAGTAGATCACAACTAGCTCATATTTATTCTGGTAAAGTGTTGCCAGTGCTCAGGCACTGTTAAAAATGCAGCCTGCTGTTAGAGGAGCATTTCTCTCAGGAGAAAGAGCACCGACCTCAGGGCATTTACCACAGTCACTTGCAACGTCCCCTCAGGGGTACTGGCATGGCTGCAATCTTCAGTGCAGCAAATGGTAGAAGTGTTTGCAGCCCAATGCCATGCCTTTCTGAGACTGGCAGGAGAGCCCCTGCTCCAGCAATCACATGAGAACAGGGAATTCATTGTCAGCAAGCAAAGGGAGTGGAAGAAATCTGCAGGGATGCTGGCAGCTGTGCCAAGGTGGCATGAGGTGTCCACTGGAACAGGAGTGTGAAGAGGGCAACAAACAGCGGGAGTCAAAGCAGCTTCACAAAAGCTGTAATTTTTTGCAAGCAACCCACATCAACTTTCCAAATTGTAAAACGTATCAAAAATGGACAGAAGAAAGAAAGTAGAAGATTGCTGCCCAGTGTCCTCCACTGGTTTTAATTCTATTTTTAGGTCAATCTCATATTATTTTGATTTCTAACCTATGTCTTTTGAAGTTGTAAGAGCCGATGCTCTGAGGCTGTTGCTAGGTTTGTACCAGGGTCCCAGGCCAGCACAGCTGCACACACACTGGAGATGGAAAGTAGGACTTCATAATCCAGTGGTCTGAGTTCAGAGCTACAATTGCTATATGAGCAACAGAAAAACACCATTGGCTACCACAGCTTTTTATTTTATATCCTTTGCATGTCTCTATGGAAATATAATACTGACTAAGCTTCATAGATTGAGAATAGCTAGGCCATTAATTAGACTTCGCTGAAAGAAAGAATTACCAGAGAATCCTAAGTAAGTTTGGTCGCCAGATCCGAAGAAACATGAACAGAATTTTTATCCTCTTCTTCACCTTTGAAAAAGACAGCCAATAAGAAGATGCTGAAGATAGCCCAGCATCTTGCCATTAGAGACAGATGGGTGGAAGAACCTGTATCCTGTTAACAACGTCATCATCTTCTGCATAAGACAGCCAGTCCAGCTGGAACAGTTGCCGCCAATTAAAGTGAGATAGAAAAGCATCATCTCACAATTGGCAAACACTTTGTGTAACCAGGCTCAGACAGGAGATTATTACTGTGATGAAAATATATGTGTTTATGTTTAGCCATTTGAAAATGACCTACACCTTCTCAATATACAGTAAGTAAATCAGTACAAAAAACCCTGTGATTTACAAAAAAAAATATTGTTTTTACTGCATATAACAGAAAATAACATTTACATAAGTATCCATTTTGTTTAATTGCATACAACCTGATTTGACATGTTAAATACGTGGGCTTGATTTGAAAAGACAACAGATATTTGTGATAACATGGTAAAAAAGGACCAAAGTTACCTTAGCAAATAATTAACCATAGATTCTGTTATGAATACATTTACAAGGATAACTGGATTAAAAAAGCTCTGCAATAAAATTTAAAGTACATATGCTGGAGTATAATTGAGACACCTGTGTGTTGCGGTAATGTCGGTTTGTGCTTTCAGATAAGTAATTTGTACTAACTGTTATATTATTATGTTGCTAGATCAAAAATTCATGCTCTAAGCTTAAATGGACGTTGGGCAGAATGTCAACAGAAACAACATTATGATAGCACGATTACTGTCCTTAAAATGCAATATTTTGCAACTCTGACAAATGAGCTGCCACTGTAAACAAAGTCAAGAGTTACACTGACTTAACACAGTAGATTTTGTTCTGTTTGGAAAAAAAATTGGATTTCCATAAACCTTAAAGAAGGAAGAGGTGTTGGATTTATTTGGACCTTTTGAGACTGTTAAAGGCAAACAGTTTCAGTCCATGAAATATACACTGCAAAATTATCAAGGTAGTTCTTGGACATAAGACTAAGGGGAAGGGAGGCAGAGCTGTTGCATACATTTCTCTAGGAAGAAGTTGTGGCAAGAGCCTTTTGCAAAAGCTATGAACTTTCTTTCAATAAATAATGTTTTGCAGCACTAACTGTGGTGTTGTGCATAAGTTTTAGTTACTTGGTTTACACAAACCCTAGATCTTAATGACTATACACAGCTAGATCTTCTTAAAAACTTCTTGTCTTCTCCCTCCTTCCCCCTTGAAGAGAATACACTGGTGAGGCGGTGAAATACTGGTGACTTGATAAATTCCATTTCCTTATTCTTGAACAGTCAGAGAGAGGTAATATATTCTGAAACTTTTCTTAACACCTGTTGCACACAGAGTAGGAGATAATGGGTACTGAGGAAAAGCAAGGAGAATATAAGTTACATAATACCTAATATAAGAATAGTGTAAGTAAGTATAAAAGTATATAGTATATAATAGCGTATAATAACTATAAAATAAGAGTAGTATTGTTTCTAGCCAGGTCTTTCAGCTTTTGCCTCTAGCAATATCAACCTGCTCTCTACACTAGCATTAATCCGTGGGTTTTTCTTATTCTTTTTTTCTTAGTTCAAAACAATTGAAAAGGGGCATGTATCTAATAAAATAACAAAGGGAATCTCAGTTTTTACATGCACTGGAACAAATCCTTCTCCAATTCACATATAAGGACTTATAAGTATGGACTTACTTACATATAAGTATGGTGAACAAGGGTTGCCTTAAGGTATTAAAATCTGAGAAGGGTGATTAAAAATCCTCACTGATTTTAATCCAGGTCATGAATGTGACCTCAGGAGGTGTTGTATACAACATGAAATGGTTCTATATACAGTGGTTGTCTTATTCCTCAGTAACTGGCCAAAGTCCAGCAGCAGCACTCATCGCTTGGAGGACTTGGCAGAGGACAAAGTACCAAAGAAAGCTTGATCCAAGCCTTGTCCTGGTTTGAGGTAAAACAGGACCAATTTTGTTCAGTAATTTTGCTTCTTAGCTGGGCCTCTTCTAACTGCTGAAATGAACAGCACATCATGCAGAAACTGTTCGTTCTCAGAGTGATCAGACCTGTGTTTGTAGTTGATGCCAAGGAATGGTATGCGGAGACGCTCTTGTTTATACTTATTGCTATAACAGCCAAGGGCAGCCAACTTGGTTATTTGCCCCGTTGGAGGGTCGGAAGCAGAAAAGCATAGAGGGGTCCCACCTGCAGGAACGAGCAGACAGGCCAGGTGACCCAAAACTGACAGACAGGGTATTCCATCCCATCTGCCTCATGCTCAGTATAAAATCTGAGGGATCAAAGGGTCAGTCCTCTTTCTTCAATGGCCAACGTCCGGGGAGGACTCTGCCCGTTCATCTGCCTTTGATCCTGATCCTGAATCCAGATCCAGAATCCAGTTCCTGTCCATCACTGAGTCCATTCTGGGACTTCCCCAGTGTCAGTCGGTGACGTGATCATCATCTTGGGAGCTTGATATGCCTTTTTATATATTTCATTATTTCCTTTTGTTTTATTATTAATATTTCATTAAAGTAATTTAGTTCCTTCTAAACTCCTAAGTCTCTTTCTCTCTCTCCCTCCTCTCCTTGAAGCGAGAGGTGGGGGAGAGCATATGTCTCTTTCCCAGTGGTCAGTCTGGTCCAAACCACAACACGCTTGTAAAGTGCGGGGCAGAGATGGCCCTGGTCTCACTCAGGGGGATCTTACCAATGTGTATAAATACCTGATGGGAGGGAATGAGAAGAGGGAGACAGGCTCTTTTCAGTGGTGCCCAGTGACAGGACCAGAGGCAATGGGCACAAACTGAAACGCATGAAATTTTATCTGCTCATAAAAAATGTTGTTACCTTGAGGCTGACTGAGCAGTGGCACAAGTTGTCCAGAGAGATTGTACAGTCTCTGTCCTTGGAGACACTCAAAATACACTTGGACACAGTCCTGGGCAACTGGCTCTAGCTGACCCTGCTTGAGCAGAGGGGTGGACCAGAGGTGCCTGCCAGCTTCAGCTGCTTTGTGGCTCAGTGACTGTCACCCACACTCAGGGAGGCAGGCTGCATTCGCATCCCCAGCATTTGCCTGTGGCTCCTCTGGGCTGTGTGTGCCACCCCTGTGGCCCCAAGACACAATTATTGGTGTTCATGTGGGACAGGGGAAGAGACTTATATTAAAGTGTGCTCAATATTATGAAGGCTACCTTGCAGCTCAAAAGAGAGAAGTTTTAAAAGCATGAAGCTGAGGGTATATGCTACATGCCTCATGACAGGAGTGCTTGAGCAGACAAATCCTGCTGGGATAGTGCTGGAGTAGGCATAAGAGGGGAGTCAAACATGGTGCTATGCTGCCTTCAGGCACTGGTGTCTGTACTGAGCTCTCCCAGGGCCATGTCTGAGCTTTGTCCAACTCAAAGCACTGCGTCGTCCAAGTCAAAGCAAGGGAGCAAGCTAATGAGGATGTGGAGTGTCAGGGATTTAGTCCTTGACTAACCTGACAAGTGTTTGACAAGTGTCATTGTTTCAATGACAAAGTGACCTGCTTAGTGGATGAGGGAAAGGCTGTGGATGTTGTCAACCTAGACTTTAGTAAAGCCTTTGACACTGTTTCTCACAACATTCTCCTGGAGAAACTGGCTGCTCATGGCTTGGATGGGCGTACTCTTCACTGGGTGAAAAACTGGCTGGATGGCCGGGCCCAAAAGTTGTGGTGAACGGAGTTAAATCCAGTTGGTGGCGAGTCACAAGTGGTGTTCCCCAGGGCTCAGTACTGGGGCCAGTTCTGTTTAATATCTTTATCAACAAGCTGCACAAAGGGATTGAGTGCACCCTCAGTAAGCTTGCAGATGACACCAAGCTGGGCGGGAGTGTTGATCTGTTTGAGGGTAGGATGGCTCTACAGAGAAATCTGGAAAGGCTGGGGATTAATGGGCTGAACCCAACGGTATGATGTTGGTATGACGGCCAAGTGCCGGGTCCTGCACTTGGGTCACAACAACCCCATGCAGCNAAGTGATTGTCCCCCTGTACTCCACACTGGTGAGACCCCACCTCTAGTACTGTGTTCACTTTGGGGCCCCTCACTACAAGAAAGACATTGAAGTGCTGAGCATGTTCAAAGAACGGCAACAAAGCTGGTGAGGGGTCTCAAGCAAAAGTGTTGTGAGGCGCAGCTGAGGGAACTGGGGTTGTTTAGCCTGGAGAAAAGGAGGCTGAGGGGAGACCTTATTGCTCTCTACAACTACCTGAAAGCAGGTGGTAGCGAGGTGGAGTTCAGTCTCTTCTCCTAAGTAACAGGTGATAGGGCAAGAGGAAACGGACTCAGGTTGTGCCAGGGAAGGTTTAGATTGAATATTAGGAAAAATTTCATCACCAAAAGGGTTGTCAAGCATTGAAACAGGCTGCCCAGGGAAGTGGTTGAGTCAGCGTCCCTGGAAGTATTTAAAAGATGTATAGATGTAGTGCTGAGGGACATGGTTTAGTGGTAGATTTGGCAGTGCTAGGTTAAGGGTTGGACTTGATGATCTTAAAGGTCTTTTCCAATCTAACAATTCTCTTCTGTTCTATTCTATTTAATTCACTTTCTGCCATAGATGTACATTGTGGGATTGTTTAGTGTCTGTCCTCATGGCTGAATGGGAATTTTAAGCTCCTGAGAGCTTGCGTCTGGTGAAGGTGACTTAGAGCTTTTCCTCCTTAAAATCACATTTCTCCTGCTTTTCTTTCCTGGAGAATATGTTTGAGGCATGCATTTATTTGCTTCCCATTCCTCGCCAGCACAAGGTTAGCAGTAAAGATTGCTTTGTGGTCTTCTGTCCTCTGTTTGGACCTCTGGTCCTTCCTCTCATCTCCCTACATCTCTCAACAGAAGTAAATTTTGGGGTCTGTCACCTGTTGGTGCATGGGAGGATTACAGCCGAAGCCCTGCAGGACCACTCATTGCAACACTTGGGCAGCTTGGGACTTAGGAATGTCATTGACTGCTCAGCTTACATACCGAAGCAACTGTTTAGATCCGAAGAGCAATCATTCATTTAGCCTCTGAAAGACACTGCCTCCAAATTCACTCGTACCCCACATGTTCACTGCAAAAGCAGGTGTGATGTGCTTCAGCTGGGCAACAGCAACCTATTACCTATCCCAGTGGGCAGCTGAGCCTCTTATATTTTCATCCCTGCTACTGGATTAGAGTGTGATCAGACAGGCTGTGAAGAAGCCGCCTGTTGCATCAGAGCTCCATAGGCCTCAAGGCTTCATCACTCTTGACCCTGCAGTAAGTTTCGGGCAAGCACACAAGAAAGAGGTGGCAATGTTTTCTGTGCTCTCAGGTGAAAGAGATCGCAGATGTGGTGACAGGGCTGTCTAAAGGGGAAGGCTGCACTCATCACCGCGCACATTCCCACAGAGGATTCATGGGAAATCCTCCCAGTGAACAACACCAAGGCAGAGGCCATGCAGCTTCAGAAATTTGTCACAGATTTGCTTAGTAGAAGTTGCTCAGGTAGTTGTCTTATAGCACTTCTGTAAAATGGGATGAAATGGTTATCTAAAATCAGTTTTAGATCAGTTCATTCAAAGAGTTTAGGTTTTCATCTCTACTTTTGATCATCTTTACTGCTTTTACTACAAACTACCTGCATTTTGAAAGCTGATTTGGACTAGAAGAAAGATTAGAAACTATTAAAGCAAAACATGCTGAAACTTCTCTTCCGAAATGTTCTAAAATGGCTGTATTTATCAAAGAAAGACTCTCTCCTATTCCAGCTTCTACTCTCAATAACCCGGCATTTTCAGTGTAGAGCATTTAATCATAAAACTCCTGACAGAGCAAGAACCTTTTCAAATGGAGCAAACGCCTGACAGTGACAGGAGTTGATGAGTTAACAGGAGACCATATGGGGGTCACTCGTGCAATTTTGCAATTGATGTGTGTTTTATTGTGTTAGGTTGGAAAAACCAAGCAGATACTAACATGCTTTTGCACAAATTTTTGCCAGCCTCCTTTGGAAAAGAAATGAAAGCATTGTGGACTCTTGGAGGGGCACTGACAGTGCTGCAGAAAATAGGACGGAGATATGAATGCAGAAATCTTTCCTTTTAAGATCCTCACTGTGCACTTTCAAGGTTATGGGTGGAGAGAGCATGTCTCTCAACAAGCTGAACTGCCAGTAAGCAGATTTGTTTTGTTGGCTACCATTTAGCAGCATTAGAATTCAAATGCACTGAGTGCTTCCCAGAGGAGACCCTGCAGACCCCAGAATGTTGCTGCAACTTCAGGTATTTGTGTCCACTAGAAAATGGCTTAAGATCACCAGTTTAAATACTGCCATATAGTGCATGTCACTGAACAGATGACAGAAGATAATTATGCACCTGAACCAGATGGCCACCTACAAGAGAGGCTCCTATTTATTAGTTCCTTGATTTTTTTTTTCCTTAATGTTTAACGAGCACAGTAGGAGAAGAAGTGGTAAAATGAAAAGCTCTGAGAGAATCAAGGCTTTATAGTTATGGGAAGTTCTCCGGTTTGATTCCATAATGAGGCTATTCTCTCCCAGAGGTACACATTAGGATCACTTCTGTAAGACTAGGCTGATGAATAAGCAGATGCTTTTGTTTTGCACTTGGCTTTGAATTAATCGCTTGTACAGTGCAGACAGCTGTCAGAGTTTCCACAGTTAAGTGCTACTTCCAGCGTGGTTTAGGCAATGGCAATCTTAAGTCGCTAGAGCAAAAATGTGACTCTACAATGCTTATCACACCCTGTGATGTCAGTGTCCACTTTGCCTTGCACAATACAAACCCCAAAGGCCTCATGATGCCTGCACTTCTGACCTACAACGTCCTTTCCTGCTCCAATTTAAAACCATGTTTTCTTTTCTTAGTTTAAGAAACTGGTATAAAATTTGGCTGCGTTTTTTCCTGTTCTCTGTTCAAAACAACCATAACATCTGCTGGAATTCTTTCTGCTTTTGGAGTAATCCACTTCTGGTGTGGAAGGCACAGGTTTCTTTCCAAGCAAGAGCGCCATGTATACGCAGGAAACACAATATTTTGTACCTGAAGAAAAGAGGGGACATTTAGCTAAGAGTAAAACCTCAAGGCAACAGTTGTGAATGCAAGAACAGAAAGAAAAATATGGCATTTTCATTATATTATTTTTGTTAGTTGAAAAATGTGAAGCAGAGTATCTGGACTTACTTACACAGTAAGTACAGGAAATTAAAATTTCATGGTGAAAATGAAGACAATATTCAATATACACGTGTCAGTCCAAATGACATGGAAGCCACAAATCTAGTAATAATTAATATTTTCCAGGCACTGAATAATAAAATAATCAGCTAGTTGCGTGTCCTGCCCAAATGCCAGAAAAAAACAGAACATTTGATGTTACTGAGTAGGCTCACAGAAGCTAATCCTGTTCACACTGTGAGGAACTGCTAAGGAATGACTGCAAGGGTATCTAAAAGCATATCAAATAATGCTAAGGCATCTCAGCTGAATCTGCTTCCTTATAACATTAAGCAGAGGCAGCTCTGTTGTCATCATTAGTGAATGAGATCCCACATCTGAATATGCTGTTGAAAACCTGAGTTTCTCACAATTTTGGAAAGCCTCTATGCAAAGGCTGTGATCACATAACACGAAGAGAGTTGTCAATCACTCATCACATCATCCATTACACAGAACATCTACTCTTAGCTTTCTTTATGATTATTTTTGATGATTTTTTTTACACCTACTGTAGCAAAGTTCTCATTTTTCCAGTCCAGAAGAACACTCAGAACTTGCGTATCAAGCATCACGGAAAGCAAATGGGAGCGCTACTAATTGCTCAGGCTTTGAATGACCAGATTTTCCTTTTCTTTCATTCATTTGAATAATGAAGAGCTTTTATAATAGAATAATGTAATTTTACTCCAGTATCAAAGTTGTAAAGCACTGACGTGTTTTTGTTTGGTCCAAGAACATGAGTTTTCAAAAGCTGCATGGTCCAGAGATGACAGGTAGCTTCTGAGTTCTCCAGTTTTCTGACAGGATTGGATGTATGTTCCCCTGAAAAAGGGAACCTAAAATCAAGGTGCACTTCAGCTACTCACTGCTGCTTGTAATGCTGATTTTTCCTACCTTGTGACCACTGTACCTCCCTGGTGGAAGCAGAGGCAGTGGTGGGAGCAGTAATGAAGTGCTGACAAACAAGGTATCTCGTTAACTTACCTTTGTCTAGAAATGAGGGGTGTCTTACACTCTGCTACACGGCATGCCCCCAAAAAACATGGGACAGACAATCAAACATGAGCACTTGATTGCTCAGGGGCTCGAGGCTATTGTGGGTGCTGCTGCCTCCTACATCTCATGTTCTCCTGGCATGCACCTGTTTTGCATCTTTACCCTCCTAATGGCACCTGGACCTTTATCAAAGCAAAATCCTTTCCCTGCACTCTAGCATATATGGCAAGCAGTCTGCACCAATCCAGAATCACCTCCTGAACACCTGTGGTTACTTCTGATGATTAGGAGGGAGAAAGCTGGGGCCAAATTCTGGCAAACCCCTCAAACCACAGCATGTTTCAGCAAGAACTGCTCTTCCAAGAGAGATTAATGGGCTCGGGTGATGAAAAGATAAGTGTATACTTTCCTCAGCTGGAGCTAAATCTGGAGGAAATAAGGTTCTACAAAGAGTAGAGAAATCACAGGTGGCACTGATGATAGCAACAAAGGGAGAAGAAAATGTGATAAAATCTGAGACCATTTATCAGTTTATAGTGAAGGGTTTGCAACTTGCAGCAGAGAGAGAGACGAACTCTTTTCTCCTCTATGCAAAAAGAGACAACTATGGAAAAAGCCTCCAGTGAACGATTCCTTGGAGGCAGTCAGCCCAGACTGAAAAAATTTGTTTCTGAAGTGCAGAATTCCTACCATTGCAATGTCTAATGGTATCGACATTTGACAATACAATCTTTTCTGATCTTGAGACTGCGCGCGTGAGCTGTGAAAAGAAACTAGCTGTTTCTCTCTCTTTAATGCCAGAGTTTATGATGGAATAAAGTGTAGGATGTGCTTACTGAATACTTTTGGCTCCCCATGCTTACAACTTTATGCCCCAGCATCATTATGTGTAGAAAAAGAATAAACTCTTTGTGATCAACTCACTGAGTAAGAAAACTGTGAGAAGGGCCTAGTTTTTCTCCCACTGCATACCTGGACATGGTGTGGATACTGGTATTTAAACAAATTAACATGTCAGACTGGGGCCCTCATCTGTGACATCCCTTGCAGACATCCCCAGCCATGTCTGCATCAACCGCAGGGTCCCTGACCCTCCAGTTTATTTACTTCATTCAACTCATTTTATCTATCTGAATATCTGGGGTTTTGAGGTAGCTATGGACCCAGCAGTCTTATACCAGTTGTCAGCAGACAGACGGACAGGACTTTTCAGCATCTTGCCAATTTCTAGTCAAGCAGTTGAAATTTATCCAATTATTGTGGACCTAATTTTGGTCTCACCACGAAAGACAGAAAAACTCCCATTGGTTTGAGTGGGAATGAAATGGGATCAATAACTGAGTCCAATCTGGAGCAGGATTCTCTTTCAGAGGAAGCAGAGAGCTGCATAGTGACAGAAACCTTCCCCCCAAATCACCAGGAGTGCTCTGGTGGGACAGGAGTAACTGCGCTTTCTGGTGCGTGTCTGTTATCTCATGCAATGTGGCAAGAAGAGTTATCTGCCCGCAGCTGTACTGACTCTTGACGATGAAATGATTTAATTCACAAGGCATTCGGTAACTGCAACAACAACAAAATGGCATGCATTTGAGACATGTAAATTAAATTACTTGCTTTTGCACACAGAATTTCAGTCATTAGAGGAGAAGATAATGACTTGCAATATGTTTTTGAGAAGAAACACACAATGATAATCTTATTTACTTTACACTTTAATTTCCTAACGTGCACATGTGCATGGAGGACTTGTTCGTGCAATTGTCAGTTATCAAAGAAATGTCAGACTATGGTTTAATTTAATATTGTTGCCCCTTAGGCTCAAGCAGATGGCCAGAGTTCAGGAACTAGCAGAGTTGCCTGCATTAGGAAGAGAAATCCGTGATGTGCACAAGATGGATTCTTGCTGTAATGCTGATTACATATTGGCATATCTGACAGATATACAGATACCCTCACACATATATAGAAAGTAGAGAGAATACGAAAAGAGAGTTGTTCAAGAATTTTTTTATTTGAATGATTTTTTTTCTTTCCAGACGAAAATATTCTATTTGCAATCACTTTGAGCTGAATTGCACTGTCTGACTGACCTGAAACATTTTATTTTAAGTCATGTAACACTATATACTGCATTTCTCCAGTGTGGTGCATTGTCTCATGGGAGCCACACTTCCAGAGCTCTGCTTCTTAAAAGAGCTGAAAGTCCCATGGCACGTATAACCATTCTCTGCTGGAGCAATGTGATGCCTCCTAGGAGACACGGATTGGAGCTGCAAAGGGGTTATCACACCTCAGGCGCTCCAGTGTCCTGCAGAGGACAGGTTCCCGCACCTGGGGATACAGCACCCTCGACAGGGAAACACCATCCCTTGCAGGAAGACCTGAAACACTGTTTTCAGCCAGTTCAGTATCAGACACTTCAGTGTGGCAATGTTGTGTCTTAATTAAAAAGTCCAAAATGAATTGGTTTTTATTTACCATGGCTCTTAAAAAAATCTTTCAGATAAGTGTCTCTCCTGAAATACGTCAGTACTTTTGTCCCCAGTGGGTGATTAAAGTAAATGCACCAATACAGGAATTCCCCGGCGGAGAAAACACCTTCTTTTCTTTGCTAGAAGGAAAACTGTACATAAAAATTTTTGTTCTCCCTGTCCCCTAAACGGCAACTATTATTTTTTTTCATTTTGAAATGGGCATCTTCAGGGAGCACTGCATCCAGAAGGCACTGCAGAAAGCGATGCCACTGCTCCTTCGCTTGAGCCTTGGGCCACGTCCTTGAGATGGGGCTGCCTTTGTCAAAGGCGATAGCTGCTGTTTTCTTGTAAGCCATGGCTGGGGTGGGAGTCCTCCTCCCAACCTCAGCCACTGCACAGGGGTTAGAGCCCTTGCTCAGCAACCCAGGGTCAGGTCACCCCTCTGCTCTGGGGCACTTGCGAAAGGGTCAGCAGCTGCTATTTCAAAACCAGGTGGCATTTTGAAGCTAGGTGTCATCTGGGTCCTTTTGTAGGTCTAACATTAGAGTTTCCTCACATGTACAGAAACTGAAAATCTCCTTGTCCTCCCTGGGATTTGTTCTTACGCTGGCTGCACTGTTATTTAGGATGAAGGAAGAATACATCATTTTTTCCATCTTGTGAAGGCCAGTCACAATATTGTGCTGAGAGCAGCAGAAAATGCCCTTCAGAATAACAACATAAAATCGTATTAACAGCTTCTAAAATGTTCTAGTGCAGCACGCCCTGGTTTCCTTTTTTGTGACTACCATAAACATCTGTCCAGCTGTGTAGCAGAGCAATGACAGAAACTGAACCATTCTTCAGAAAGTTATAAGATCTCAGTCCTATTTGGATTCACAAACAGGCTTTAAAATTTCTTTTAGTGATAGAGTTTGTGGCTTTTCCTTACAACTGCCTGAAAGGTCATGTATGAAGGTACCATATGCACCTTCTGATCAGCAAAGTGTCCACAATTGCAGACAGAATGGAGGTGCTGGGGATACACATGAATACATGCCCCAGCCAGACATCCCAATCCAGCAGCCTCCCCTTCCAGATGACCTCCTAAATGGACAGTATCTCCCTTGAAATGAGCAGTGAGGCAATATATACAGTCTTAGGAGCACAGAGCTTTGTCAGCAGTTCCCATCAAGTGCTATAGTTAGACAAACGTCCTCAGCAAAAATCCACCCTTACTCAGTGTATATGATATACACACAAGGTTACTGAGATGTAACACTAATGACTTTGCTGAAGCATCTCCAGAGGTACCCCACGAACACGGACATCATTGCATTGCATTGTTTGTACATCCCCCCTGCCCCTGGGGTGGTTCCAGTGGTGCTGTGGTACTCTACAGCTGATTGGACTGACAAGACAAGATCAGCCCAAATCTGTAGGATTAGAAACTCATGTCTTCCAAGAAACACATGAGAAGAACAGACTGTTTGTTCACTTCAGTCTCTTCCTTAAAGCTGTTCTCCAGAATGTGGAGGCTGGAAAATTGCCGAAGGTAAAAGAAATCCACATCAGCTGACAGTTGATGAACTTCTTGTTCAGAGACACAGGGCCAAAATCTGCGGGGACTTACACTGCAGAGCAAGTCACATGGAGACAAAATCATGGATGGCAGAGTGGGGCTGTGTGTCTGGGCAGAGATTAGCTAGAGAAAGAGTGGTGGAGGCTGTTTTGCTTCACTTTTGCCTGTAAGTGCCGTAATCAGGAACAGAGGATTAGCAGCTAGCCGCATGCATTTCCTCTACCCCCTCGGGACTGAGGTCTTGCACAGGGTGCCAGCAAGCACATGTCCTGCCTCATGGTACAGCTCTGTCTGCCCACATTTCATAAGGAGGTTCACCAAGACAGTCCTGCAGGACTGCATTGCATCTCCATTCTTCTCTGGCAGTGGTAAAAGCTCACCCTGAGATTCATTCAGGGTTAGTTTGGGTGCTATATGCTGAGGTCCAAACATCTCCACAACTAGGTTTTCTTATTTCCCTGCAGTCCCTTCAGCTGATGCTGCTGTGTTTTGCACAGGCACTGCCTGGGCATTGGTATGGTAGAGGGTTCTCTGTCCCTGGTTACAGACAAAGGGCCACAGTCTCAACTGGCACCTACATCATCAATGGACTGAATATTGCGTGCCATACTATACGGACTTAATGGACTAAGGTGTACTACTCTGGGAATCACTTTATACAGCCCTATATAACATCTACACCAACATACCCTCAGTAAGTTTGCAGACGACACCAAGCTGGGCGGGAGTGTTGATCTGTTTGAGGGTAGGATGGCTCTACAGAGGAATCTAGAAAGGCTGGGTATTAATGGGCTGAACCCAATGGTATGAAGTTCAACAAGGCCAAGTGCCAGGTCACAACAACCCCATGCAGCACTACAGGCTTGGGGAAGAGTGGCTCGAAAGCTGCCTGGCAGAAAAAGACCTGGGGGTGTTGGTGGACAGCCGGCTGAATATGAGCTAGCAGTGTCCCTGGTGGCCAACAGCACCGGAATAGTGTGGCCAGCAGGACTAAGGAAGTGATTGTCCCCCTGTACTCCACACTGGTGAGACCCCACCTCTAGTACTGTGTTCACTTTGGGGCCCCTCACTACAAGAAAGACATTGAAGTGCTGAGCATGTTCAAAGAACGGCAACGAAGCTGGTTGAGGGGTCTCAAGCAAAAGTGTTGTGAGGCGCAGCTGAGGGAACTGGGGTTGTTTAGCCTGGAGAAAAGGAGGCTGAGGGGAGACCTTATTGCTCTCTACAACTACCTGAAAGCAGGTGGTAGCGAGGTGGAGTTCAGTCTCTTCTCCTAAGTAACAGGTGATAGGGCAAGAGGAAACGGACTCAGGTTGTGCCAGGGAAGGTTTAGATTGAATATTAGGAAAAATTTCATCACCAAAAGGGTTGTCAAGCATTGAAACAGGCTGCCCAGGGAAGTGGTTGAGTCAGCGTCCCTGGAAGTATTTAAAAGATGTATAGATGTAGTGCTGAGGGACATGGTTTAGTGGTAGATTTGGCAGTGCTAGGTTAAGGGTTGGACTTGATGATCTTAAAGGTCTTTTCCAACCACGATGATTCTATGATTCTATATTTGGTCCCTTGGCCTCCTGTCTTACTTCTTCCATTTCAGTTTCAGTTACTTTTTCTCATTCTACTATTCAAGAATGAGTTTAAAGAAATAATATTTATGCATAATCTTTGACTCCTTCTCACCTGTACAAGCCACTAGGGCCGGTCTTAGTGTTGTGGCTTGGGCTTACAACCTCTGGGCTCTTTTTTTCTCAAATTTTGACGAATATTTTTATTAAAAAAGGAAAAGAGTAAAGTCAGGACCCTGAATTTTAAGAATGCAAAATTTCAGCTCTTCAAGGAGCTAGTCAATAGGACCCCCTGTGAAACTTCCCTTGGGGACAAGGGAGCAGAACAGAGCTGGCACATCTTTAAGGATGCTTTCCATAGAGCGCAAGAGCTCTCGATCTCCAGGTGTAAGAAATCAGGAAAGGAGGGGAAGGCATCATCAAGGCTGAGTCAAGAACTGCTGGTCAAACTAAAGGGCAAGAAAGAAATGCACAGGCAGTGGAAGCAGGGACAGGTATCCTGAGAAGAGTATAGGGATGCTGCCCGGTTATGTTGGGATGGGCTCAGGAAGGCCAAAGCGCAGCTGGAGCTGAACTTGGCAACGGACACAAAGAATAATAAGAAGGGCTTCTGCAGGCATGTCAGACAGAAAATGAAGGTCAAAGAAAGCGTACCCCTCCTGATGAACAAGACTGGCAAACTGGTAACAACGGACCAGGAGAAGGCTGAGGTACTCAACAATTTTGTTGCCTCAGTCTTCACTGGCAACCTCTCTTCCCACACCTCTTGAGTGGATGGACCTCAAGGCATGGACTGGGGGAGCAAAGTCCCTCCCACTGTAAGAGAGGCTCAGGTTCGTGACCACCTGAGGAACCTGAATATACAGAAGTCTATGGGACCTGGCAAGATGTATCCCAGAGTCCTGAGGGAATTGGCTGATGTAGTCGCCAAGCCAGTCTCCATGATATTTGAAAAGTCATGGCAGTCAGGTGAAGTCCCCAGTGACTGGAAAAGGGAAACATTGCACCCATTTTTAACGAGGGTAGAAAGGAGGACCCTGGGAACTACTGACCTGCGAGCCTCACCTCTTTGCCTGGGAAGATCATGGAACAAATCCTCCTAGAAGCTATGCTAAGGCACATGGAGGACAGTGAGGTGATTCGACACAGCCAGCATGGCTTCACCAAGGGTAAGTCCTGCCCAGCCAGCTTAGGGGCCTTCTGTGATGGTCCCTTGGCCTCCTGTCTTACTTCCTCCATTTCAGTTTCAGTTACTTTTTCTCATTCTACACTCCACTGACTACATCAGTGGAAAGGAAAGAGCTACGGATGTCATCTAGCTGGACTTCTATAAGGTCTTTGACGTGGTCCTCCGTAACATCCTTCTCTCTAAATTGAAGAGATATGAATTTGATGGGTGGACTGTTTGGTGAATGATGAATTGGTTGGATGGTCATATCCAGAGGGTAGTGGTCAGCGGCTCAATGTCCAGATGGAGACTGGTGACAAGTGGTGTCCCGCAGGGTTCCATACTGGGGCCAACAGTATTTAATACATTCATTAATGACATAGACAGTCTTCTTTAATCTCATTGTGTAGCACATTGTTATGCAAGCACACAGACATAGCTTGTGTCACACGAAGTCAGTGAAACACCAATTTAACAGGACTCGTGACAGGAACTCTTCCTATATACTAATTAATAATGAAGATTGATGGAAAAATCACATAATGACCTAATGACCCCCAATCTTGTATGAACTGGACTTTGTCCCAAATCTTCTGTAATTCAGACTTTCTACAGAAGTAGCCCTGTTTTACTTGATGAAAATATCCTTGGGCTTTAGATTAAACACACACACATTAAAACTAGAAACTGAATCCCTGACATCAAAAATAGCTGGTTGTACCACACTATCAATGAAGACAGGCTGAATTCAAAGCTTTTTTTGTATGTTTGTTTTAATTTGTTTGTTTGGTCTGACCTTAAAACAAAATTATTCACAATTCTTTTGGAAGAAATAAAACATCAGCAAAAGTTCAATATATTTAGCACTATCAGATTGGAGAACTACTTCCTTTAACTACTGCAGGAGGAAAAAACACATGCTTCAGCCCACACTTCTCATGCAGTTAATAACTTAGGCTTTTTACATAGACAAAATGATCTTAAGTCAATGGAAAAACAATGTTATAAGGTTAATAGAATTAATGAAACAGAGATCTGCCTCTTCCATGGGCCCCAAAACGATGGGAAATGATGGCTTCTTGTGACAAGTGACTGCTGAGCCCTCTGGCAGGAGAAGAAGGAGGCATGAAGAAATGTCCAGTTTTCCTCCAGGCAAGTCCACAACTGAATTGTTGGTGTGTGAGAGAACGACCTCTCCCATCTCTGTCTGCCCTGCATAAAGTGAGGTCTCCTAACTCCCTTGTCTCCCGCTAGAGACAAGCCTAACAGAGAGAATGCAATTTATAACCTTTTCTCTAAGTGGATTTAAATCCACTGCCTTTTGAGAAGTTTTGCCTTCTCGGTTTTAAATCTTTGGGCAGGAGTGGGAAGAAAACAGGTCTTGGTGACGGGTCTCTGAGGTCAATGACAATTCCTTGCCTTGGGCAGCACATCAGAGAAAGCAGAGATGAGTTCTTTTCCTTTTTAAAGGAATGCCCCACTCCTTTTTCAAGAGCAAGTAATTGACACAGATAAAGATTTCTGTTAAAAACTTCTCAATGCTTAATAAAAACTTAATCAAAGAACAGAATATTCACAGTAAGTAATGGCTGAAAAATAAAATATTTCATGAAATTTTCTGAACGCTTCCACTTTGCAGGATTTCAAAATGGAACATTTATTTATACACTTCCCAAGATTTTCCTAAAATTCATAGTGCTTTCTAGCTTGTTGCAAACAATGTTTTTAATCTCTTCTTTACTGAAAGACCTCTTCTTTGGGAAATGCAAGTCAATACTAGGATTTCATTAAATGTTTTGATAAGGAAAAAAACAGGAGAAAATTAAACTTGAAAAAAAGGTTACAAGGTAATAATTTCTGTAAATAAAGCACTTTTCAAAGTGACTGCTTTTAACAGTAACAATATCAGGAGACTTTTGACCTTGTCTATTCACAATCAAATTTAAAATGCATCTGAAACAGAATTAGCTAAATTACATTAGGCTGAAAAACAGCAATCAGAAGGCTACATGAAATAAACTAAAACTGATTTTCATTATAAGACTCAACTGAAATAATCGTATTATTTGCTGTTTAAATAGTCCAAGAAGTCAGGAAAGATTTTCACAGTAATTGTACTATGTTCTCCACTTTTTTTCCCTTTTGCACAAAAAAAACCCCAGATTTTTAAAACACTGGCAGCAATACCAGGGTTGTTATCAGATTGGTCAAGATATGAAAAGATCATGTTCTGTTTTGTAAATGCACTGCCTCTCTCTTAAACTCCCAACTGTGCAGAGCCGGTGTGGAGGCTGGGTCAAGGTTATTTGAGCATAAGGATGTTAAATGTCTTTATGCCTATACACACACCCTTACCACAACATTGAAATCCAGCTAGTTGGGCGAGAAACGACGATTCTGGTGGTCCCCGTGGTGACACTTTTGCAGCCATAAATGGTTGCGTATCTGACCATGTGAGTCATCTAGTAGGAGACCACAGAGATATTTATCAGCTCTGTTTTTATTCAATTTCTGTACCAAAATGATTAAAACCTACATCAGTGCAATCTGCAGCTATAGCACCTTTCCCCTGGGGCTTTGGCATGGTAAGAGCGGGGAGGGATGCTCTTTACTCCATGAAGGTACAGGTCACCTGAGATTAAGGGCTTATGGTGTGCTGATATCCAACAGAGGGACAGGTGCTTTCACAGCTTCCCGCAGCAGTACTACCTGCCTGAAATTTGCTGCTTGGATTGATCCCGTAAGCAGAGCAGAGCTATTTTCTGGGAACAGGGCAGTGCTTTCTAGACTCAGAGCAGAAAAAGGAAAGTTTTCTGTGTGTCTTTTGCATGGGAGAGCAGACCCGCCACCGCCACCCCATGCATTTAATTTGATGCCAGGTTGGGAAGTCTACCTGCCTGCATGCCCGGAGTGGCAGGTAGGATGTGTCATGCAACAATGTCCAACTTGTATCTGCTTTACTTCGGAGTCTGTTCTGCTTCATCTTAATTGAAGTCAAGTCTCCTTGTTACGCTTCACAAGCAGTTTTAGCTCTGTCTGTACTTGCTTTTTAAGGACAGAGGTCTGACATTCTTTTGAGAATATATGCCTATTTACTTATTGAAAGATTAATTTTAAAATTGCAGAGACTTTTCCACTAACAGAAGATGAGTTATTTGGTCAGTGGGAGCAGGTGCTTGTAATTCAGGCAGAACGTAAATGGAGAAATGTTTGTGAATATGACCCTTAGATTACATCGCTTGGCATAATTATGTTTCAACTTCTTTTTCTCCTCTGAGGAACCAGGCTAATGTCCTGATTTTGGTCCAGTAAGGGGTTTGCTGTTGATTTTACCAGGCACAGTATCAGGGTCCAGGTATGTTGTTATGTTTCAATCATTTGCTGAATGGTAGGTCAAAGTCTTTTAAGTTTGGGTTTGCTTCTTATAGGACAAAAATACACGTTGCTCAAAGAACTTTTTGTAGCCTGAAATACGTCTGGGTTAAAGCCTGTGACAGGTGAACCAGAAGCATAACTAAGTAGCCACAGACAGAGAATGTAAGGCTTTGAATGATCATTTGAAACCTATCTTTATGAAAAAACACTTCTGACTTCTGTGTATTGTTGTACTTCCTGAAGTTTTCCAGAGCTTGATGAAGGAATTGCAACCCACAACATTTGTTTTGACTTAAAGCTCTCTGCAGTGCATTTTACATCATATGGTGAAGGGTCTTATATCCCAAATGGCACTTTCCATCCCTACTGTCCCACACAAATGTTCAGAGAAGGAGTAACGGGAATATCGGTCCATATGCAACTCCAGCCAGTGTGTTGATCCCAGCAGTGCTGAGGCAGGTGAGTACACAGGAGAGGGAGATGGAGCTACACAAAATATTGTTCAAATGTTGTTCAAAATCCTGCTCCCCTTTGTTGTTAATGGTAGGGGTGGGATGCCACATACCCTTTTAAAGATTGGGATGTCGTATATCACGCTGGCACCATCATCTAGAAGATGACAGTGGGATTATACATTTGACACCCAGCAGGGCTGTGTCCCAGGCTGTGTGCATTGCTGTTGCTTGTACTGATGCTTTAAGCTGCAAGAGAACATGGGAAGTTAAAATCTGACCTTCAGGTGAAAAAAAAGGAGCCTTTCAGCAAAAGATGTGGTATGATATCCACAAAAAAGAGCTTATAGTCTCTTGTTGAAAGGGTGAGTATTTTAAAGAATAGTTACATTTATTCCTTAAGGCTTTCTGTGTTTCATTCCTTCCGAGAGCAAGTGTCTCGAGGTTGTATTTAGTTCAAAAGATTTATCTCATGATTAAATGAATCTCATCTGCTGTCACTCCTAATGCACACAACTTTTTTATTTTTCCTGATACAGGAAAACTATAAGTCAGGCAGAACGTCCTTTTCTTTCATCTTACAACCTATGTTAACAAAAGATTAGTTTCTGGAAACCTTTTTTGATTGAAAAAGAAAAGAACAGATTAAACCCCACATAAATGTTATGACTCATGGAAAACAAATAAAGGTGCCTTTTTACCAACTGTCATTTCAGGCCTCAGGTTACAAAAGTTATTGCTAATTTTTATTAAACCTACATGCATGACCAGAGTCATGGATGGGTTATAATAGCAAAAACGTAAACAGGAAAGTTTATCTTGCAAATACTGTAGTATAGGACTCATGCCCCGCCTGTGCCTTCCTGCTAAGGAACTGCTTAATGTCTTTGCTCATAAAAGCACTCAGGTCACAGGAAGGATTCTCTCTTGTCTGTAACTAGGAACAAAATTTAATGCATCATAGATACCTTTTTATGTCTTTATTGTCATAGGAAAAGAGAAATCACAGGCACTGAATTAGTGAAGTTAAAATAGACTGATTCAGAAAATTGCTTCCTTTTTTCTGCTGACTTTTCCTCTTTTTACACTTTATGTTGTCTCTTGTAGTATTGTGGAATCACAGATCACCTGTGGACCTACCACCAAGATGTTTAAAATTTAAGATACAGAGGCCTTTATCTAGTTATCTCTCCCACATAACATCAGACGATACCCAGACTGCCCTCTTTACATGCAAATACTTTGGAAAGAAATACTGGCAACAGTGGTATAAACACAGAAAAAGTCTCAGACCCCAAACACTTTGCCTATAAATGTTTATTTTTAGCAGATACATATGGCAGTCTTTCAATTCCATTCATTTAAGAGATCCCAGTTGAGCCACTGACTACAGCATGAGCTTAACTGCCAGCAAGACTCTGGACACCTACGTGGAGAACATAAAATTCAGTGTCTGCACCTTGAACAACATTCAACCCCCAAAGACAGGTGAGATGAATCCAGCCTGTACAAATCAGATTTTTTTCCTTTTGTGACCTCATTAGGTAATAATGTCAAGTTGAAATGTGTTTATTCCAGCTTTTCCTTAGATTATGGTACATTTTCTCTCCTAACAACATTTCTTAAAACACAGAGTATGTTTGTTCATGTTCCTCTGTATCTGGAGTACTATGGAAAGCGGGGCTACACCTTAAATCTCAGGAGAAGGAGGTGACTTCCTTGTGTGTTTGAAACAAGTAGATTGTATTTATTGTTCTGACTCTTTCTGGCAAAGAAGGACAGGAGGTAGTACCACAGACTCCAACCTATATATTGCTATATATGAATACTTGGACATGATGGCAATGTAGTCTGTAGTAGGTTATTAAATACCAGGTCAGAGTTGTGTCTTCTAACTTCTGCCTCTATCTGTTAGGTATACTGTTGACATCAGTCCTCAGTTCCCACCTGGAGTGTATCCCTGTTTAAAACTGATGTCTAAGACAAATGGACAGATTCTTGTCACCAGAAATATCTCTCTCTCTCACCTTTGACTACAGTGGGAGTCTAGATACTAGACAGGACTATATATCTCACTTCTAGGTAAGTAAGGTGGACCCCACAGGAGGTATCTTCAGTTGTGACCATTGAGAAAAGCCAGCATGGGAGTCAAGCTGTGCAGAAGTCCAGCTGCACTGTTGTTGCAAATGATTCCCCTTAGAAGACGTGTTTGACTTGAGAAGGACAGTGATTTCATATAGCATTAAAATCAAATTCTGCCCAGTTCTACTGTCAATAATACATGGCAAAACAAAGTATAAAAAAACAACCCTTCACGTGGCTTTGAATGCCTTGCACATTCTTTACACTCAATCTAATGTCAGCAAGAATTTGTCCATTAGTGCACAGTGAGACAATCGCACTTTTACATTTATGGAATTGTAGGACAGTCGGAGTGAACTGGTTGTATTTTATTGTAAATATATAAGCTAAAGTCTTCTAGAGAAATACTGAACTTTACACTTGAGAATAATTGTGTTTTGAGCATTGAAGTTCTACATTTGAGGTTGCCTGCAAGACAAATTTGCAGTTCTAATTAAGGCTGCTGAATGCCAGAGTAATAGTAAATAATAATAATAATAATATTAGCACAAAGAAAGTTGGATCCAGATGGGTTTAAAAGAAACTGGCAAATTAGTAGAGAAGGTAGAGATTACTCCTGATGCAAGGAAACAAATCATGCAGTACATCTGTAACTTTAAAGTAGCAGAAAAATAATGAAGGGAAGACATATCAAAAGATAAAAATAATTGTTTGAGAAAAGCAAGACCCATTACCATACCAAAACCCACAACTGTCTGATATTCTAATTAAAAAGCATTCCTTAAATTGCATACTTTCTTAGTGTAGGATTTTTTCAGTATAACACAGTTAGGAAAAGCCTGAATCCGGGCTCCCAGTGTAACCCATGGCAAGTCACTCTCAGAAACTCTTTGGCCTGTCCATAGCCGAAGAAGAAGTGTTAAAAAGTCCTGACTCAAAAGCATTGAGTCAGCCTGGTAGGTCAAAAGTGTTCCCTTCTGCCTCACATATCCCAAATTATCCAGACAAAAGGGTCCCTCACCTGAACAAATGCAATGAGCTCCTGCCTCAGAAGAAAGCAAGCAGCAGCCTGCCTGTGATGTGAGACTAAGTTGTTGCCTGGCTTTAAATCCCAGTTAAAAATTTGGGGTTTTTTTTTCAAATCTCATCATAGTGGGACCCCACATCAGCAAGGCTTTCCTTGAAATGCTGGACTTGATCACCTGCAGTCTCCCTTTCTTCAAATCTAAAGTATTTTAAATATACAGCTGTACTTTAGATCAGTCAGTGGTTTGCTCCTTTAGCCTGTATGATTTATAAAATAAAGACAGATTCATCTTTAGTTATAACACAAAAATATTCACACTGTTTTTATGAAGCCTGATTCAAAGCTGATTTTCTTGATTAAATCATAAGATAAAAACCTGAGCCCCTGCTGTGAAACATTGACATAACTTTAACCACCGAGCTGTTTATAAGTGTTACCGCAGTGAACTGATTCTATTTATCTGTTTATAGCTCACTTCAACTTAGGGTTTTATAAGATTTCAAAGATGCAAAAACCTGGGCAAGGCAGCCTAAGCCCAGTGATGTAAATGGGGGACCTATATCCTTTCTCGGGTTTTTTGCACACAAGTACACTCTAAATGTGTGAATGTTCGTATTTGAGGCTCCATTTATTTCAAGTGTCAGGAACACTATGAGATAGCTTAACCTGAAAACACTGGACACAATTGTCACATATTAACTAATGATAACTGTTTGTTCATTTTTAAAGGAATGCCTATTTAGATAGTCTGTATAATTAGTTTCGTTTTTGGCTGCACTCACTGGTATTCATGGGAAAACCTCTTCTGGAAGTAGTCTATACACACACATTCAAAAGATATTTAACCATATAACTTCAGGTATCTCCCTTTAAAAACACTGGCTGATGTCTATCAGCTCTTGAAGGTGAAGTTCTCTTAAAAGTATTTGCATCCAAAGAGTTTCTGATATAAAGCAAAGACTGACTGTGATGGTGGAAGAATACTACCCACCTTTTATGGTCAATTACATCACAGGGCTCAAGAGATGCCTTCACAAGAGGCAGTTGCTGTTATCCATATTTTATGAATAAGGAAGTAGGTATCAGGGGTGAGGCAATTCACCGAGTCATACAGTAAAACAGCAGACAAGCTAGTCCTGAAATCCACGTATTCCAAGTTCTCCATCCCCACTGAATCTTAGATATGCTCAGAAGACAGACTTGTTGCAAAACACAGATCTAGTTGTCTTGAAAATGCTTCATAACAAATGTCAATTTCATCAAAATTTTTATTTGAAGGGAGAAAAAAAGGAAAATATTCAGCAATATTGAATCAAGGCATTCCAATATTTGCAGAATTTTGAGTTTTCCTTTCGTTCCTTTTGTTTTAAGTCTGGTTTTTATTTTCTTTTAAAAATATGGTTAAGTACATGCTTTGTATACTGTTAGAATTAAAAGAACAAAACTGAAATGGAATGTTTTGATTGACCTGAAAAAATTTCCTCTTTCATATTCTTCTCAGTTCTGAAATGTGAAGTTTCGGTCCAAACCAGCATGAGAAGAAAAATCAAAAGAAAAATCTCAGCTCCTCCAAAAAGTAAGTCTCTGATTTCCACAGTACTCCCTTTATTTACTTGCATTTTCTACCACCCTCTCCAGAGCTGCTGTTACTAGATATCGGCACAAGAAAAGCAACCTTCAGCAGAACTACCTCTACTTTTGAAATTATGCTTTGCCTGAAGGAAATATCGCGAAGGAGATCTATTTGGAAAAACATTCTCTGACTTAAAGCTGCTGTTCGGCAGCATCAGAGGAGAGAAAACAAAAAAAGATAGACTGGTTGAAGTGGTGGATATTTTTCATAAGGGTTTCTGTAAAAGAAATGAATTACTATTTTGGCTATGAGTTAGAGATCAGCAGCCTCAAACTTTGAACAGACGTGTGAGAACTGATAATAAATAGAATCAGAGAATCAAAAAAGAAAAAAGTGTTTGGAAGGGACCTCGAGAGATTGTTTAGTTCAATCCCTCTGCTCAATCAGGGTCAACTATCACAGGTTGTCCAGGACCGTGTCCAGTTAGGTTTGGAACATCTCCAAGCATGGATGCTTTACAGTGTCTCTGGAGCAAACATCAGGAGGTCCCTCCTTGGTTATCAAACCCCACAGACATCAAGCTCTGCACATCAATAGGAAGATGAAATTTAAATATTCCAACAATTCATGTAAATGTATAACAGGGAAAGAGTCCTAAATATATAGAAGTATTTAATCAATCACCTTTGAGATGATTTATTTAGATTTTGGCAGCTGTAGACTATTTTTAGCTTTTTATAAAAACTATTTCAGAGTGCTCGTAATTCTTTACTGTGTTGTCCTGTTTAGCTTTCCAGGACTGTGTCTGGGTTTTAAAAAAAAGAAGCAGCAGTAATATTATTATTTTTGGAAACATGTATAAACCAGAAGGTATGATCAGTGTTGTGGTGCCAAACCTCAGCAATAGACTTACAACCAATTTTCCAGCAGATGATTAAAAACATGTTAATCAACAACATGTTGGATTTGACTGAATGCCACTTGGCTGCACATAAAATATTACTGCATGAGTTGAGTAAATTTAAGTTTATAAATATTTGTATAATCTTATGAGAACATGCAAACCCTTCACCTGCCATGGGTTTATGTTAGCCTCCCTTGTTCAACTTGTTAGAAATGACCATCAACATTAAGGATCAGTCAGTCTCCTTTTTCTCTATTTCTTATTTATTCTTTTTAATTATAAGTTCTCTTATTTCTCCTGTTCAACAGCTTTAGGTCCTGAGCTTCACCGAAGAAATTTGCACCCATTTAAGTGTGACAGAGTGAATAGTAAACTTCACTGATGTCTGTTTGTTTTACATCAGCTCAGTTTATACCTCATGGAAACTCTTTAGCTCAGCTAAGAAATATCCAAGAAAATTAGGCTAGATTGAGTTAAATCAATGGAAATAGCTGTATTCAATCTAGATTATATTGCTGAGTCAGAATTTGTGACACTAGCAGGAGAAGGGAACTTACTTTTTTTTTCTAAATAAACAATCCAAGCTCCTGATTCATTAAGGATATTAAATGAAATCTGTACAAGTAGTTGTTTTTATTAGTCAATACCTTGCCTTAAAGCACTGCAAAATATGCAGTCCATATCTTCTACATTAAAAAAAATCGGGTTTTTTCCTAGTGATATCTCTAACTGAAGTATAACATCTTAGCCTAAAAACCTCGTGAAGACCAAACACAAGTAATTTTTACTTTCATGTAGTTTGACAACTATGCCATATGTAACCATCACGTCAACTTGTTACACAAGGTCAAAAAGATATTTAAAATAAACTTGTTTGCTACTAGGAGGATATACAGAAAGACACACTAGGCCTCTGATATACAATCTTGTTATCCAGCTAGTTAGAACACTTTAACATCATACCAGTAAATATTTTCTAGATGACATCATAAATGTTTTCAAGGTCATCCGTACCTGTGTTTGCACTGAAGCCTTTGCTTACAGTCGTAGTGCTGTTTTGAAGGGATTGTCCCAGTTCTCCAGCTTCCTGCACATTGGTGTAATTTTGGTGCAACCACAGCAGATTTGTTTTGGAGGCACCCGCCTGGAAGTTCTGCTCAGGGGGTGCCAGTGCCGCCCCGACCTGTGGTGGGGACACGAGAGTCCCAAGCAGTGAGCAGCACCATGGACAGCTCCCAGCCACATCAAGGGGGAGAGTTTTCCTCCAAGGGACTGGAAACGTCTAGTCCAAAGGGAAAACCCAGAACCACCAGCAGTGTAGACACTACAGCTCATCACCAGCTGCTTCATTCCCCTGATTCATTCGCACTGACTTGAGCCATTTGCTAATGTAGGCACAGCCCCTGAAGGTTTCTCAGTAGTTAAGACTTGCAATCCAGGCATGTGTAGTTTTGTGAGTAGCAGAGGTTTGCTAG
The DNA here is from genome assembly GCA_013398815.1 of Ibidorhyncha struthersii. Taxonomy (NCBI): domain Eukaryota; kingdom Metazoa; phylum Chordata; class Aves; order Charadriiformes; family Charadriidae; genus Ibidorhyncha; species Ibidorhyncha struthersii. The sequence goes on from VZSZ01008381.1 coordinate 217,489, forward strand.
CAACGACATGGCCATCAGTTTTCTGAGGTCTGGCAGGCAGGTGGTAGAAATACCTCTTCAGACTTCGAAGAGGGTTGTCAGGAGCAGACTACATACATGTCCCTTGTTGAACGTGAGCTCACTGCAATATCATATCAGTCCATTCAGGTCCCTGCCTGCCACAGCACTCGGTGATCTTCCACATGGGTTGAACTGGACATAAAATGGTGTCTGCCTTTTTACTGTTTTGTCATCTATTTTTAAGATGTACTGTTTCAATGAGGTCCTGAGAAGCAGCAAGACTGAGGAGGTGAATTTTATCTTTAAAGGATTGGAAAGAAGAAGTTATCCTGGTTTCTCAGAAAGGCCAGGGACGTGGATCTGTCACCTCATATAGACATATCTCCTATTCCTGTACCTCATCAAAGGACCTCCGCGCAGGGTGAAGCAGTGCATGGCTTATTCAGGAAAAATTTTGCTCGCTGTGAATTCACGTGATGTTTTTTGTTTTGTCTGAAAAGCCTCAAAGTTTCTCTTTGATGTAACTAGTGATTGGCAGCCTTTCAATTCAGATGCAGCATATTTTGATCTGGTATGCTTGAACACAGGGGAGGTCTTGAATATAGGGATGAAAATGTTCAAAACTCATTAGTAATTTTTAATGCTTCAGCTTTCAAAATTGCAAAACTTTTCAGTGTGCTTTCATATACTTTGACCAATTATTAAAAGTTAGAACTATTTTTCAGTAGTCTGTATTAACATTATAATATGGGCTAGTAAATATAGATGAAAAATTTACTTTTCTTTTTCCTTTAGTACAAAGTCTATTTTTAAATCATTGAGGGATTTGTTTTAAGGCATTTAGCTAAAACAGTCTTCAAATATTTTATTTTCATGAAAGTTTCATGGCAAAACTTACTGTGATCATAATATTTTCAGAGACTTAATAAACACCTTGGACTGCTAAAGAATCTGTAATGCTGTCATTACTGAATCCTTTTGTTTCTCCCTTAAAAATACTATCTGGAATCTTAAAACAAAAAGTGGTAGTATTAAGCCAAATCCTTGCCAAGGATACAAGTTTCTTTTTGAAAGATGTCTTGATGTCTATAGCATTCATTTCTCTTTCAAGTAACTACTGCCAAGCTTGGTGTCGGCAAAATACGCCTCCTGAGATCTGATGTTTGATCCCGGCAAACATGAGATTGTTATTTTCATTCCCAAACAGAAATGTAATTGCATTATCATAAAAGTCACATTGCTGTTGGCTGTATTGCAGACACCCATGGATGTCCTCTTGACCCCAAAGGTGGCATCTAATGTAAAAGATTTCCAGATAACTGAGATGATAGCTCCCTCCACTCCTGGCTGCAGGATAAAAGCAGCAAAAATCCCATCATAATTGTACTGTAGCATCAGTAAAAACGTAATTCAAGGTATTTTAAAATGTTTGTTTTAAGGCCTCAGTAAAATAGAGAAAACAGTTACTAATAAAGAGACCGCTCATGATGTCGGTTACCAGTGTGAAAATCTAGACTCACCGTAGTAAAAGCAGTGGAAGTATTTCACTGTCCAGTGTTGCTGCTGGAATCAGAATTGGGATCAAATATTGAAAGTGTCATTTAAATACCAGAAGAACAACAAAACCAGAAACTCTTATGTTTAGCCTGCTTTTCTAAGGAGAGGAGGCTCACACAAAGATGCTGTATAGGTCTGTCTGCCTGCCCCATTCTCAGTACCCTGGAGGCCACTGATCCATTCTTAGGAGATTTCATTTCAAAGATACTGTGCCCCTGTGAATTTTCCTAAAATCAAAGGAGAGAGAGAGACCACTACTGACCTGGGATTGTCACCTTTTTGGCATGCCACATCCAGGTGGCAGCTCAGGCACAAGCTGCAGCCGGTCAGCAAACATAGCTTCACCAGCTCTGCCCCTTGGGGACCCCTCACACACCTTACCATGTGCCTTTGCTGAAAGCCAGGCACTCCACCAGAGTTTCAGAAAAGGGGTCCCTGCCCTGAGTAGATGTGGCACAGTGAAGACAGGCCACCATGCAGCTGCCTAATATCTCTCCACTGAGTTGTGCAGAAGAGTTCCATCAGGTGGTGCTACACCAGCAGACTCCCTGTGCTCCTCTTCCCAGTGAGCTGCCTTGTTTGACACAAAAACTTTCTTTATAAATAAGGACTTATTAAGCTTTATAAACAAGACTTGAAATAGGGATGGAGAAAGGATATTCTGGTTACTCCTATTTTATAGCAAGACTCGGAGTCTCTGAGTTAGACAGGGCCTCAAGACCCAGCAGCAGAGCTGGAAGGTAAATGCAGAACCCCAAATGACAGCCCGTCAACTATGGGGTGAACCCTCTCACGGATATCTTGTTAAATGCAGCAGGAGAGAAAACAGACTTCTAAAAAAAAAAAAAAGTAGAAGTGCACAGAAACTTTCAGCAATACTGGACATATGGTAGTCAACAAAAGTCCAGTACAGCCAGCATTAATTATGTGTTTCTGGCAGCATGTGCTAACACTCCCTAGCCAAGGTTTAATTACACACAGCCCAGGTCTTTCTTCCATCAGAGAGTTTGGGGTTTGCAGCAGCAGCACCAAACACACTCCCTGCACACCTGCAATGCACTTCATGTCCCAGCAATAAACCACAAAAAGATCTGATAATCTCTGGGATGTTGTGCTGGTTTCTAACATCTCCCTTTCCAAATCCCTCCCTGGTTTTGCCACAGGCAGGTGCGCTGCAGGTGGCTGGAAGCCCCTGTCCTCAGATGCAGTCCCCAGTTCTGCAACATCTTCCAGGACTTGATTTCAGTTCCCTCGTGGAAGAGCCCTGTGGCTCTGCCTTAAAGCACAACTTTTTCCCAACAGGAGGCTAATAGCAGTATAGTGGCTCCCTATTTTCAAACACAGGCAGCTCTCATAGAATCAGAGAATGGTTTGAGTTGGAAGGAACCTTGAAGATCATCTCATTCCAAACCCCCTGCCATGGGCAGGGACACCTCCCACTAGATCAGGTTGATCAAAGCCCCCTCCAGCCTGGCCTTGAACACTTCCAGGGATGGGGCATCCACAACTTCTCTGGGCAACCTGTTCCAGTGCCCCACCACCCTCACAGGGAAGAATTTCCTCCTAATATCTAATCTAAATCTACCCTCTTTCAGTTTAAAGTCATTACCCCTCGTCCTATGACCACACTCCTTGATAAGGGTCCCTCCCCAGCTTTCCTATAGGCCCCCTTTAAGTATTAGAAGGCCACTATAAGGTCTCCCTGGAACCTTCTCCAGGCTGAACAACCCCAACTCTTTCAGCCTGTCTTCATAGGAGAGGTGCTCCAGCCCTCTCATCATCTTTGTGGCCCTCCTCTGAACCCGCTCCAACAGGCCCATGTCCTTATGCTGGGGTCCCCAGGGCTGAACACAGTACTCTAGTACTCATGGGCTCTTAACCCCTGCAGCTGAGATTCAGAAATCATTCCCACACAGATCTTCCAGGGCATCTTAGTGCTGCTGTTTAGTGATTTAGATCGGGAAGACACCAGCACCTCTGCCCTGGTGGCAGGGTTACACCCACAAGTGGAGATGTCCCTGCTGCACCAAGTGGGTTCCATCCTTGCTATTCTGCTCAGATGGCTAGTGGTACTTCAGGCAACGTGCAGACAGCTCTGCTAATAGATATATAGCTTCCTCTGTGGCTGCTAATAGATATGTTTCTGTTATACATACGGCTGTCTCTGACTCCTGCAAGAATGGAAATTAGTTTATTTCCCAGGCCAGACACCAGAGGATTACAATTTATCAGCAGACTGCAGGGTCACTTGCTCCATATGATTTAATTTAGGCAATTTTCCACTACACTGTAGCCAACAATTGCTTAACCAAAATACTTTTTTTATTGAACGGGCTTTGTTCTGTGATTTTTTTTAGTCCAAAGAACCGATGTCCTTTTCCAGTTTAGGTTCAGTTGCTGCCCTCGCCATAGTGTCAGCTGCCTTGGCGGCCTTTTCCCTCCCTGCTTGCTGAGGAGCAAAGCATCCTGCTCTCGTGCTTGTTTCTCCTCCTGGGGGCTGCTGCCCTGGGCCCAGAGCAGGAATGGACAGGAGCAGCCTGAAGGGGGTAAAAGTCTGCTTGAGGAAACCAACTCCTCACCCCACGTGAGAGAGTGGGGATAAAAACAGGAGCTTTTGCAGCTTGGGACCAGTTTTAGTGCAGTAGGCTGGTGCAAGTGGTGCTGCCTTCAGTTTCAAACAAATAAAACCAATTTCAGTACGCTTGTATATATTCATACGCTTTTTTTTTTTTCTCATAAGTGTCTGCAAGAGCTTGCTTTGTGTTGTGTTTGGGCCACTGGTTAGCTCTGTCATATCGCAGGAGGTCAAATGTCCCCGTGCACATCAGCTCAGCTGGTTAGCACAGGTGACACAGTGTCATGTCCCAATCTGGGACCTGGCAGGGGTCTGGGAGGACCTGTAATGATTCTGCACATGAGATTAAGACACAAACGAGGTCAGACGCTGTCTGCTAAAGCTTTATTGTTGTCTCCCAGCCTTGATTACTGAAACGAGCACTAGAGTAAAGGAGGAAGAAGAGGAAAGGTAGGAGAGAGAAGCAGTGTTATGGAGCACAGCAAGGGTATAGTCACCACCATAGGCCTTTTTTTGGCATCCTGATTGTCCTCTTAGCATCAGCAGCATCCCGTTGACTCATAATCCTCTGATCACCATGATGGTGGGGGTCCTGGGGTCCCAGTTGTGGAGGGAAACACTACTAATTTATAGTTAAAGTCTGCTCGATACTTGACCAATCAGTATAGAGGCCAATTTTGCTCGGCCAATCTTTGCACAACAAAGATCTTGGAAGACGGTTGCCCCTGATGTACCCCTTGGTGGTCACATACACCATGTCAGCAGACAACTTTAGCACATCTTGTAGCTTAGTTCAGCAAGTTTTGGGTGCCTGCTTAGTTCAGAAAGTTTCGGATGCCTCTGGCCTGTGTTACAAACAGTATATGGCTGGTCCGTTTGTGATAAGAGCCATCTGGACTACTGGTTCCCTATTGCTATTTTTGCTTGTGGTAAACGAATCTTGAGACATTTTATTGGTCTTTTACATATGGCACAAAGAAATACTATTGCTAGCTGCCTGTCCTTGTTTCCACATGTACAGGGGCAGGTTTATCCCAAAGGCTACAGTATGTCTGAGATCGTGGTCTCCGACAGTTCTGCTCCTGCCAGAAATGACCAGTACTTCCACTTGAAAGACTGAAATCTCATCACAATCAAGATTTCTCAGCGCTCAGCAGATGCCATAAATCCCTGCTTGTTTTACTCAGGTGGGTGGTAACATCTCTTTTAACACCTCTCATACTATGAGGAATACAAGCAGGATTCAACTTCATACAAGCAAAAATATGAGCTGCTTCAAATCTTACTCTTTTTATATCTGGCCCTCAGATTAAGTGGAAATTTGTGCCCTATATTTAAGATGTAGTGTTGAATGTCTGCCTCTGCTATCACAATATTCCTGTCAAGTACAGCGTCTTTTGGCATGCTGCAGCAATTACACATTTATCAACCAAATCTGTTTCCAGTTGAGAGAAAATAGATTTTGCTTGGGAGCTTCAGAATATTTTAAATAACAGGGTGATTCCCTAGAATATACAGATGAGCAATTACCACATTTAAATCATGCACTGTATGTTACTGCGCCCATGAATAATGTATATGCCAGCCAGCATTATAAGAAAAAACAGTGCTACATCACAGCCTGGTCCAGGTGACCTGAACATACTGGGATCCTTGAAAGAAGGGGAAAAACATAGTGACAATCCTCGCTCAGATGTCTATCACAGGGCAACGTGTCCATAGCAAGGGGGCATTCTTACCATCTAATATGGGACGTCTTCATGAAGAGGTCTGAGTTAGCGCTAGTAACTGTATGCTGCCTTCTGAAATCACTGAAAAGAAATAGGAAATTTCAGGGTGCAATTTCTATGGTCAGCTTAAAGTTTACTTTATGATGAGATGGTGCAATGAATTGTGTCTACTCACTCTGAGAATGTGCTTCTGTCAGCACCAGTGGGAGACGGCTCTGAGGGAAGGGCTTACACTGCTTTTCCTGAACATTTTGTCCCTAAATTGTTCACTGTCCTTTCCTTCCTCGCAAACTTCAGGGCAATATCCTAGAGCCAGCGAGTCAGGATTTGATCCTTTCCAATGAAGAAAAAGAGTGTGAGAAACACTGCAGGTCCCACACAGGCAAAGCTATCGACCGCACAGGCTGTTTACCAACCCTTTGTCCTACGCTTCAAACCTTTATTATTTCCCACAGGCAGTTTTAAAACAAACAGAAAAATAATTGCCTGAAGATCTAAATAGGTTTTCAGTCAGTAAATACACAGTTCACAAAATCCAGGCCCTTTGTTGACCCATCACTACTGATGCACTTGAGTCTGGGTCAGATCCTCAGCTGCTGTAAATGGACTTGGTGGCACAGATGTCCCTATTTCATGATCTGCACAATTATGCCCATGTCATGATCTGCATAGTTGTCCCAAGGTCATGACCTGCACAGATGTCCCCATACCGTGATCTGGCAGCAGTTCGGTCCTCCAGTGAGAGTGGGTTAGCAAGTCCTGCACATCAAAATGATTTGGCACTAAGGCTTTTCACTGATGTAAAATTCAGTCCCTTCAAGGAAACCACTAACTTTTGCCTGTGGATGGAAAAGGGACAAATGGTTTTCTAGAGAACAATATTCACTGTCATTTATATCATTCAGTGAACTATTGTTTCCTGACGTAATTGCAGTAATGAGGAAAGGAAAAACACCTTTTTCTTGGTAGAAGGTCAGAGGACCCTATTGAGGAAAACAGTGTCATAAAGAAAGTATTTTACAATCAAGTAGCCTATTACACCGAAATGGAAATAAAAGTGTTTAAATGACAGGATAATTAGAACTGTAATAATTATAGGCTTTAGTAGAAATTCGGAAAAGGGAAAATGTACTAAAAACTCAGTTTGTAACAGATTAGCATACTGCTACAGATCAGATCAGATTAAAAAGTAACCTTTCCCATCTAAAGAACAATTCGGTTTTGAACAGAAGGGACAGTGTAGGTAGCATGAAAGGTCAGGATTCTGTTGCTATCTTAAAGAAGTACTGGTATGAGTTCATAGGTACAAATACTGTATCTATGAGAACAAAGAGAAAGGGGTGGCAAAAAGGAGAAAAGGGGCTGGATACAGAAATCCTACAGAAACTTCACATCACTGAACACCAAAGACCACATTTAGAAGGGCAGCCATCTACATTTATCAACCTTACCTGCTGACACTCTCTGGAAACTCCAAGCTGCTCAACTTTTCAATAAAGCATACAAAGGAGTATGCGCGAGCCCTCTGCAAAATGAAGATCCTATCACAACATCCACGTCCTTCTGTCTTCCTACTGCTCTTTCCTTGTTTCATTCACTTGTATTTCCACATGTCTTTCTCTAGAAAGCCTCTCCGTGAAGCACAAACATACTGGGTGCTCCGGCCCGGGCACAATGTGAGGCATATGCAGTAAATTCAATCTGCAGAAACCACTCAGCCTCAGGTGCTCAGCAAAACTGGTGCAAGCACAAAGGTGGGGGTACAACATCAGAGACCCCTTCTGAAAAAAAACAAGATGCAAAAAAAAACCAGCTCATATTTTAAAGTAATGACACAACTTCCCAGGAAAGAAAAGTCAAAATCAGTCAATATCTCAGTCAAAAATGCACTCAAAAGTTAGTATTGGGGGGGNTTTACCTAGTTAAAGCAGCACCGTCTCCTGCATCTTCCTTTTCTGAACACAGTCCACAAACAGGTGGCAGGAGCGTTACCTGCTCAAAGCTTGGCCAGTTGATACTATTGACATATAACAACACTGCTGCCGTTAGCAGCTCTGCCCTGCATTATTTATTCAGCCCATTAACCATGGACCGACACCATTTTGAGAGTGCGGGTGCTGCCGCAAGAGCTGTCAGTGCGGCACCATCCCTGTTTGTCTTCTCAAACAGCTCCCGACGAGTCTAAATTTAGAGCACTGCCAGCCCGCCTTATCAGCTAGACACATAAAAGCTGGTATCAGTTTAATTAACATTCGCACAACACCGCTGCAGCGAGTGAGTCCCCTGAATGTGGCAGCAATGGGAATCACGTGCAGACAGCAAATACCCAGATGTCAGAGGGAGCCCACTCTTGCCTTGTCGCGGTGTTCGCAGGGTGGTACTGGCAGCCCCTGTGCTTTAAGCATCCCCCATCCCCACTCGGGGTGTTCCCCTTGAGGCTGGCAGCAGTGGCATGGAGTGACAGCATCTCCAGCCCCCTCCCCAGTGGCTGCAGAGAGGTACAGGATACAGCTACAACTGGTGGGGACCCTGCCACGCCCGCGGTATGGGACTAGAAGCCAGCAACAATGGTGGCACCAAAGTCGCTGCAAGACCAGAGAGCCACGTCCCATAGGAGGAATGGGGATGGTGGTCTCAGTGCTGAGGAAGACCCCAAATTTAAAGGACATGTTGTGTGTCTCCATGAGGACACATCTGCCATGGAGAGATAGCATGATGGGCCATGGATGTGCTCATCCTCCTGCAGCTGCTGGCACCATCCAGCCTGGCCTCATCCCAGGGCTGCAGCATCCTACGGGGGCAAGAGCTGGGCTGAAGGATGGCTGAGGGGAGGGGAAGGGGCAGTGCTTTGGCAGGGCCATGCCATGAATTACCGCTTGCTGCACTCCTGCTCAGGTTTTGGCCGAACACACAGCTCATCCCAAGGAGTGACATGTGCTTGGAATGGTGCTGTAACATTAAAGAGAGAACATCAAGCTGGCTGGACATGTGGAGAGGAAAGGGAAAGGTCACCCTGCAGCCATTACCCCCCGCAGCTCATGTCTCCTGCAGCATCGTCCCCTGCAGTTTTGCAGCAGTGACTGTCAGGCAGTTTCTGCAGACTTGCTTGCGGGGTTTGTGACAGCTGAAGTAGCCAGGGAATTACGAATTGCTGAGGAGAAAGTGTTCAGCTATTTCTATGTAGACAGGATTTTAAGCATTATGCATATAGCACATGAGTAAAATGATTTTCACTGTTTCATGTGCTTGGCCCAGTTTTAAAACCACAGTGAACCCAACAGAAAGACATAGTAGGAAAAAACTGAGTTTAAAAATTAATTCAGGTGGAGTGCTTGCACTGGGCCTAGCCATTTAATTCAAGGCAAGGAGGCACACACAATTCAGAGTCCGCTTTGCATTTCTCCAGCTCAGAAAGGAAAAAATATATTCTGATGCTGGTACTCTAACAAACTGCAATGGCACGTCCTTGACTTTCTGTCCTGTAAGCTTCCTTACCACAAGGATTGCTTACAGCACAGGCCAAAAACAACAGGGACTGTGATTTTCAAGAATTGAAAATAGCTCAATAGCCACCGGCGTTGTGGCAGTGGTTTTCAGCAGCGACCCTCCAAGGCGCAGTAAGTAGCCCGCAGAGAGAGCTGGCAACCACATCAGCGGTGTTTTCAATTACACAGTACGGTGAGGGCTATATGTGGTCATCTGGGAGAGCCATTACGGGCTGGCAGCGGTCCACAGGCCCAATGAGTTTAGAAACCACTGATGTAATTTGTGGCATAGATAGCATTTTTCTGCAGCCTTGAAACCTTTCAGAAAATAAATAACGTTTTCTTTTACGGATACACCTTACAAAATCTTTCCATGAAGCACATGTGTATGGGTTATACAAGATACATAGTAATAGCCCTTAAGGGAGTCATCACTTGAACATCAACCGACTTTTGACACAGCAAGCAAAGTTTTTATGCCAAAAATAGGAAGTCTAAGTAAGTTAGTACATATTCCTCATATCACACATCCATTGATCTTTTACCCATGATATTTACTAGTAGCTGCTAAGAGAGTACGAGCATATCTATTATATACAGTACAGTAAATGCATGTCAGGGAAGGATGGAAAGTTTTACTCCAATCTTAGTAATCCCTTTCCCCTATACTCTGAAAATTCACTGGCTTTGGAGAAATGGGTTTTGTCAGCACTGGGATTTCAATCCATACTGCCAAGCTCCTTGCAATTTTGGATCTAGAAGTTTTCTTTTCCATCTACCTCTGATACACATACAGAGGGAAAGATTTTTTAGTACCAATTACAAAGGAAAATATAATTGTTTAACAGCTTGCCTGAAAATCCCTTGCAAATGTGAAAAGACCTCGTAATATCAGGCAAAATTTTGCATTGCTCAGAATTTTATATGGAATAAAGTAAAAAGAGGCTCTGCAGGGAAATGCTGCTGATTTACTTCAAACTGGCACAGTTCTACTAAGTGCAGGACATTTAGTATTTTCTGCCTCTTTTTTGGTTTAGTTATTGATTTAATTTTAAAAAGCTGTGAAAGCAGAGGCTATAGGAGATTTGAAAGAATTTTCCTTGTAAAATAGAAAAATTAGCTGCTAATATCTAGCGCTGGCAAAGAACTTCAGAGGCACAGTCTTAAATTTCATTGCCTAGTTCCCAGAGGAGGCTTAAATGTCTATGTTTTGTTCTTTGGCTCTCTGACTCGGTTAAGTGAAAGGCTGCTCATTCTTCTTATGAAAGACAGTTAAAGGAGGACAACTGTAATGTCCTGGCACCCTTATCTGGGAAGTGAGATTGGCTTTAGACGGAGGTGGTTCAAACATCCATTTCTACCTACCAAGAAAATTCCCTGAACTTGAGAGGCTGGGTGAAACTAGGATCTGCTGGGCAAGGACTGTGGGGGTCAAACGCATGTGGGCAAGGGCACTCAGTGGGGAACCTGGGGCTTTTCATCAACTTTATTTTATCCTGTCCTTGAATATAAAAATATAAATATTCCATGATATGAAACTCCACTCTTGAGTGCCCCCAAAACTAAATACAACTTGTTGGTCATTCTCCTGTTTTGTGAATTCCATTTCTCTTACATCCAATGGCACAGTTTAAAATAGAGCAGTGGCTTCATATCTCAAGAAACACTTGTAGGTATGAGCCTGTGGAAATACCCCAATGTTTGTGCAATGCAGGATTTTGTGCATACAAGGTACGTGTTCCTACAAACTCACTCCGCATGCTAAAGGAGTTAGCAGGCCCTTGTTGTGTGGGAAGTTCATTTTTTATTCAAAAAAAGGCCCACAAAGTGGGAAGAAACCAGCAACAGTTTCCTTGTCAAAATCTCTGCTCCTTTCAGTTTCTATCATTGCTTCACCTGGCCCCAACAGTACACACAATAGAGCCAGGCCAGCTCCATTAAGAACCCCAGCATCAGCACTTTGATGAGACATGGTTGCATCCCTTGAAACCCCAAATGCACCTTAGAGGCCATGGAGCAAGCAGCCTGCATGAAGTCAAAGCTGCTCCCTCCGCCCTCATCCAGCCTCAGGGCCAATGGCAAGCTCAACCTCAATAGGAGCCTTTGCGTGATAACTCAATATTTGCAGAGCAAAAATAATGGCACTCACCCCCACAAACAGAAATCCATTGAAACACAAATTGTAGCTTGTTACTGTAAATTGCAAAGACATTTTCCACAACTTGCAAGTACAAATTCATAAAAGATCTGCTCTTTTTCTCTTTGTTAAATCCCTTGTGGGAAGTTTTATGAGCATCCTTGGGTCTTGTCTGCATGGCACCACAGTGGATTCAGGAACACACAAGGCAAATATAAGCCACAAGGTTTTGGATAACACGCAGATGCAGTTGATACTAGTTTTCATGAATCAGAATTTATAGGTGAGTTCCCTGGAAGTTTTCTGGGGCCAAATGCCCCCAAGAACATTTTGACACACTAATTGTAATAGTTCACAGTGGTGACCGTTATCTCTGGGCTGGCTGGTGGAAGTGCAGAGTTTAGATCCTCTGTAGCACAGTCCAGAGAAAGTCCTTGGGACTTACTTTCTTGTGACTTAGACAAATGGCGTATCACCCAGTAATTGTCCTTCTTGCCTTTTGTCTGGAACACGGGATTTCTCCTGTTTCTCTTTCCCAAGTCGTGGCCTCAAAGGCTTGCCAGCTTCTAGGTTTGTAGGAGGAAAGCTGCTGAGAAAGGATTGGGCCAAGAATGGGGGTTTGTGGCCAGGGACAGAAAACGAACCACCAGACCCCACTGCAGCAGTAAGTTGAGTGACCGAGAGAGGGGTATATCCCTTCCTTTTCATTTTCTGTTGTCAGCTGACTCCTCACAAGAAGAACAGTTATAAATGGTTATCCTAGTGTTTTTCAAAGGGGAAGTCATAGAAAGGAATATGAAAACCTCAACTTATTTTTAATGCCTTCTTTAATAAGTACTGAATGTTCTCAGCACTCCAGGGGAAGCAGAAGGAGTGGTATATGCGGCCTATATTTAGACTCTGAAATGTTATTTCCAGTGCATCCAGTAATGTGTTACAGCTTTCCAAATGGTAGAACAGCCATTGAACGCATATAATTTCTCAAAGCCTTTCTAAAATTCAATAATTGTCTTCAGCTGTCTGAATTTTTACTACCTACCATTAGTCTGGCTGTGTTGAGGCTTCACATTACTTTAGCCAACGCACCGTTGCCCACCATGCAAATGCCTTGCAACCAGCAATATATAAGCCTCTGGTGTGGTGTCAGCGTCATAAATCTGCCTCATTTCCTGGATCCAGTATGGAGGAGGTAACTGGTCCTCTGGTTGTAAAAGGCAGCAGCTCCCATTCAACCCTTCTGTTTCGTAGGAGAAGATTATGGGTGATGTTTTCAGAGCCCAGATTTCAAATGTGTAAGTACAAGCAACACTTTGGGTGTACACATAATTTTCGTCTGCAGACAGCTCCACATGTGCTGGAAGGACCGAAGCCTTTCTGGGTGCCCATGCAGGAATGTACCCTTACATAGCCATGGGGTTTGCAGCTCCTCAGCTCACGTCAGTCCCACATTCAAGTTATCTGGGTTGTCCAACCAGACTGTGCAGTGAGTGGAATTTACTTTGCATAAGTCCTTAAGACAACAGCAGAACTTGGCCCTCAGCTATTGGTCTCCAAATATTTATGCATCCCTCAGCCGTCTTAGCTTTCCTGTTAATTGTCTAGGACTCTTTGCTTTCTTGCTAGTCCTTTTCATTTCTTCTCTTCTCTATTCTCCTCCCCATGAATCTTAGAATTTGAACAAAATGAAGATAACAATCTCAGTGTTTTCTCTAATAAAATCTATTTAATATATTCTTGCATTATTTCGGTGATCTTCTCTGCTTAGAATAATTCTTGTATTTTTGCCATTTTATCAGCCACCATTCCTCAATTTGGCTAGCTGTCACATTGAGCATATACCGTTCTCTTGCCTCTCATACACATCCTGTTCAACACCCGTAACTTGAGCTGTTATTAGAACACTTTTGCAGGAGTCAAGCATATTGTGAAAAGGTGATCCAGTGGATATTTAGCACAAAAGTTCCCACCAATAGCTCTGAAAGAAATTTGGCTGCCCTGAGTTCTTTCTCACGCTAATGCATGATTAATAGCTAGAAGGCATTAAAGATCAAGTTGTTGGCAGGGGGCATGAGGTTCTCTACTGGGACCATTCAATGCAACACACACAGGTCATTTCGTATGAGAGTGGCACACTCAGCTCTATTTACTGATGGAAAAGAGGTAAGTAGCAATATGTGCTACACAGCCTCAAGATAATACAAAATAAATCAGGATAGTCAAATATAAAGCTGACTGCAAAAATTGTCACCAGAACACTAAATAAGTGGGCAATAAGCTTGCAGGTGAAATTGAGTGCAAATAAAAACATAGTCAGGCACAAGGAGAAAATGATCTTGTCCATGCATAGCCATCCACAGCCTCTGATTTATCCCTTATGAGCCAGGGAAGGGCTCTTGTTGTCAGTGTGACTAGTTGCCTGAAAATATCACTCAGTGCTTGGAGTTGTTCAGAAAGGCAAGTAGACTATTAGGCATGTGGTCAGTAGTATGACTGCTGCAGTAGAGTGCAAAATGTTTGTATATTTGGATTTTATACCTTTTATTAGTCTAGGTAGTGTAGCTAGAAAAAGTAGACAAGTGTTTGGGTATGCAAACACTTTTCTGCATCTCAGGAAGAGAGAGAAATATCATTATGCTGTCATATAGAAGCATATAAATGCATCTGCAATATTGCTTGCAGTGGCAGTCATCCCAGCTTAAAAATACAATAAATTTGAAAACTATAGAGATAAGAGATATGGTACAGCTTCTTTTGCGAGCAGAAAAATGTAGTTTTAGATTCTTCGGCACAGGAAAAAAAAAAAATTGGACAGGGGATTCTGCTAGAAGCATACACAAGAACTGGTGCTCCAGTGAAAATAAATACAGAAAAACAATTGATTCTTCTCACAATAGAAGAACTGTGGACATCTAAAAAGACTACTGGGCAGTAGGTTTTAAGCAAACAAATGGAAGTGCTTTTTTATGCAATATTTAACTGACTTGTGGAGCTCTGGAATAATTTTGCACTTTTATGAAGGAAGGGAAATCCAGAACAGATAAAATTGTAGGGGTAGGAGAAGATCAGAATTTTAGGTGTCATATTTAGAGGTCAGTGGCTAGAAGATGGAACAAATATCCAAAACCCCTCATGTGCACAGGACATTTAGCAGACTTGTGAAAATAATTTATCCCATGAAAGCCCTTGGTGTAGATAAAAGCAGGGTGTTCTTTGAATTAGCAGTATGACTGCAAAGAGTTAAAACTTGCTCTGCTGTGATACAAGACTTCACAATTCTGCAAAATAAGTTATGCCCTATTTTAAAACCTTGAATTTGCCACACTTGTCAGATCTTTGCTCTGGGGTGAGCCAATTGATCCTTGCAGGTTTTAGACACAAAACCCCATAATCCATGGACTAATCTTAAACAAGCACACATCCCCAGACACCTTTTGTGGTGTTCCCCTCACAGCTGCGGCTGCATTTCTGCCTCCTCTGATCCGTAGGGTTTAGCAGCCACAGAATTAGCTACAGAATAGCTTCTTTCTTGTGATCCTGGCTCTCCGTCAGCTCCTGCTCAGGCTTCATTTGCAGAGTTATTTCCTGCACAAATTTGGCTTTTTGAACTCTTTTTGCCAAATGACTAACAGATAAGAGTTTGTGACAGGCACTGGCTGAGCGGGGCGGCACAGGGACACCACCTCAGGGACACCTCAATACACGCTGCCGTAGTTCACATTTAAGGAGTATTGTGTGCATAATTATGTCAGCCTGAGGGTTAAAGAAATTGCAAGTTCAGCTGGCAGAGCCATGCCAGGCAGTGGCCTTGGAGAGACACAGCAATCTTCTTTATGGCAGTTTGCCAGGAGAGCTTATGTCGTTCCTCTAACCACTGTAATCTCTACTGGGAAAATAACTCCCTCACCAGCACAAACTATGAAAGAGCATTCACCACTTGAATTTGGACATTGGACTGAGGTCTCTTCTGGCTACAGCTGAAGGCAAAGGGTGTATTTGGCAGAGAGGAAAGGGTGTGGGAGGTTAAGCAGGGCTCAGTGGGGGCAGAGAACACAGAGTGGTCTTTACCCAGGCTAATCTGTGAGAGCCAGTGCAGGGTGAAGGGCTTCCTGGCAGCTCCTCTCCTCCCTAGCACTTTTGGAGCTGCTTTTACCTAAGCACAGCACTGGCTAACCCCAACCCTGCGCATGGGACCTCAGCTTGATGCAGTGTTGGAGTGAAATACTGCACTTCACCTCCACTGCCTCACCCCAGCTGCTCTTGCTTGCACTTGCTAATAGTTAGTGACTGTTAGATAGTTAGGCTGTTTGGCCAAGCTGCACAGATGCCATTTCATGCCGCGCTTGTCAAACTCATCCTTATGACGTCCCAGTGGATTATTTTTTTTCTGCATAATTCAATTCATTGTTGCATCTCATACCATTTGCCTGAGCCCATTGATCCAGCCTGTCCAGATCCCTCTGCAGAGCCATCCTACACACAAGCAGATCAGCACTCCCTCCCAACTTGGTGTCACCTCCAAACTTACTAAGGGTGCACTCGATCCCCTCGTCCAGGTCATTGATAAAGAAAGAGAACTGGCCCCAAAACTGAGCCCCAGGGAAGACCACTTGTAACCGGCTGCCAACTGGATTTAACTCCTTCACCACCACTTTTTGGACCCGGCCTTCCAGACAGTTTTTTACCCAGCGAAGAGTACTCCCATCCAAGTCATGAGCAGCCAGTTTCTCCAGGAGAATGCTGTGGGAAACCATGTTGAAGGCTTTACTAAAGTCCAGATAAACAACATCCACACCTTTTCCCTCATCCACCAAGCAGGTCACCTTGTCAGAGAAGGAGATCAGGTTAGTCAAGCAGGACTTGCCTTTCATGAACCCATGCTGACTGGGCCTGATCATCTGGTTGTCCTGCATGTGCCACATAACAGTACTCAGAATGATCTGCCACATAACCTTTCCAGACACTGAGGTCAGACTGACAGACCTGTAGTTCCCCACATCCTCCTTCTGGCCCTTTTTGTAGATGGACGTCACGTTTCCTAACCTCCAGTCAAATGGGACCTCCCCAGGTAGCAAGGACTGCTGATAAATGATGGAAAGTGGCTTGGCAAGCACTTCTGCCAGCTTCCTCACTACCCTTGGGTGAACCCCATTTGACACCATAGACTTGTGCACGTCTAAGTGCTGTAGCAGGTCACTCACCTTTTCCCCTTGGATTATGGGGGCTTCATTCTGCTCACTGCCCCTGTCTACTAGCTCAGGGGGCTGGATACTCAGGGAACAACTGGTCCTACTAATAAAGACTGATGCAAAGAAGGCATTAAGTACCTCAGCCTTTTCCTCACCCTTTGTCACTATATTTCCACTCCCATCTAATAAAGGACAGAGATTATCCTTAGTCCTTTTATTGCTAATGTATTTATAGAAACTTTTTTTATTGTCCTTAACAGCAGAAACCAGATTAAGTGCTAGTTGGGCTTTGGCCCTTCTAATTTTCTCCCTACATAGCCTCACAACATCTTTATAGTCCTCATAAATGGAATGGAATGGAATGGAATGGAATGGAATGGAATGGAATGGAATGGAATGGAATGGAATGGAATGGAATGGAATGGAATGGAATGGAATGGAATGGAATGGAATGGAATGGAATGGAATGGAATGGAATGGAATGGAATGGAATGGAATGGAATGGAATGGAATGGAATGGAATGGAATGGAATGGAATGGAATGGAATGGAATGGAATGGAATGGAATGGAATGGAATGGAATGGAATGGAATGGAATGGAATGGAATGGAATGGAATGGAATGGAATGGAATGGAATGGAATGGAATGGAATGGAATGGAATGGAATGGAATGGAATGGAATGGAATGGAATGGAATGGAATGGAATGGAATGGAATGGAATGGAATGGAATGGAATGGAATGGAATGGAATGGAATGGAATGGAATGGAATGGAATGGAATGGAATGGAATGGAATGGAATGGAATGGAATGGAATGGAATGGAATGGAATGGAATGGAATGGAATGGAATGGAATGGAATGGAATGGAATGGAATGGAATGGAATGGAATGGAATGGAATGGAATGGAATGGAATGGAATGGAATGGAATGGAATGGAATGGAATGGAATGGAATGGAATGGAATGGAATGGACCGGACCAGAGTAGAGTAGAGCAGAGCAGAGTAGAGTAGAGCAGAGTAGAATAGAATAGAATCATACAATGTTTTAGGTTGGAAGGGACCTTAAAGGTCATCTAGATGGAATGGAATGGAATGGAATGGAATGGAATGGAATGGAATGGAATGGAATGGAATGGAATGGAATGGAATGGAATGGAAGAATAGAATAGAATAGAATAGAATAGAATAGAATAGAATAGAATAGAATAGAATAGTTCAGTGGAACGGACCAACAATGACCATCTAATCCAGCTGCCTGGCCACTTCAGGGCTGATCAAAAATTAAAGCATGTTATTAAGGGCATTATCCAGATGCCTCTTAAATACTGACAGGCTTGGGGCATTGACCACCTCTTTAGCAAGCCTGTTCCAGTGTTTGACCAGCCTCTCAGTAAAGAAATGTTTCCTAATGTCAAGGTTGAACCTCCCCTGATGCAGCTTTGAGCCATCTCTTGTCCCTCAAGAGAGTCAACAGCACCTTCCAGTTTGGTATTGTCAGCAGACGTGCTAATGGTGCATTCAACTCCTGCATCCAGACTACTGATAAAAATATTGAGCAGAGTTGGCCCTATGATTGAGCCCTGAGGAACACCATTGGTGCCTGGTCACCACCCAGATATAGCCCCATTCACTACAACCCTTTGAGCTCTGCCATTCAGCTAGTTCTTCACCCAGTACACTGTGTACCTGCTTATCTCACAGCTGGACAACTTGTCCAGAAGGTTGCTGTGAGGGTCAGTACCAAAAGACTTACCAAAATCCAGAAAAACTACATCTACTGCCTTCCCTTCATCCACTAGGTGGGTGACCTTATTGTAGAAGGATATCAAATTTGTTAAACAGGACTTTGCCTTTGTGAACCCATGTTGACTCAACCTGATGATTGCATTCTTCTTTAAATGCCTTTCAGTAGCACCCAGTATGACTTTCTCCATATTTTTTCCAGGAACTGAGGTTATACTAAAAGGTCTGTAGTTTCCAGTGTCTTCCCTCAGGCCCTTCTTGTAAGTTGGAATAACATTCGCTAGCTTCCAGTCAGCGAGGACCTCCCCAGACTCCCGAGACCTTTGGTAGATGATGATGATGGAGAGGTGTCCTGCCATAGCATCCACTAGCTCCTTCAGTACTCTGGGGTGAATCCCGTCAGGCTCCGTGGACTTGTGAACATTCAGCTGATACAGCTGGTCCCTTATCTTCATACACACACGCTGGAATTGTTTTATATATATTGTGTGTACATATATATAGTGTGTATACATGTATAGTGTGTATATATATAGTATGTATAGCATATATGTATATATAAAAATAATGTTTATCTATTGAAATACATATACAAGAAATTATGGAAGCTAGGGCCCAAGACTAACCCTTGTGCCCTGTGTTACTTAATGAAAGAATATGTGAAGCCATTAAAAAATGAATACCAGAGGTACACAGATAGGTAGAATGAGCTTCCATCAAGGATAGTTGTTTCATGAAGACAAGAATTTGGGATGACCTCTAGCTAGGTGCCACTCCTAATGATGCTGAGCCTGTATCTATATTATTAATGAAGAGGACCTGCTGCAAAAATTCTGGAGTGAGAGTGTGCATTGAATCATGAATGTGCAAAGGACTTTGTGAATGATTTTTCTGGCCAAGGAACAGATCCTGACAATGAGGAGAAATTCAGGTAGAAAACTATAGAATTTACCCTGTGACTTACCTTCTGATTTTCTCCTACTGTGTAAATGAACATGGAAATAGCCTGAGGCTGCAGGGAGGTTAAACATAGCCTTAGGAAAGAGACCTAAGCAGGTCCAAAGATCATCTGACCAAGCGTGCATGCCTGCAACAGAAATTCTTGCATTTGCTGACTCAGATGTCAGCAGTGAGAAACAGTGATTGGCGCGTCCCAGGTCAATATACCCAGCAGAGCAATGAGTCACCCCTATGTGTGCCAGTTTCTCCCCATCAACTGTAGAGTCTAGAAAACCAGCTCAGACTTTCATGCCTAGAGGGGAGAGCTTCCAAAAAATCTGATAAGTGCACTTGAGTGTGAACGGGGTGAGCTATTTCCAATTAAGCATCTATGACAACACTGTTTTCGCTGAGCTGCTGAGAATATGGAGCTCACTGCAATGTGGGATAAGACACAGAGCTCCAGAGGCACAATTTCTATGGGGAAAAACCCTAGCTGGAGTGAGGTGGCCCATCCCAGGCATGTTGTCACATGCTGGTTTTGTGTTTGTGTTTGTCTGAAGGTACAGGGGTTAAAAGCTTAAGAAAAAGGTTACAGTCAGCTCCAGGTAGAAGATGAGGCATATCTGCGTATCCCTCTGGCTCATAGGATCCCACCACTAGATCTCAGCCCTCTCTCAGGTTTATCAATAAGCTCTGTTCCCTTTGAATCCCTTTCAGGTTCATTCTCATGGGTAAGCATGGCTAGTTATTTATCCCCAGAAGTACATGGAGGCCTGACTCAAGCACCCACCAGCACAAACCCAATGGCTAAGCGTGCCATACCTACCCACTGCACACACAACTCAGAGCAGCAGAGAGGCAACTGCTGTGACCCTCCGCTTCCGTGTTGCTCAGCAGGTGACATTTTGGATGCTGCAAAATGTACTTGTTTAGTTTTTAGCTGCAGTAATCATACTTGACAGCTTAGGGTCTATGTGCTCAAGCTTTTGTTCTTGACTAATGACAGCAGTACAAAAAGGATTATGTTGGTGTGGCTGATTTCTGTACATTTACCCCATTGACGTCAGTGGAGCTCTATGGATACAGCACATGTTCAGAGCTCCCTCTGAATGTGAAACAACTCACGAATACAAAATATACTCACTGATGACACCACCACCCCACCACCCCCTCAGGCCTCTGAGCTAGGAGGGCCAGCAGAAGTACGTGATGAAAGCTACCCTCATGCACTGATCTTCTCAGCCTCTGCATGTTGCTCAGCAGTGCTGCAACAAACGTTAAGCTCACAAGCCACACAATTTTCCCTTCCCATATATACTGGAGAATAACGAGCACGAAATATAAATGCATTCAAGAAGAGTTGCTTCCCTCTAAGGTCTCTCTCTGGATCAGGTTAGTGGAGCTTTTAGCATTACAGTTACTTTAATTTCTTTTCGCAAATATTCCCTGAGGTGGGATTTGCAGACGATTTTAGACCTGGCTTGGGTGCGCACTTAAGCTGATGCAGACAGCTGATAAAAATCACCACATATAAGCATATCCTAAGCATTCAAATGAGAAAAGAAAACTTTGATTTCCCCACTCTTTTTCTTTCTTGATTACACCTAAGTGTTCATCAATTTGCATAGTTACTTATTTACTATGAATAGAGAAGCCTCATAGAATCAGAATGGTTTAGGTTGGAAGAAAGCTTAAAGATCATCACTCCAACCCCTGCCATGGGCAGGGACACCTCCCACTAGACCAGGTTGCTCAAAGTCCCATCCAACCTGGCCTTGAACACCTCCAGGGATGGAACTTCCACAACTTCCATGGGCAACCTGTTCCAGTGCCTTACCACCCTCATAGTGAAAAATTTCTTCCTAATATCTAATCTAAATCTACCCTCTTCCAGTATAAAGCCATTCCCCTCATTTGTGTAAAGTTGTGGCACTCCCTGCAGCCTGGGACCTGGGTGGCTGCATGTTTCCATGGGAGCTCTGTCTGTGTGGCTAAATCTCTTCTGGCAAGTGCTGAGGACGTAGTTTTCTGCCAGGTGGAGACCACAGCTAAGTTCCCTCTCACCAGCTGAACTCACTTCTTGAGCTGGCAGAGCTTTCTGTGCCCTTCCTGTGCACCCTTCCATGTGAACTGCCACACAAACCTAAGTGCTATGTCCTGGGTCATGGAAATATTGAGTTGCTGTTGGACACAACATGAGTTATATTACTGTGAATTACACACAATGGGTAAGAGATGTCGATAGGACGTTTGTTTGACTGCAATGTATAGTAAAATAAGTTCATCTTAGATCTGTTGAAAAGTTCCAAATTCCCATTTCTTGAAGCGTTTTTTCAGCTTCACCCCGGTGGATTTCTTGCACAGATATTCTAAAACATACAGAATTTATGAATGGATGATGAAAAGCACAGCCAAAGCATTTGTTTTACGGGGGCAGATAAGATTATCTTTCCTAACTATTTCAAATGATAGACATTGCTGAAGACTATTTAAAACCACTGTGCAAAGAGTCATAACATCATTAATTATGCTGCAAATACCAGGTGGTGTTTCAAATATGTAACAGTAATGATTAACTCTGAAACTTATCATGTCTAATTTACGGTTTCAAAAGCCAACTGCAGGATTCTCAAATATAGAACATCTGATAAACACAAAGTCTCCATAGACAGAGGCAATTTTTCCACTAACCTGTAGTTATAGAAGCCAGTAACACAACCTTTTCCTTTTAAATACACCTTGACTCCTGTTCATGCCTTTCTTACCATTATTCTCTTGATAAACTGTCCAAGAATTATTACTAATTATGCTCACAACTAATAAACTACTGGAGAGCGGCCAAACACCGCTTATGCGGCTCCAGTGTTGCTGCTGAGGCTACGTCACGGATGGAGTGATGCATTTCACTCGTCGAGAGAAGCAGCGATACTTTTATTGATATAAAGCAGGGATTTAACAAAGTTTGATAGTAAAAGAGACAGTGTTTTAACACGATTTGATGGCAAGGCATACTGGATTATTGACTGCATAGAGGACAGGGTCAGACAGAACTGTCAGGGAGACCCTCCCGTTGAGTCGAGGTTCAGAGAGGACCCCTTTGCTTTCTGAACCTCTTCTCAGAGATGAGTCTAGGTGCGGCTGGATCCAGTCCTAGTCCCAGACTTGGTCAACAGTTTATGTATAAAAGACTATATATGGACAATCAATCCTTTATATTACTTAGCTAAGATTTTAAAGTTTAGCATGCTACTAGTCACTTACTGAGGATCTGTTGCAGCAAGGAATCTCTGAGTAACCTTGAGAGGTGTCCCTACACAAGGGGAGATCCTGGCGTGCAGCCTGCTGCCATGCAGGAGAGTTCCAAAGGCTCTTGGGCTGTTCGCTATTTATGGAGGTAAGATAATTGACCTATAGTCATATTTGCATATTTACCACAGTACCAGTATTGTGGTTAGGTGGGCACATTGCTCAAGTTAGCCCTTGGCTATTGTGTTGTTGTCTGTCTCCCCAAAACCACATTAAGCCAGATACAGCCATCATGACTAGATGCACCCATTATGACCACCACAGCTGGTTATCACTTGGGCAGGGTTATGGGAGATAAAGGTTAGGTTGGTGGTGGAACACACCATCACACCACATAAGCATGAGAGAGGGTATAAATCAGCCCTTCACCTCTGCAGTGGCTGATGGTGTTGCTGTTTTCAGTATAACTGTGGCTTTTCTCATGGCCGTGTGAGAGAAGTTATGAATTTTATTTAGCACTTACTTCACCTGCAGCTTTGCCATGCTGTGAATGTGCAGGGACACTTTAAAAGGAATGTTTGTGTTGGGAACAATGAAATTCATCATTTGCTCTGTGTATGTTGCAATGTTCCGGCTACCTCCTTCCTGAAGGGTGATCAGTCCTCATTTGTCCACTCCAGAAAGGTGGTTCATGGGCAGTAATTTTCTCCCCATCAGCTTCAGGGTGCCCTGGTCAGGGTAAGGCATGCACTGTTGGAGAAGGATTAGCCATAAGGGACCGCAGACACTTCCCTGCAGATACCCAGACAGCTTGTGTGAAGCATTCCACACTGTCTCAAGTTGCATCAAAGACAAGAGAGTTATTTGTGGATTCAGCTACCATAATATTAAAACATGACTCTCAGCTAGTTGAAGCTGAGTGTACTCTGGAAGATGAAGTCAGGATATCAGACCAAGAATGAGCTGGTGAAAAAGGCCAGGAGGAGCTTTCATTCATCTGTGTCGTAGGCACCAAAGTGTTCCTGACACAGCAGGGCCAAAGTTTATTAAATCTTGAACCCAGTGACTGTAAGGCTCATCTTCCTTCACGTGTTTAGCACAATACATATCACCCAATTTCCCATTGGTTGTGAACTCGTATCACTTATCTATGTTTTATATTTTATCCATGTGTTACGTTTTTATCACTTATCCATGTTTTAATTAGTTCATACCGTTATCTCCATGGCAAATGTGCAAGATATTAGGAAAAAGTTCTTCACAGGAAGAGTTGTTAAACATTTAAACAGGCTGCCCCAGGGAAGTGGTGGAGTTGCCATCCCTGGAGGTATTCAAAAGACTGGTAGACATGCTGCTTAGGGATGTGGTTAAGTGGTGATTTTGGCAGTGTTAGGTTGATGGTTGGACTTGATGATCTTAAAGGTCTCTTCCAACCTAGAGAATTCTATGATTCTATGATCTGTGGTCCAGCCATTAGCAACATCCTGTGTCCAACGTGGAGGGGTCTTCTTCCTGTGGGTGTGGAAACCTACCTATTCCTGCAGCCCCCGTGGCACCTCATCATGCCATCACTCAGGCACAGGCAGCTCTCTGCGTACCCTTTTCCAGGCCCTGTGAGTGCCTTCCACTGGGCTGCCTCCTGGGACTGCCTGATCACAGCTGAGGCCACCTTTCAAGACTGGGTAGCCACTATTTTTCCTCTACTTCTCACCAGTTCCCCCTCCCAACACAACTGAATGAGCACTGCTCCAAGTTACACCCTTTCAGAGACTGATGCACCAACTGCAAATGACTGGAATGCACTGAAAGGCATCTGCGTCCCTCTCTCCCAAACACATGACCCCTCAGGGGGGCTGGAAACATGGCACCCTGCCACTGGGACAACCATCTCCAGGGTTAACTCCCTTTCACCATGTACCCCACCTTGCCAGTGGAGGGTAGAAAGGGACTGGCCAAGCAGGCGGCTACTCTAATGGCACCAGTAACAGGCAGAGATGATGTTGTGGGATTTCACCCCAGGATGCTACAGCAGGCAAGTGCACATAAAAGAAGGCAAGGAGAAATGCGTAGAAATTATCTTCCACACTTTACCCTGCACTCACCACTCTTGTCGGTGTGGACTCCTTCATGCTTTGCATAGGGTCAGCACTGCTGGCAGCAACGCCGGTGACAGGAAGGGTCTGTCCCCTGCGTCATTTCAATGGGGGCTGCCAAAGAGCAGCTGGCTCCAGGCACTCTCCATTCTGCTTGCTGCTCCAGTCCTGTTGCACCTCCAGAGTGGTCGGTGTAAAACTGTATGATCTAAAGGACCTCAGCTTGAAGTAAAATTAGATTTGAAAGAAAAAGATAAAACTGATAAGGGAAATTCCTACATACCAGTATGTAAAAACAACATTTCTAGGGAGACACAGTATCTTTACTAAACTAGCTGTGAAAATGAGGAAAAGAATAGCCAAGCTTTCTGAAGTTATACAGCATGGATGGGCATGACTTCAGGCCAGATCAGAGGGGCCTTAAATAACCCACATTTTATGAAAAAAAAAAAAAAAAAACAAACAAGGAAGTAAATTCAGAGCTAGAACAGAGCTAGAGAATTACCAGGCACAGAGGAGGCTCACCACGGCATGGAAAGCTATCTGTATTTCCCCATATGGTATGTGAGATATTCCTCCCTTGAACTGCTGCTATAACCTTGACTCCCTGTCATCTACAGCAGAAAGAGACTTGAGTCTAAGGAATTTGGATCTTACAAATCCGGAGGGGACCAATGACCCTGTGCCTGGATGAGTTATTTTCCCCAGTTGCCTGTCTGTCAAATGCAGAAGGAGGCAAGTAGAAGAGGAAGCATGCTGGTTGCCGCAAGGTACAACCCAGCCCCTCCAGGAGCAGTTACAGTAAGTTCATCTCTCTGGAGCAGCTCCTGTTGAGTTTCACATTGCGCAGGTATTTTCTCCATGAAGCCCCTGCATTACTGTCCACAGTTTTATTCTAATTTGATGGGATCCATCTGCCTTGCTTGACTGAACACTTTAGAAAATCAGACTTGACATTAACTTCCCCCAGAAACACTGACTCTTGGTCGAGTCTCCCTTGAGGAAGTGAGTGTAGGTCACATAGGTCCAAAGCCATGGAGGGGTTTAGATGCCTAACGCTCAGTGTCAGCCTGGGTCTGTGGCACCCTGTATATACTACTAGAGTCTTTCATCTCTTCTCTAATCTTGGGTGCCCAAGGTACCTATTACTTGATAAAAATCACACACTTATGAGATATTCAAGCATTCACATAGATCTGTAGTCTCTGGAGTAAATTCTGCGAATATTTCCAGCCCAGCAAAGCTGCTGAGACCCACAGAAAAGCATGAATGCAAATGAAGATGCTGTTTGACACACAACTATTTGTGTCTTGACCGTCAGGGAGCAAACGCAACACACATTGCCCCAAATAGTTCCCAATCTACAAAAGCAAACAAACAAACACAGCCAGAAAGGGCTGGTGAAATGGAAATGGAATAAAAGTATTGCCATGCTCATTAGAAAAAACGGAGGCCGGTGAAACTGCCTGCCTACCAACTTAGGGCATTTTTTCCAGTAATGATGTCTTTCCTACTCTTGTTCAGGATTATGTTCCCAAATATGACAGCTAAGAAGAATTTTTTGGAAATCCCAAGTGGAAATATAAGGTCATGCTCCACTCACCGTGAGTGCAAAATATGCAGGCTGTGTATCTACTGGTTCTGGACTGCACTTGCCAAGTAGATCCATCTCGTCCTGCATCTTCCCATGGGCAGCAGTGATTTGGCCTAGGACCACAAGGTTTCTAGACATGCCAGTACACCTGTAGCAAGGGCAACGGCTCAAACAACTGGTCCGGTCCTCCTTTCATCCAGAAGAAGCTTCTATATGGAAATATTTCTGGAAAGCCAACTGTGACACAAATAGCAATTGCAGATACTAGAGCTGCTGAAAACTGATAGCCAGAAAAGGTTTCCCCACATAAAGACCACTGTTAAATTCAGGCTCCATATGTAAATAAAACACAGCTGTTGGCTAAGTCTGCTGTTTAACGAAAAATATCACTGTGCATTGAAGCACTCTGAAGAATATTACTGAACTTACCACACAGACTTTCTTCAAGTAAAATGACATTTTAGAAGGGACTGTATAGCCAGACTAAGCAGAGAAAAAACAATATAAACACATGAGATAAAAGCAGATCTCTGTGTACATATGAGAGAGACATGTCACCCTTGTAATCATCTCTCATAACCAGATGATGCTCTAAGTCAGTCTGAGGAGTCAGTGAGCATTTTGGACCCTGGGGGTTTCTCCCTTGGAAGGTGGACCCAAGGAGGCATTTGTTTGCTACAATGCTGTCTAATTATGAAGAATAGACACAGAGGCCCCGTATCCCTGCATACCTGACATCTCCCATTACCTGCTTTTTTATTAGATGTACCAAGAGAGCCACTGGATTGCAGCGGGTGGGTTACTGGAGAGGGGGAGGAGAAGGCAGAGGCAGCACTGACCCTTCCCAGGGCAGTCCAGTGCTGTCTCGGTGCATGACAAAGACTGTGTATCCCCCCTTCACGCTGCTGCCACGTCTAGTCCTGAAACAGATCCATGCACTCTCCTTTGGCTTTCCAAATGACCTATGTTTGGGACAGATGCTCCAATTGCTTTGGCTGTCTGTGGTTTTCCGCAATTCTGGCAAGCGAGGGACAGCTGGTGTGCAGGGCAGCAGCCTCCGGCAGGATCCACGTGCCCCCCAGGTACGGCAGTTACGTGCACCTCTCTTGAAAATTATGTTCTTACAAAGGTAAGATCAAAAAACCAAGAACGCTGCTCAGGCAGAATAATCAAGCTGAAAGGACAACTTCAAAAATAGGAAAATAGCAAGAAAGCTAGGTAGTACACCAGCAAGCAGAATGTCCAGAATAGAAAATTAGGCAATCAAGGTGGCAGCGCAATCAGCTGAGGCCGTGGGCATGACTGCCAGAAGGCACCACCCCATAAGCCTGAAGGGTCCGAGGCCCTCGGCAGATGGAGACTGCCAGGGCTCCGCTCAGGCCAAGCTGGGGGCTTGCCCATTTATTCGTAAATCATGCACACTGCACACTGATGTTCATCTGACAGCATTTTTAAAGCTGAAATCCCAGTTTTCTCCATGTCTTTTAGAGAGGAAGTGTCAGGCTTTATACCAGTTTGTTAAAAAAGACCAGGCAAAGCTTAAAAACTTAAGCATTGGTACAGACAGGAAATATGCCTTGTTCAAAGGGCATTGGCTGCTCAGAAATCAAGGGAAAATTTCCATGTTCTTAGCCCCTCCTTTGAAATGTGTTGCTTTTTTCCTTTATAACTTTCTTGAAAGGGAGATGAGAGATTTTAGGTATTGTCTGCAGTTCTCCTCTTCATGCAAATACTTCCTACTTCCTACGTTTATTTTCTATTTACTGAAGCAGGATATAATTGCAGTTATTGTTTGTTTGAACAGGATAAATATACAATGTGCCATGTAATATTATGCTATTAGTACTATAAATACTATACTATAAATAACATTTATTATTTCCCTAGAACCCATAAGTGTTGTACCTTAACTTCAGCCCCAGGGGTTAGTTTCTAGCAACTTGCTATAGTTGTGTAGAGTGAGTGTTCAGTAGGGGGAAGGACCCTGAGCCCACTTGTAATCACGGCTCTTAGGAGCTGATGGAGGTTTGACTGATTGAAGTAACTCTGAGGAGCTTTCATGGTTATGGGACCACTGAAAAGGCAGCGCCTCTTCTCCAAGTCCAGATTTTATTATCTATTTGCATTTATTATTCATTATGCATCACTGTGAATGCCGACAAATCTGCAGTCCTCACTCCTTCACACATTTCAGAAATAAGCTAACCTGCACTTTACTCCTGGAGTCCCAGTGTTTTAGGGAGAAGATGTAGTTTCGGAAGGAGCCGTAAAAAAGGCAGCAAAACAAGACCCACACCGACTCTGTCTACCGACTCCTATGATGTTATGCAGGTCTGACCATCATTTGTCTTTTTAACTTGGTCAAATTCTCTTTGTAAAAACAATTCCTATGAATACAGAAATATTGCTGTTCTAGTTCCATTGGTGTACATGTCAAGAGATAGATCACATTTGTTATTGTTTAGTCTTATACATTACTTACTCCATTTCATCAATAGCTGTGCCAGTGCACACAGGAACAAAAATAAACCCTAATGAACACTACAGTGACAGAAACCAGTTGGACTGAAGTGTGGGACATGCTCCAAACAATGAAGAATGACTCAGGGAAACCAAGCAAAACTGGCAAATGCTTACTAACTGACCCAGAAATGATCCATGAACATGTGGAAAAACCCACCTCCACTAGAAATGCACTAAAGGAAGGAATTGCAGGGCTTCTTCGTGCTCCAGACAAGCCACACAGGCACTTTGAACTTAGACCAGGACAAACTTACAGCGATTTGCAGAATCTTGCAATGAGTCAGAGATGGTTCACAAATGACCAGTAGACAACAGGTACAGTTTCCCCATCACTGAAACACCCAGTATTTCACCATGGGCTCCCCAGAGGCAGGATCACAGAATCACAGAATCACAGAACGGTAGGTGTTGGAAGGGACCTTTGGAGATCAACTAGTCCACCCCCCCTGCTAAAGCAGGTTCACCTACAGCAGGTTGCACAGGATCGCATCCAGGTGGGTTTTGAATATCTCCAGAGAAGGAGACTCCACAACCTCTCTGGTCAGCCCGTTGCAGTGCTCTGTCACCCTCAAAGTAAAGACGTTTTCCTCATGTTGAGACAGAATTTCCTGTGTTCCAGTTTGTGCCCATTGCCCCTTGTCCTGTCACTGGGGACCACTGAAAAGAGTCTGGCCCCATCCTCTTGCCACCTGCCCGATAGATATTTATAAGAATTGATGAGATCCCCTCTCAGTCTTCTCTTCTCCAGGCTAAACAGAGCCAGGTCTCTCAGCCTTTCCTCATAAGAGAGATGTTCCATTCCCTTGATCATCTTTGTAGCCTTCGCTGGACTCTCTCCAGTTGTTCCTTGTCTTTCTTGAGCTGGGGAGCCCAGAACTGGACACAGTACTCCAGATGTGGCCTTGCCAGGGCAGAGTAGAGAGGGAGGATAACCTCCCTCGACCTTCTGGCCACGCTCTTTTTAATGTTATTAAAAAGATGATATTGCTTTACATTTAAGAATCCAGTTCAGTAAAGCACTTAAGCAGATACTCAATAATAACAGACATATCAAGCACACGTTGCTGCACAGGAAAGCTAAATCTGCCCCAGACCGTGCCACAAGGCACTCCCCTCTCAGCAGCACAAATACAACTGTTGTGCCTCCAGCTGCCAGCACTTTCTTCTCCATCCCCAGGGTTCCCAGGACTTCATGTACAGACCAGTGCTAAAGTGTGAGCATGAAAGGAATCCCTTTTGATCTTCTATCAGAAATCCACTCTGGCTCACCTTGCTTTATTGCATGCTGTCATTCCTGTGATTACTCCTTCTGGCGTAGCTCCATTGTCTTAAAATAGACTGGCTCTGAAAGGGCAGTCATTAGAGTCAGCAGTTTATTTTGAACGGAAAGAAGTACCAGGCATTTCAGGAGCCCAACAGCTTCTTCTTTTCAACCCCATGATCAAGACAAATCTTCTGAGCACATTTTGGTGCCGAACATCTTTCTGGCTGAACTGATGCTCCCGTCATTTTCCTTTCACGTTTCCAATTAGATGAAATAATTCTGCACAAGGTTTCCCGTAATGACATTTATTGTCACATCTTTTGTATATGGGCACCTACCTATGAGCTGTGTGGCTATGACATGAATGTAAAACTGAGCCTGAATATTGCAGGCTCAGATAATTAATGTAGTATGACAGAGGCTTTCCTTAGGAGTCTTTCCATGTCCTATACTCTGTGCCAGGGAGTTTTGTCCACTGTGTTGTAATCTTGTTTGTCATGGCACTTCCCACAGTAGGAAATAAGTGTCCTAAGAATTAATAGGAATCTTAAGGAGACTAAGTCATTAGGGCCTTTGCTAAGTGAACACAGCATTATTCACACGCTTAGAATTTAGCATGCGTGCTTAAATGCTTTTTAAAAGTGCAGCTGAAGGAAGGAGACATCTCAGCCAAAACCATGCTGCACAATTAGAGGTGAAACAACTATATGCCCCTTCCAGGGTACTGAGATAAATATGACCTGCTGTCTCACCCCAGCTTTCTATGCATGTATATGATTTCAGTTCCAGCCTCCCATATGTCCTTTTGCAATGTTCCCTCTCACTCGTCAGATGCTTTTACAGCTACTGCTGATGTATTTTGTCAAAAAAAAAAAAAATTAAAGCACTTTTACTGAAGCAGAAGATCTTCCCTTCCCTAGGCTGATTTCATCTTTTTGTCTCCAGTTCACCCCACTACGTCATTTCCAACCAGCACTTTAAAAGAAACTCTGCTTGTAAAGCTATTTTTTAAATACTTTTACTTTTTAAGGTTGTTGCTGCTCAGGTAATTTTCCTTATCACTATGATGTTGACTCAGAGCAGCGCAGGACAGAGAAAGGGAAGGAAGCAAGGATGCCAGATCAGTACCAGGACTTCTCTGCACCCCAAGGACAAGCCAATTGTATCTTTCAGCCATGCCTTGGGGAAAGTCAGTAAAAGATGTAATAGCAAAGTGTTTCCTTTTAATTGTGAAGATAGAAACTTCTTTAGCCTCGCAGGAGGTTTTTAAGTATCTATGTTGTAGAAGAGCTGTAAATAAAAGCAGAAAGGCTTCTACACCTGCAGATTATTTTGCCCACAGTCCAGCTCCCGTAAGTGGCAAAGGAACACAGAGCAGTGACGGTCTGCTTGCTGCCACTTTTTGCATGGCAGCACATGAAGATACAACGCAAAGGGTGGATGCACCTGAACCTTAGAAGCTACTTAGAAAAAAACAGAAGACTTCTTGGAAAAGGTTTGCTGCTTTTGTATCTGTTTCCATTGTGATGCCTTCTGAGCCTGAACAATTGCTTATGATTTTTCCTGTCTATTAACTCCCCTATTTTTCCTCAGCTACCATCAGAAGTTTGTGCCAGTGTCACTTGGCAGGCCTGGCCCTTGGAGGGAGCTGTTCCTTCCCCTGACGACAGCTGCCATGGCCTCTTCCACTGCCAAGGCTTTTCAGCTTGTGAAGAGGAGGAAACTGGCAGCAGCGTTGAACAAGATTTGTTCTGCAGTTCTTTATTGCAGAATCACAGACCCACATAGGCTGGAAGGGGCCTCCAGAGGCTGCCTGCCACAACCACTGCTTAAAGATGGGCCAGTGAGAGCAGGTTGCTCAGCAGAGCTTCAAAATCTCTGAGGATGAAGATTCAGCAACCTCCCTGGGCTATGACAGTCTGCTCCACTGTTTGATCACTCCTACAATGAAATTTTTTTTCCTTGTATCTGACCATAATTTCTGCTGTGCCAGTTTGTGTCCATTGCATCTTGTTGTACTCCTGTCTGCTGCACCTTGTTGTATCCCTGTCCACTGCACTGCTAAGAAGAGTTTGGTACCATCTTCTCTATACCATCTCATCTGAAGGCCTTTTGTTCGGGTCACACCAGCATGTCCATGTCTTTCCTGTACTGGGAAGCCTGAAACTGAAGCCAGTACCCTGGGTGTGCCTCCCCAGTGCTGAGCAGAGGGGAAGACACACTTCCCTTGACCTACTGCCAACACTTGCTGATACAGTCCAACAGACTGCTGGCTCATGTCCCACTCGTTGTCCACTAGGACCTCCAGATCTTTTTTTGCAGAGCTGCTCTCCAGTCAGTCATCCCCTGGCCTGCAGTAATGTACAGGGTTGTTCCTCCACATGGGCAGGACTTTGCATTTCCTGGTGCTGAATGCCATGGGATTCCTGTTTGCCCATGTCTCCAGCCTGTCCAGGTCCCCCTGCACAGCAGCCTGCCCTCCAGCAAACTGACCACTTCTCAGTTTGATAGAGTCCACAAAATTGCTGAGAGTACACTCTGTCCAATCATCCATAAAACTAGTAAAGACACTGAAGTGTTGGCCTCAGCAATGGTCCCTGAGTGTTGTCACTAGTTGGACTTTGTACCACTGGTGAAGTCCTCTGAGCCTTCATGGCCGGCCAGTTTTCCACTCACCATCCACTGATCTAGTCCATAGCTCCCCAGTTTGGCTGCATGGATATTGTGGTGGATAGGTGCTAAAATCTCCGCTAAGATGGTCATCTCATTATAGAAACCAGTCAGGTTGATCAGGCATGATTTGCCCAGTCACCTTCTTGCCCCTCACGTGATCAGAAATTACTTTCAGGAAGATTTGCTTCATGATCTTCCGAGGGGCTGAGGTCAGTAAATATAGAAAGACTCTCAAAACATTTCAGACAGAGAATAAAATATCAACTCCTGGAAACGAAGTAATAACCTTGTAAGTGTTCAGAAATACACTTGGAAAAGTGAGCTAAAAAACCCAGGGATTATTGTACAGGAACCGGGGGCTGATGAGAGCGACAAAAGGACTGTCACCAACACGGCGGTGGTATGAGGGGTACTGCACTGAGAGTCACTCCCACTTAAACTTCCAATGATAAGACATCAGCCAGCATTGCCACAGCGGTCCTACCTGCATCCACCTCCACATTACATTGGTCTGTAACTCCTGACGGTGAGGTCTCAGTCCAATCAGGAGCACCAGGTAGTGCATGTTAATTAAAAACCCATCTACTTTTACTGCTCAAGTGTTAATTTACGGTTGTTAGTAGCATAGGAGGGGTCTAGGGTGAAACGTACAGTATTCAGGGCGGGTGGTGAATCAATCATTGGATCGCCTTCCGATTTTAGGAAGCCATTCATCTGCCTGCAGTGTTTTCTTCCAAGGATACTCGATTGAATTTTCTTTATTTCACTTTCTTTTTCTTTTCTTTTCTTTTTTTTTTTTTGACTGGAAGAACAATGAGTACTCACAATCTGTTCCTGCTCATTGTGCTTCTGGTAGCCAAAAAAATACACCAAAAAGACCATTCATTTGTGCATAAAGATTACTGATGGTATTGCACCACCTGTAATATTTTATCAGAATGAAATTTCAGTAGGTCAAGAAGCTCATACAAACAAAGATGCTCTCAAAGTTAGTTCTCTTTGGAAACAGGTACTTTTTACTAAGAGTTACCTGCTTTCTACTTCTCAACTTATGAGATCAAACAATGCGACGGCAAAGGGCCAGGCAGGGAACAGTCCAGTACAGGCGGCAGTGAGGGGTAAAACAACACCCTGTGGAGATAGGCAGAGACTGACATTTTGATTATCAATGCTAGAGGCAAAGTCCTACTTCCCGTCATACATGATATACTGCTGCTTTAAGCATCAATGTTATTGAATCTCTTGGATTAAAGAAGATTTTCAAAAAATGTGTGTGGGAGGAGCAGATTCAATAGGTGGCATTTTCATCCTGACTTGGTATTAGGGACTGAGGATGACGGAATGGTTTTCTCAGGCCTGGTTTCACAAGGAACACGGCTATGTCCCCAGCCCGGTGCATGTAGCTCCTGTATGTGTCCCTCTTCAGCCTGGACCTTCCTTCTAGCAACCTTGAGTGAAAAAGTGACATGCATTACACTTTAAAACCATTGCGGCAATATTTAGGGGAAATTGAGCCCTTTGAAATAGCATGCAACCATCCACCTCACTGGCATTCATTTTGGAAATGGGTCATTTTTATGAATGAACGGTGATTCATAAAGCCTGATCCAAAGCTCACTGAAATCAATGGGAACATTTCTTTGGCTTTCACTGGATTTGGGTCAGCTGCATGATAGGCTAAAGGGGTTTGCACACATCCATTGAGACTGTGGAGCAATTAAAATCTTATCAGCAAAAATTGTGTCTATGAAATCCTGTTCTAATGGATTGCTGCTTGCCCTCAAAAGACAGTCTGCTGCCTGCTTTCCTGCCTGAACAATGAAATGAACCTGATGGATTAGCTACTATAAGAAGTATAAATACTCTCCATGAAAAAATAAAGCCTGCCATTCCCTGATGTTTTCTGTTGCTGACTCCTCTAATAATTGAGACTGCTCTGCCAAGAAAAATTTGCAGGCTCCTTGGCAATTTATTGCAGTGTCTGAAGGGCTATCCATTACCCACTTGCTACAACCTTTAATACCAACTCACAGTGACCTCAGAAATTACATAGGGAACGAGCAGATTTGTGTGTGTTCGTCCTATTAAAATTATTGCTGCAATAGAAGGACCATCTGTCCATTTAATGGGAGAATCTGCTTTAAAATTACCTAACTCTCTTCTTAGCTAAGTATGCATATAATTAGTTCCTTTTAAAAAACAAAGAGAAAGGGCTTTCGCCCTCTTCCCAGGAAAAAAAAAAAGACTAAGGAGATCTATTTCTGACGCCATTCATAGAATTACAATATGGTTTAGGTTGGAAGGGACCTTGAAGATCATCGAATTCCAACCCCCCTGCCATAGGCAGTGACACCTCCCACTAGACCAGGTTGCTCAAAGACCCATCCAACCTGGCCTTGAACACCTCCAGGGATGGAGCTTCCACAACTTCTCTGGGCAACCCCTTCCAGTGCCTCACCACCCTCACAGTAAACAATTTCTTCCTAATACCTAATCTAAATCTACCCTCTTTCAGTTTAAAGCCATTCCCCCTCATCCTATCATTACATGTCCCTGGAAAAAATCCCTCCCCAGCTCTCCTGTAGGCCCCCTTTAAGTACTAGAAGGCTGCTATAAGGTCTCCCCAGAGCCTTCTCTTCTCCAGGCTGAACAACCCCAAATCTCTCAGCCTGTGTTCACAGGAGAGGTGTTCCAGCCCTCATCTTTGTGGCCCTTCTCTGGACCTGACCCAACAGGTCCATGTCCTTCTCATGTTGGGGGCTCCAGAGCTGGATGCAGTACTCCAGGTGGGGTCTCACCAAAGCAGAGTAGAGGGGCAGAATCACCGCCCTTGACCTG
>VZSZ01008381.1:253894-276469 GCA_013398815.1 Ibidorhyncha struthersii
AAGTCTCTCTGTAGAGCTTCCCTGTCCTCCTGGGAATCAACACTCCTGCTTAACTTGGGGTCATCTGCAAGCTTGCTGATGATACACCCTATGTTCTTATCAAGATCATCCCTCAGGTCCTTCTCCTCAGGGCTGTTCTCAATTCATTCTCTACCCAGGCTGTATTTGTGTTTGGGATTGCCCCCAACCAGGTGTAGGACCTTGCACCTGGCCTTGTTGAACTGCACAGTATTGTCATGGACCCACCTCTCCAGCCTCTCCAGGTCCCTCTGGATGGCATCCCTCCCCTCCAGCGTGTCTACCTCGCCATGCAGCTTGGTATCATTGGCCAACTTGCTGAGGGTGCACTCAGTCTCGCTGTCTATATGTCACCAACAAAGATGTTGAACAGCACCAGTTCCAGTACTGACCCCTGAGGAACACCAGTTGTAACTGGTCTCCACTTGGTCATTGAGCTGTTGACCACAACTCTTTGAGTGTGACCATCCAGTCGGTTCCTTATTCGCCAGGTGGTCCATGGTTAAATTCATGCCTCTCCAATTTAGAGATCAGGATATCATGCAGGACAGTGTCAAACACTTTGCACGGGTCCAGGTAGATGATGTCAGTTGCTCTTCTCTTGTCAACTACCACTGTAACCCTCTTGTAGAAGGCCACCCAATTTGTCAGGCATGACTTGCCCTTGGTGAAGCCTTGTTGGCTGCTACCAATCACCTCCTTTTTTACCATGTGCCTTAGCAGTGTTTCCAGGATGATCTGCTCCACGATTTTTCTGGGCACAGAGGTGAGACTGACTGGCCTGTAGTTCCCTGGGTCTTCCTTTTTTCCCTTTTTGAAAACAGGGGTTATGTTTCCCCTTTTCCAGTCAGCAGGAACCTCACCAGACTGCCACAACTTCTCAAATATGATGGATAGTGGCTTAGAAACTTTGTTTGTGAATATTTGTGGACATTCGTTTGTGAACAGGACGTTTTGTCCTGTTTTCCTATGCTGTAGCACTGTTAGCATCAGTGGGTTTGGTCCTAATTTACCCCAGTTCAGTGGAGACCAGACCTGCTGAGGGCTGAGCCTGGAACACATTTAATGACACCTGCATTGAACGGTCCTGTTATCCCCTAAGGATATCCCAGACTGACTCACAAGGGCTTACTAGCCCAGCAAAGAGGACATTAACATTGATCAAGCTAATGGAAGAAAAGCTACAACCATGAGCCCACGATCCCCTCAGAAGATGCTGTTTTGAACCTGTCAATCCGAGAAGATATGGGCAGGACTCTCTGATGCAGATCCCCTGGATTTGAAGGCAGCAAGGCTATATCTTTATTTACATGCAATATAGGTCAGGATGAGATGCCCCAAAGGGGAAATGGTGCTTCATAGTTTGTATCCATCAATGCAGAGCCTCTTCCCTGCTTCCCTGAATCAAGTTGGCCTCATCCAGGGTGCCCACGGGGAACCAGTCCTGCTTTGTACCCTCCCCAGTGCATGTACCAAGCCTCTTCTGGATGTGCATCAGTCTCCAGAAGGCAGCCTGTACTACCAAAAATCTTCTGCTGAAATGACATAAGTAACAGCTATTGTTAAGATGAATGGCCAGTCTGGACAAGTCTTTAAGAATAAAAGCTGCTCTGAAATATATGGTAGGCACCCACAAGATGTTTTCTGGATTCTGTTTATCTTCATTGTGTGCAGAGGTGCTTATTACCATTTGCATACAACTTTAGCTTGTCAAAATGAAATTTGTCTGCTTCCCAATTTAAAATGGACAATGGGAATATGGCCATTTTTCCCAGTAGTACAATGCCAACTATTTGTTATGGAGAGTGTTGATCCTCTAATCATGCAATAATGTAAATGGCTGGGAAGAAAAAGTACAACTAGCTCATTAAGAGAACAGAAAATCTCTCCTGTCAGGCCAGACCTGATTTAGCAATTTCATCATTCATGTCCAGCCAGGCAACACGAAGTGCAAACTTTCTTTTCATTTGGTTGTAGCCTACATAAGGTATATGAAAACCTCAGATGCCAAATTAAAAAAACATGTATTAGGCTACTATGTAAGTAAGGCTTGGTTCCGGTTATTGCTAAGCCCTTTTTCAGGCTTAGATCTATCATCCCAACCTCAAAGAGCTATCTGGGTTGATGCAGATGCTGTCTCCTGTCAGGCTGTCCCTGTGGCTGCAGCACCTGCTCCATACATCTCCTTGCTCCTTGGGTTCTCTGCTCCTCATCCTCCCCACATCTGCCCACAGTGCTGGTAGTTCAAAGGGTTGCAACACTCCCAGCTCATGTCCCCATGAGGGATAAAGTAAATACAGGAAAAGCTTTCAGTAACCCCTCCATGCATGAAAGGATGAAATATTCAGCTGAGGTTGAGTTGTGTTGAGCAGTGGGACCTTAACAAAAATCTTATGCTCATTACTTTCCCTCCTTTTCTGCTAATAGAGATGTCTCCCTACTGAGTGTTTCAATTTCCCTGAACAGGAATTTCCTAACGGTGAATAATGGTCTGCCAGAAGATGTACAACCAATTTACCAATTTTAATAACACCAAAGTAAAAGTATCTTTCCAGCAGAAGAGCAAGGTTATTCCTGCCCTCAGCTTTCCCTGCAGAAGAGGAGGTTTTTGCACTGTTCTGTACCTTAGGGCTGTGCACACAATGCCAGGTATTTTGATGGAAATACCTCTCTGCTGCACTAATTCTGGTAGAGCTTGTGCAGTCAAGGCCTGTTCAACCCTTGATCTTCACACTAATCTAACTAATCATCACATCGATGTGTGATATGGAAACCTCTCACTGGGTACTTGTTTCAAAGGTAGAAAATCCAATCTTTTCTTTGCCTTCTGTCTGTGTGGGAAGAATAACACTGCCACTGACCGAGCAGTAGGGTCCACTGCTTTTAATCCACTGTGCAGAGGCAACAGAGGTGTGTAATGCAGGTATAGCTCAGGGCTCTTCTCCTCTCATTAATATTTGGCTGCTTAAGGATTAGCTGTGCTTGGTCAAATGAGAATTACCCAGTGTTAGTGAAGCACCTTCGTCTGACAAGCCACGATTCACTGAATGCAAATGGGGCTATGGTAAAACTGTCAATAAAATCCTTCTGCTAATATTAAATTGAAAGCTCTGAGCATCAGGAGGCCATGGTAAAAGACAAGAAAAATCTTTCCCACCATCCAGGGATAACAGATGAGGCAGCAGACAGAATCACAGAATCGTCAGGGTTGGAAGGGACCTCTGGAGATCATCTAGTCCAACCCCCCCGCCAGAGCAGGGTCACCTACAGCAGGTTGCACAGGACAGCGTCCAGGCGGGTTTTGAATATCTTCAGAGTGGGAGACTCCACAACCTCTCTGGGCAGCCTGTTCCAGTGCTCCACCACCCTCAAAGTAAAGAAGTTCCTCCTCATGTTAAGATGGAACTTCCTATGTTCAAGCTTGTGCCCATTACCCCTCGTCCTATCAATGGGCACCACTGAAAAAAGACTGCTCCCATCCCCCTGGCATCCTCCCTTCAAGTATTTGAAAGCATTAATAAGATCCCCCCTCAATCTTCTTTTCTCTAGACTAAAGAGACCCAAATCCCTCAGCCTCTCCTCATATGAAAGATGTTCCAATCCCCTAATCATCTTTGTAGCCCTTTGCTGGACCCTCTCCAGCAGATCCCTGTCCTTCTTGAACTGGGGAGCCCAGAACTGGACGCAGTATTCCAGATGCGGCCTCACCAGGGCAGAGTAGAGGGGGAGGATGACCTCCCTCGACCTGCTGGCCACACTCCTTTTGATGCACCCCAGGATGCCATTGGCCCTCTTGGCCGCCAGGGCACATTGCTGGCTCATGGTCATCCTGTTGTCCACCAGGACTCCCAGGTCCCTTTCCACAGAGCTGCTCTCCAGGAGGTCGGCCCCCAACCTGTACTGATGCATGGGGTTATTCCTCCCCAGATGCAGTACCCTACATTTACCCTTGTTGAACTTCATTAGGTTCCTCTCTGCCCAACTCTCCAGCCTATCCAGGTCACGCTGTAAAGCAGCACAGCCTTCTGGCGTGTCAGCCACTCCTCCCAGTTTAGTGTCATCAGCAGACTTGCTGATGGCATAACAACTGTGCGAGTGCAATACTTTAGGTAGGGAAGTGGCACACCTTGGTGGGAAGAAAACAGAGCAAATGAACCTGCTGCCAGAAGGTTCAGCAACATCTGCAGACCCTGGTATGTGGTGCTAAGGCATCCTTCCCCCTGTGAACCCCCAGCTTTCAGACCTTACCCTCCCATCTCCGTTCCTCACAATCTTCAAAGAGCAATTGGATTGTTCATATATTTGCATCAAATTTGAGAGAAGCATTATGTGAACATCA
The DNA here is from genome assembly GCA_013398815.1 of Ibidorhyncha struthersii. NCBI lineage: Eukaryota > Metazoa > Chordata > Aves > Charadriiformes > Charadriidae > Ibidorhyncha > Ibidorhyncha struthersii. Next base: position 258,252 of record VZSZ01008381.1, read on the forward strand.
GGAACTGAAAGAAAATTATGTCAGTGTCCTTGGAATAAATAAATGGCCCAGAGGATTGCTTTTTGGCTTTGCAGCTCACCTGCATACCTGTACACTGCAGGCAGGTCATTTCTTGAACCAAGTGCGAAAGCTAACAGTGACTGCATAGATGAACCCTCCAGGAACCCCTGAGAAGATTGCCAGCTCCAAGTCATGATCCAAACCCCCGGTCAGGAGGAAGTCCTTAAAAAAATTTCAAAATAAATAATGTTTGATTCTCTTTCTCTCTCTTCTGTGCCTTCACAGCAGATGTTACCAAGCAGTTCTCTGCAGTTCCATTCCGTGTCATGTAACTCCTCTCACAGTCACATCTTGGGGGTGGAGGGGTTAATTGTGTGACCACAATTTGACCGCATAATCATAAGACTGGGTGAACCGGGACTTTGGGAGAAACGCTGCAGGCCATTCTAGCTTCATAGTAACACAAAAAGGGTTGGGAACACTGTTGTGCTATCTCTGGGCAGCAGAGTGTTTGGGCAGGGACAGCTCTGCACGCCCACAGCAGGCAACGGTGTTAGCAATTTCTTTAAAAAGTAGAGAGTGATTTTTGGATTACAAAGGATCACGTTTGGCAACTTTTTCAACCATTCGTAAACATCAACTCTTATTTCATCCTAAGCTGAGTTTCAAAATGTCTTTAAGAAATGGATTCAGCTTGCCAACTGCAAAATGTCACCAGCCCCTAGCCTATCACCCACGCCAAGCACTGAACCCTGCGAGCCAGATGTCCCAGGGACACACACAGAGTAGAGCCACCTCTGGGGGCATCCGTTCCAACCTATGCACAAGGGTGTCCCTCCGAGGCCATGCGAGGGTCTGCCATCTTTGCTGGGAGCATCTCTGTGGAGATCTACCTTGTTCAGTAACATCAGCTCATCTTTCTTCTGTCCCTGCTTGTTGGGGAATTTTTATGGTATCCCCTGAGACAGGTCCAGGAGAGGTATTTCCACCCGCTGGACAAACCCACCCTCCTCAGGCTCTTTACAGGGAGCACTGATGCTGCCTTTAATCAGCATCTGTACCTAGAAATGCTGAAATGTTGTGGTCTTGTGGAGAACCAGGTCACCTCCTGGTAATCCCTCTCTGTCATGAGGAGTACAGGTGAATACAGAGCAGTGCTCTGCACCTCGCTGCTACCCACATCCGCAGAGGTATGAAAGGCAAAAGTTCAGAGGGGGGTTTCTAGAAGCCCTCTGCCTTCTTTGAGCAATTAGATCATCTCTGTGGCTCATAACATCTTAAAATATTAGTGTAAAAGTCCTTAAAGACCAACATCATTGCATTTGCTGTCAGATCACAGCTAAGCAGAAAACACAGCAGGCGAAGGACTCCCTGCTGAGCCATAAAGCCGTGTCTCGTATTTGCAGTGAGTTTACCAAATCAAATCACAAGGTAATTTAGAGAAACTGAAAGCTGTGTAAAGTCTCGCAGGCAATACTTGCTCTCGGATGCAGTGGAGCGTTTCGCATTCAGCTCTGAGTGAGGAAGGGGTGTATACGATGGCACTGCAGGCAAGGCTCCAAAGAGCAGTGCAAAGCAGGTAATAAAAGTGCACCAAAGCACCAGGAAAAATACATCTCAAAAATACACTCAGCTGAGTGCCTGAGCTGAGAAACAGACTCCATTTACAAGGTACAGCCAAGTTTGGGAATGCAATTGCAAGTAAAATAGTCAGCTAAAGAAACAAATAGGCTCCTGCTTGAGAGATTTGCAAATCATGTCCCCAATCTGCAGCAAGCCCAGCAAGCTAAATTGGATTTGGACTTGCTGAGAAATCTTTAGAGAAATTATGCTTTCTTTTATTTCCCTGTGGATATATATTTTCACTGCTCTACCTCCCACCGTCTACCAAGAGGACAGATAAGAATGATTGTCAATGAAGTGTGATGTTATGAGCAACACAGGAAAAGGAAGCTGCTGCCTCAACAGTTATGCTGATGTGCGCCTGTGAACTCCCGTCAGATGTGAGTGTAACAGCACTCTAAGGTGGTTCATTTTTGCATTAAAATTTATTGTGTACCAAGACTTACAACAGAAGTTTTCAAATCAGCCTCTGATTTTGGGCAAGTTCAGTTGCTTGCTTTTGATAAACCTGGATACATCTCACTGGGTTGTTTTTCTATGACAGGTTCTGGACAGTAAAAGACCCTGATTCGGGATGCATTTTGATCGCCATCTGCGCATGCCAAAAATCAGAAACACCCAAAAGGAAATAGATTAGGGAACATTTATTAAGTTATTTTGTTTTCTAATCACAGGCTTTGGAAGAAAAATAGTAAGAGAAACTACATGGTAATATTCCTTGACAGGAAATGCTATTACGAGCAACAAGGTGATATTATTTATTGACTGTAGCTAGAATGAATGAAGCTGCTTTTAAGCAGCTCTGCTGTCTTCTTGCTGATACAATAATAACCCTTAACAACAGTAGATGGCTGCTCAAATCTTCCTAAGGCTACCAGAAAGAAAGGCTATGTTTTGTCACCTTTCTGTGCAAGACCATACAGGGAAATGACAAGAAGACCTGTAACGCTGTGTTAGTAGCGGTTAGGAACTCTCTGTTTCAAGTTGAGTTTTCCAGGACCAGCTTAGTACAGTCAGCCAGAACTAAAATGGTTTGTGGGAGAGGTTGGACAGCTGAAAAACAACAGGGGCATCACCTGTTTCAGAGAAGGACCTGCTGCTTGAAATTTTAAAGGTACTTATTTAAGGTCCATTACAATCCACAGGAATTTACATTGATCATCTAAAGTTGCAGACCCTTTGTGCAGAGGTATCCCAACATTAACTTTCACCAAGTACTCCTTACTTTTTCCTGCAATTAAATGTGGACTGATTTAGAGAGGGATTTGTCTGCGTTTGCTGATAATTATATTGTATTTTTATTAATTGTATTTTTGTGATTAAATTAAAACAAGATAAAAATGCAAATTTCATAGTCAAGTTACCATGACAAGAAACTGAAGGTAGTGGTGCTTTCTACTTAGATCGGATGTCACACTGGTGAGCAAGATGAAACATCACATGGCAATGAACATGCAAAAAGAATTTGTTATTGAACTGACAGTCTCCTATTTCTTGTGCAGTTCCAAAATCACAAGGCCACATTTTAAGTAATTATGCCAAAGAGGGTTGTAGGTAGAATCCAGCCACAGCCTTTGCTCAGCAGGAGGAACAACTCCTCTTCCTCCTTGCCTCTCACGGCTGGGGCTCAGAGACATCGCCTGCACCACTCCGGATGATCCTCCAGCAGCTCCTTCTCAGAGGTGCTGGAGGCTGTGAAATCCCTGCAGACAATGTGGGAGCTTTTTGGTGTGAAGTTATGCCCAAGATGAAACTCCAGAGGCAGTTCCTTGCTCCTCTTCATTTCTTTCCTCTATATCCTTCTGTTTTTTCCCCTTTCAGTTTTCACTGCCTTTCCCTCTGTATTTTTTCCTTATAGGTCTTTTAATCTTTACATAACAATTTCCCTGGAAATACCATGACAGCTTTGGCATTTTAGTCAGCAGAAATCTGTGAGGCAATAACCTTGACTATTATAAACAAGAATGCATGAAGGAGACAGATAATTTCATTTGCATATTTCTCCATTTTGCCCAATACTCTAATAATAGGGTCCAACAGAAAACAAATATTTTGTGCTTTCCAACCTGTCGATGCATTGTACAAAATTTATTGAGTTACACTGCATCAACTTTTTGGAAGTGAGTGTAAAAATAGTACTTGCCTCATTCCCAATTAATTTCTGAGAGAAAAGTGTTATGATGGACTAACAATGTGTTATGAATCATGACATCTACTCATTTAATGTCTTTTGCACTGCAAATGTATGCCATGTAATTGCAGATATGCAAATATAAAAATATGGTAAAAGAAAGTTTCCTTCAAATATACCAAATGTGAGAGGAGATAAGAGCTCATTGCACGTTACAGAAATACTGCTGCAAAAAGAAACAATGAAGACAAAGGCTGTCTCTAATATTAACCGTGAACCTGAAGGTCTGCCAAACCCAGGCAGCCTGAGGCCACTTAAAATTTAATGGCAGTCCCCTAAGAAAATCTAAATGAGCCAGCTGTCCTCAGGCAACTTCCAACATGGGATGCCACCTACGACAGGAGTGCTGTTCACCTGCCATGGACGCTTCACAGCAGTCTGTGCACACCCAGCCTGACAACTGCAGGGGAAAATGATCATAAACACGAAGCATAACTCTGGGAAAGTTAACAGGTTTGGGAGAGGGATATTGCATGAGCATAGAAAAATACCCTCAAAGCTTACCTTACTGGAGTAGTGACGAAAGATCCATCCCCAAAGAAATTCTGGGAGTAGTTTTTATCAGATGTATCCCGTTCTATTTGCCCCCAGATTACTGGAATTTTTAAAAGGTGGTAAAATATTTGATGTGTACCAGCACAAGGCTGAGATAATGTTTTTGTGTTAATAGGTGATGCAAAATCCTCTACAACCCATGTCATGTAAGAAACTAACCTTCAGCGTAAGCCACAGGATTTACAGATGAAAAATATAGTTCCGGATCTAGTTCTTAAATTCCAACACACCGTTTGGGGTCAGCAGTGATTTGCCATCTGAATGAAACACCATTTGGTTTACAAGTGATAAAATGAGACTAGCCAGCCAGAACAAGACAGGTGGGTAATATTTCCATTGGGAAAACAGTGGATTAGAATGCTTTTTGGTAATAATTTCACACTAGCATCACCCAGAAACTTCTCTTTCTCTCCACTGAAGTGGCACTCCTATTCTTTGAGTTGAAATTATTCTGCAAGGCTCAGATCACTGCAATTAATGTTTTGGGAGGCATTTAAAATACCTTTGAAGAAACAACTTTAATTCATAAGCTCCAGGATACCCTGAGAAGCGATGAGATAAGAAAAGAAATAAAATAGTAAGATATTCTGAGAAAAGATGGAGGTATAGAGAGAAAACCTTAGTGGGTTTGGACTATGGGAGCAGACCAAGATTTCTTTATTTGTTTGACCCTGGATTCCAAACAGCAGCAAACTCTCAACTTTCACTGTCAGCTTTGAAAGCTCCAAGATACTGAAGCATCAGACACAAATCACACGGCAAACACTTAAAAGCACCAAAATTTCTTTGTCCTGGTGGGGATCCATTGATTTAAATGGAAATGTCTCCTTTCACAGTGGGTTTGAAGGAATCAGAATTGCTGCCTAAAGATGGCTTCAATAGTTTCAGTAAACAGTTGAAGGCCTCTTACTGAAAAAGCTCAAAGCACAAAGTGAATGAATCTGCCTTTAGCTCTTTCAGGTGTTCATAGCAGAAAACTGGGAGATGCTTCCACATTTCCTGGCTTTGGGGTACATGGGACAATTTAAAAACAGGGTAATGAACTAACTGTATGAAAATAGAAGTGAGTCACACACTTTTTAAGCATGTGACTTAATATAATACTGCTATAATACTCTAAAAGCTTTCTTGTCCTTCTTACAGGAACTGTTTGTGCTTCCTTGATCCACTGAACAACTCTATACAGGAGGAATTATTCTGGATATTTCTTCAACTTTTCCCTCACTCTTCACGTGCTTTGAATTGATTCATGCTCCATGGCCATTCCTGGAAATTAAAATATGAAGGGGAAAAATAGATGCCAGACTAAAAATAACAGCTGATGAACCATAGTTTAATATCCATAGTTTAATATCCTAGCTATTGTAGCCAAAACTGTGAGTCCCCATGGATCAGCCTGCATTTTTACTTATGTTCTAAGGGTCGGGTTCAGTCCACCAAACTCCAGCTGTCTCAGGTCAGTACGTGACTTCAGTAGCTCCTTTGATAATGGGGATAAATAGATACCAGTAAACATGAATGCAACCCACCTTAAAATTGTGCGTCAAAAGACATTACATGAAACACCTTCTGAAAGTGCTCTCATCCATCGACTGCAGAAAGAGACTTAGGGACAAGTTTAGCCCAGATACATGCATTTAAGTAAAGTATTGGATGAGATGAACCCCAGCCTCAATGGCAACTCGTTTGTGAATAAATACTATGACAGAGGTGCTAAACAGCTGTATTAACACGTTGGGTTTCTAAACTCTCCTTCAACCCATTCCACACACACGTGCCAAGATCATCATCCACATTCGTTTGGGTCATTTTACTGCATCCAGGAACCTTTTCCCTTGTCTCCCACAGCTCTACAACATTAACATCCTCTGCTTTAAGACACACTGCTGCCAGCTCCTCACTCATCTATTCCTGCAAGCAATCACCTCAGTCCCCTCCGCTACCCAGTGAAGGATGATTCAAGCCTGATGGCCTGTATTTTCCACTGCCTCCAGAAATATCTTAAACTTTGCAAAAGGAGCTGCATAAATTTTTCCCCTGGCCCCCTTCAACTCTCATTCCTTAGATCTCTTGGTTCCAGCTGCAAGCAACCAAGTGAAAAGCAACTCCATTGTGGTGTCTGTGACTGCATGCATATTTGTGTCTGTTGTATATCTCTGCGTATGGACAGATATGCACAGAGATATGCTTTTATATGCACATGAAAATAAAAACTTAGCAAGTTTATTATAAAGGTCCTACTCCTGCAGACATCCCCATATGAGAGGATCCTCATGACTATGTGTGTCCAGATGCAAAGATCTGGATCACAGCCAGCCTGTGCAGCCCATAGTCCCCCAGAGATATCACTGAATTTCGTTCTTTCAGAGGCAGGAATGCCTGGAGCTTTGAAAGAGCCTGACTTTCTGTATAGACCCCACTCAAGAGGGGTGAGGTGATCATTTCAGCCCATAAGCCATAGCAGGCATGATAAAATAGGTTTGAAATTCAGAAAATGGCCACTACTGCTGAGGCTTAAAAAAAACAAAACCAAAACCAACCAAACAAAAAAACCCAAGCAGACATGATTGTGTTGAGATCTTGGAGCTGAATGAAATACACACTCTACATCAAAATCAAACTCCAAAATTACTTTCAGGCTTTCGACCTTGAGAAGGAAGCTACCGAAAATGGGAGAAAGTAAGAGTGCTTGTCTGGGATTATCGCACTCAAGAGTAGAACCCAATGCATTTGAGAAGCAGCAGGTGAACTTTTCGTGCTCTTGGAATTTCCAGTACTTCAGCATCTGATTTTCCCGAAGAGACTTGGCCATGAAAGTGCTAGCAGGAAAACATGGATCCTTGTAAGTGTATCAGGCAGGCAGACAGGTAGCTCTTTACAAACCTTAAAGAATGAAACATTGCAAATATCACATGATTTTTAAGAACTGGAAGATTCTACCAGCAATTATAATCTGCACCATTGCATCTTTTAAGAGCTCAGCAGGCAGCCCTTCCTGAAGCACAAGTGTTACCAAAATGCTGCAGATAATGTAAACGCAAAATGTATTATAAAAGTGGAACAAAGATAAATAAGGGAAGGAAGAAAAAAATCTGTGTTCAAAAGTTACACGAAATGGTGTCTTTTACCGAAAAGATGCAAAGAAAAGTTTGAAAAAGCACTGAACTCCCTATGAGCAACCTTCAGAAACAGAACAGGAGCAAGCTGTAAAGACAGGGATGTTTCGTGGACTGGTAAGGAAGTATTGGCCTTTCATCCTTTACTGTTTTCAGAGTAGAAGCATTCCCAACTGAGCCCTTTTTAACATCCAGCCTTTTAAAGTTCAAGGGTCTTAGTTCAGCTCCATTACTCAAAATGGGCATGAGTAAATTTGCTCTCTGAATAAGAGGCCAGTGCCAATAAGACAGCAGGGAGCTAAAGCTCCTTCAGCAGTGGTCAACGCAAAACAGGATCACAAGTCACATTGGAAAGGAAGGAATAAACTGGCCTGCGTTTTCCCATTCTTATGTTGACAGGCATTCACTTTCCATAGCATTCACGTTCATTTTTATAAGTGAAAATAGTCAGCTTCTAGGAAATAAAGTATAAAAGAAAATAATTTGGGACTGAATTCTTTATTAAAATTTCTCAGATTCATAAAATAAATTGTTAAGAACTGCCCTTAAATATCAAAGCAAGCCTGACCACCTATACTGGAAACATCTACAAATAAAAGGTTTGTGCTATCCTGTATCAAGACTCTAAATTTAATGATACAACAACAAAGCAAATTTCCCCCACTGTTAAATTAAAACCTTACAAACCTATATGCATGGTACTGGCAACGGCACAGAAAGATGCTAGCATATAATGAAATGCTTAGTGCAAGCTTTTACAAACACTTCCATAAAACATTTTTAGAAATGTTTCTTTGAATACATAAAACCTGATTCAAGGAGACTCATACAAGGCTCTTACATGTTACTGCAGCATTATTAAATGTCATTATTGTTGTTCCTTTTGTTGTTGCTATTATTATTTTTATGACTGCAAGTTGTCAGTTGCTGTCTGCACCTGTACAAGGTGTGCACAAGAAAGTCATAATCTACAAACTTATTGGGACCTGCATGTCAAGACTCATCGCCCACAAAAAATCAGTGTCATAAGCAGTGTGGGTCCAAAGGAGTCAATATTTGGCAACGAAGCAGGATGGAAAGAAGTTTTGGAAGTCCCAGTCCCTAAGAGTGGAATTTGAATGAATGGAGAGAAGGACTGCCAAATAATGCGAATGATGACAGATGGCAATCTGCAAGTTGTGCTTTATTCAACTGAAATACAGGTGATTTAAAAAAAAATGTTACCTATTTCCAGAAAGCAGCAGGTATGGGAACTTTACGTCTTTTTTCCCATCAGAAATCAACCTGTGCCAATGATGACGGGTTATTTTCTAGTGTAATTTCTGTATTTACTGAATATAAAGTTGAATAGAAGTAATCAAAACCACGTATAAGGCACTTTTTCTTTCAATCTACCAAATGAGATACCCAAAAAAAAGGGTCCATTTAACTATAAGTCACTCCCTTTGTTCTTAACTTTGACCTCCAACCCTTTGCTTCCAGCACCCCACCTGGTCACTCCTGGAGTTTGTCCCCTCAAGGTCTTCCACTCTAAGTCACTGGCCTTTGCAAGCACAGTCCTTTTTCCAAAACTGAGCACAGACTAGCATAGAAAGTACTTTATGCTAATGCTCCATCTGTGAATTGGCTTGGCTATTCAGAAAATTTAAATACGTCCGCTATCCACAAGAGCCACATCTTCAGCTGGCTCCCATTTGGAGGAGAGGTAACAGTGCTCATCCACACATCATCCTGCAGGGTCACAGTAGGCCACAGTAAGGAATCAGTCTTCAAAGCACCTTTTGGATGACGTTTCTATGTGACCCTCTGTAACTCATTCTCCTCCCTAACACTTTTGCCATAACAACAGGGAATGTTTTGGAGCTCTCAGCTGATAGAGAGCTCACAGTGAGACATCAGATGCATCTTTTCACTCACTGCCTTGCTTTCCACTGTGCTCAAGCTGTTAATATTGCAATATCTAGTACGCAGCAAGCCATCATCAGACAACAAGGAGAATTAATTATCACAGTCTTTGGGGCTTTGAATAATGTAATATCTACAAACATTTTTGTCTGGAACAACCAGACCCTTGCAAGAAGTCTCAGACATATCATTAAATCCCAAGCAGACATTTTTAGGGCAATATCTCAGCAGCAGGTAGAAAGGTAACTTCTTTGGTAAGTTAATTAAAAGAAAAAGAAAGGAAGATCCACCCAGGAGTGGTCCCTATTCAATAAACAGCCCTGGAGTACACTGCAAAACCACCTCGGGTACAGGCTCAAAATGAAGGGACTTCACACTGATGGTCTGACACTTTTCCAACCGATAGTGTAGTGACACCTGCTGAGCAACACACACATTGCAAATACTTGTAAGATGAACGGCTGGTTCACATCTGCATTAAGCCTATTTTTCCTCCTGTCTCTGAACCCACCCAGCTTACGGTACTACAGTATTGCCGAAAGTGCATTACCAGGAGCATTTGTCATGGTTTAAGCCGAATCGGCTGCTGGGGATGTGGGGCACCCCAGATGGGACTGACAGATGGTGTGTCCCCCCCTCCCTTCAAAGAGAGAGGCAGAGGAGGGAAAAGGACACTTATAAGTTTAGAAGGAACTAAGCTCTTTTAATGAAATATTAACAATAAAATATAAAGAAAAAATAATGAATTATATATACAAAACTGTATCAAGCTCCCAGGATGACAATCACATCACCAGCTGACACTGGGGAAGTCCCAGAATGGACTCAGTGATGGACAGGAACTGGATTCTGGATCTGGATTCAGGATCAGGATCAAAGGCAGATGAACAGGCAGAGTCCTCCCCGGACGTTGGCCATTGAAGAAAGAGGACTGACCCTTTGATCCCTCAGATTTCATACTGAGCATGAGGCAGATGGGATAGAATACCCTGTTGGTCAGTTTTGGGTCACCTGGCCTGTCCGCTTCTCCCCGCAGGTGGGACCTCTCTATGCTTTTCTGCTTCCGACCCTCCAACGGGGCAAATAACCAAGTTGGCTGCCCTTGGCTGTTACAGCAATAAGTATAAGCAAGAACCTCTCTGCATACCATTCCTTGGCATCAGCTATAAAGATAGGTCTGATCGCTCTGAGAGCAAACAGTGTCTGTACAATATGCTCTTCATTTCAGTAGTTAGAAGAGGCACAGCTAAGAAGCAAAATTACTGAACAAAATTGGTCCTGTTTTACCACAACCCAGGAGACCACTGCAGACCCCCAGCCGTTCCCGTCAGCCTGTGCCTGCCAATACTGCTATTTGGCCACAACGAGCTCATTTGCTCTCTACATTTAACGTCAACCCTTTTTTTATGGGACTACAGGTCAGATCATGACTGTGTGAGGGGGGATATGTTGTTTTTCTGGACATAACACACAGTGATAATGGCATCTGCTTTTTGCAGTTTCACAGCACAAAAGACTTTTCTCACTGCAGTTTGAAAATTAAGGAACTGTCTTTCGCTGGTTCCCCAATTCATCTCTAATTGTTTGTAAATGATACCCTGGGGATATATCTCGAGACAGGAGTAGGGTTCAGAAACAAAGTTGGAGGGCTCTAACTACTCGTTGGAACCTGAAAGCGGAGCCACTCAGTCCCACTCTTTGATGCACTTGCACGAGTTTCCACCAACTGGATATGCACATCTTTAACCGTGTGTTTAGGCTACATTTCTACACTTCCCTTCATTTACAAAATGGAGGGTGAAGGACAGGGATTCACTTCAGTTACGACTAGGGAAGCTTAATTTATAAGAAGTCCTAATTTGTATAGGGCCATAAAGATCTGGATCCTTTTTTCTGGCTCTACTGCTGAGCTTTTCAGTAACTCCTCTGTTAGGTGCAGCATGCTGTTACCTCCTTCAGTTGTGTTTATTACCTTCCCAGTGATAAGTTCTTTCTTACTGCCAGCTTTGGGTCTGCACTTTGGGTCTGCTCAAGGAAAAAAACTGTGCACAGGGTTTTTCCAAAATCTACCCACTCCAACAAACAGCACCAGACCCACTGAAAAAAGACTTCTCAACAGGCAAGGGACCAGTTCAACATTGGCAGAATAATGAGCAACATCCCGTTAGGACATTTTATAAACATTTAGATCCCAGTATTTGTTAAAACTTTAAAGGCAATCAGCTCCTGGTGCTATATTAATTCTATTCTATTTGACCCAATAATGGATTAAAATCAGTCAACAAGAAGTGCATACGGGCAGAAGAAGACCCCCTTGTTGTACGTCTTTGGGCAGGATTTAGGGGGAAGTTGGTACGTGGACATTCAGGCTGAGGGACATCATGCTGATGCGGTTTTAAATTCTTCCCTGAACTGTGTTACTCCACCACAGGCTTGGTCATGGCTTGGGAGGCTCTTGGTTGGGAGCTGGTGCTGCTGGAAGCACGAGCACAGCAGTCACTCCTCAGGCTGGCTGGAAGTTCGAACCTGAGCTTCCTGGATTCCCTAAGGCACATCCCATGTGCTTTCACTGAGCACAGTGAACATTCCTGAGAGAATCGTAGAATCATAGAATGGTTTGAGTTGGAAGGAACCTTGAAGATCATTGAGTTCCAACCCCCCTGCCATACACAGGGACACCTCCCACTAGACCAGGTTGCTCAAAGACCCATCCAACCTGGCCTTGAACACCTCCAGGGATGGGGCTTCTACGGCTCCTCTGGGCAACCTGTTCCAGTGCCTTACCACTTGTGCACCTTCAGGTTCCTAATGGATCTGATGAAAGGAAGGAAAGAAGAAATTGTGCCTTCATCAAGACATCTCCTAACTTACTTGTCTTTGGCCTCCTTTTGAATGAGGGTATAGGGTTGTGGTTCTTGGGTCTCTTGCCTTAGCCCAGAGCTGTGTTCCAGCCACATGCAGAGAGGGGGGACACTGCAGGCACTCACCAGATGCCCAGTTTTATACACCAACGTGCCTCTTTTTGCACGTCCAGCTACAGACATAGCAGTGAGTCAAATACCACAACATGCAGGACACGCAAAATCTCTTCTCTGTCTGTCCCTTTGCTTGGGTCTTTTGCCACCACACACGCACCCCAGGGACGGTCAGCATTTCTCACCCCACTTGCGAGCAGCATCCAGGGGAGCTTGGAAACCCCAGTTCTGAGCACAGAAAGTTAGTTGGTCACTGCAAGTATCTTTTGGAGTATCACTTTGCACACAGTAGTGCCCAGAGAAGGCACTACCCTTGGATTTTCACCATATCATTTTATGAAGAAATTTGGCACCTTTCACAAGACGATCATATGTTGAGCACTCAAGCATCAACTCTGCAGTGGTGTATAAATTTACACGTAGACCGTGAAAAACATTTTTAATTCCTCTCCTTTCAATGTGTTGAGAATCACTCTGTTTCATTTAATATGCCAATAAAATCCCAACAATGCAATAGATGCTCTTCTTGCTTTTTTTTTGTTGGAAAGGTGCCAGGACAGGTTCCCTGTTTTACAGATTTGGCTCAATGCTAACACTTTCTTGCCTTCAATACCTCCTAAAGCCAAGAGTGGCTCTAATAGTTGCCATAAAAAATGAAAGCTGCTTACAGAAATGAAATACCACATCCATTTCAAGTCTAACTTGCATACAGTTACAGAAGATGCATATGGATGTTTAGATGGCAATTTGTAAGAACTGCACAATACTGCAGGAAAGCAAACTCCATGTTGTTCATTTGTCTTCCCTCTGCTTTATTTCACAATTCCTAGCATATATGCATGTCTTCCTTTTTTTTTCAAAGTTACTGGTTTGGAGTTTGGCATTTTTTAAGCAATTTTGTTCTCCTGCAACTTGACCAAAATTATTTACAAAGTTGCTAATGATCCCAAACAGAGGAGAAGCCCTTGGGTGTCTTTAAAATGTTGCCAAGCACCTTTCCGCCTCTTTGGAGGGCAGAACATCTTTGAAAATCAGGCTTCTCATCCTCTTTAATACGGGCAAAAGAACCCATGTTTTTTAGGCTTTTGCATTTCTAATTTGAGTCCTGTCCATTGCTGGTTTTTGACCCAGTCAGTAGCTGAGGCTCCAGTCCACCTAAGCCTTCCCCAGAGCACAACCGGTGGGTTTAATGCCAGCCTGCAGCCTCCCAGATCTGATGCTGCAGGAAAAAAGCCAAACAAAAACCAGGGTGCATCCCCAGAACCAGAAGAAAAACATCCCCCAAATAAAGGGTGTGCTGGTCTTTGAAGGGAGCTGTGCTGATCCTGAAGCAGGGCTGTGACTATCCTCCTGTTATTTGGCACAGATATAAACAGGATGAATGATAGTGGTGCTGAATCAACTTGTGCCTCAGAACTTGATCAGTGAAACCTTCTCCTCCTGGCTGCTCTATCTACTCTTCAAGAAGCCAAAATATCCTTCGTCTTAGCAAGAGTCAGCAAGCAACAAGTACCAGTTCCAGTTACGGCCACCTTCAGTAAGTTATTATTCATTAAAATTCATTCAGCTAGTTTAAGCAACTTGATGGTCTCTGCAAGAGACTCAGACAGAATTCCCTCCCTTCCTTGCCAAAGAAGGTGTTATCTGAACAGCTGTGCCTCCCCTCTCCCAGCTGGTTTCCCATAGTGTCTCTAGTGATGTTTAAACCATCTTAATTATTGTCTCTGGCAATTATACAAGGAAAATAATTATTACTGTATTTATCTTTACTGCTTAAATGCTGCTGGGGAGAGGCAAGATGCTTTTTCTTAATTCTTTGGCAATAATTAAAACTAGCACACGGTTTCCTATTAATTTGGATTTCTGTACTTCTTTTAAAGGCCTCATCTTGCCTTCCTCATTGTACAGCAGCTGGGGGGGAATGTACAGCAACGAAAATATGATGAAAATTCCGTTTTTTTCTGATTGAAAATAGAGTTGGAGAAGAAACAGATCCCATCCAGTATTCATTAAAACAAATTTTACTAATTAAGCTGTTATTATTAATGGCATCAAGCTGTCATTAACAGCAGATAACTATATGTGTTCAGCTGTGCCCGCTTGCACCCTTTGAGGTGGAATCTGGGGGATTCAGACAGGATGGGAGAAACCAGGCGTGCAGAAAGCTGGGAGGGCTGCCCGCTTGCCTGGCTGCCAGCCTGTTCCCAGAGCCCGTTTAACGCTGTTAAATTAGCGTTTTCCAGTGGAAGACATTTCCCGCTGAGTAATTCTGCCCAGCATGAGGGCTGGACATTATGTGAGCTTCAGTCCTTGCAGTCTTCATTCACTGTCTACTGCCCTTTCCCTCCTTTTATATGCTAACAGGCATGTCTGACCTTCCCACTATAAGCACGTTTTATGGGGGCATTAGGAAGCAATTCTCTCAGCAAAGATAATTACTGTGTGCGGCAGTGCAGAGCTGGAAATGCAAGAGCAACATCACAGCTCCGTCAGTAGACCTCTCATGAGAATTATATGCATAGTGTCAAAAATATATTCTAATTTATAAGAAATACAGCATTTTTTTACCTTCCTGAGGGCAGCGTACAAGCCACACACTTGGGGTTTTTATAATTTTTTTTAAAGTCCTGATTTGGGAAGGTCTCATGCTTCATTGAGACCACAGGGAAAAGTCCTATTGAAACCAAAAAGACTGGGCTCAGGCTTGCCACTAGCCCTGGGCAGGGAGGTGGGCTGAGCAGACAACCCCACTGCTTCTGTCCGGGCAGAGCGGACACGGGCAGCAGCTCCCGTACATCTCTGAAGGCACCAGCGCTCTTTGCTTGCAGAGAAGAGCAACGTGCTGTAGCTCAGAATATTAACCTGTTTATATTCCCCTAACTTTAAGAGGCATTGCCTTCCAGATTTGTCAGGGAAGTGGTGATTTTTCATGTATATTATGTCTCTTACTTTAAGATAGTTGGAAGAGGTTGTTTCCTTGTTACAGTGTGCAGACGTTTCACGTCTATTCGGGCATGTTCATGCAATTTGGGGCAATTTTCTGCACATCTCGTGATGCTCTTTGCATCGTGCTGAGAACCGGCAAAGACACTACCTAACCTGTCAGATCACAACATTGCACTTCGCGGCCAGAAATGTCAACGGTAGAGTCCAGACCTTGCCCAGGCCCTTGGAATGCAAGGGGCTGAGATATCGGGCACTTTGCAATATCTCCAGCCCCTGCTTCTCAGTCCATCGTTATCACCAGGACCACCACAAGAAAACAAATAACTCCGGACAGAAGCAGGGAAAACCCATCTTGTCCAAGGTGTCCTGCTGGTACTTTCCCAAGTCGGAGAGACTGGGCAGACTGGAGTTTGCAAAGATTTCTCCCTCTCTGACTCAAAACCTTATCACAAAATGCTGTGCTTTCTGTTTCTGCTTTTTTCCCTTTTGTTTTTAGTTCTTTATTTTGGAGGGAACTGGTGATTTTAGCAGCTGCCCTTCATCCAGAGTGGAAGGATGAAGCAATTCTGTTCTTCTGAGCAAGGGAAGCTCAGAAGAACAGGAGCTACCAGGCGGGAGCTACCCCAAGAGCACATTAGAGAACATTTTGTTGAGGACTCAGTGCATGTGCAAAAGGGGCTGTGTCATTTAAAGGGCTTTGAGCACGTGTGTGCACGTGCGTGAGCTATTGCAGCTAGACAGACTTTAGAAGTAGGCAGTAAAGGCAGAAAAAACAACCCAAGGTCAACCTGAGAAGAGTGAACCGTCAGAAAAAGCTGAAGGGATATACGGTGAGGGGCAGAGTGCTGACTGGAAGCAGAGGTTTGAAAAACGGAGGAAGGAGATGGATGGCCTCCAGGCATTCATAGTGACTACGTTCAGCAAGACACGTGCTTACACTTTTTGTAAATGAAAGGGCAGCACCAAGGACCATACCTGACCTCATCACCAAGCTCTTCCCCTGAGGCAGGGAGGCGGCCCCTTCACCTAAGGGTTGTCTGCAACCTCAGCCATCACCCCTGGAGCTGTTCTGGGGCTACAAGGGCAAGGGGGTGCCCACCTTCAGCAGTTCATGGCCCACCGCGACCTGATGCTGAGAACAGCCAAAGACAGGCGGTGACCACCCAGCTGTGAGACTGCCTCGCCCTGCTTCTCAGCCTCCTCCTCCACTCCTTCTTCTCCATTAGCAGGACTGCTTCATTGTTTTTGTTACCCTCTTAAACCGGATGCAATCTGAATTCAGGGCTGTTTAATGGAAACTGTGATTTTAGCCGCTTTAAATGCCGAGATATATCTTGCCTGTGGGTGTTTTTAAACTGATTTTATCCTGGTTTATATTTGTTTAACTTGCAGGACAAGCTGAAAATCAGACCAATTTTACTCTAATGAAGTAGAGTTGTCCTACTTTATCCAATTTAGGATTATTTTAAATGATCTGACTTAAATTAGTGTACTACCTGTGAGCAGATTACCCCTGTCAGGACAAGGAATCAGGAGTAACCGGCAGCGCGGAGCACCAGATTTCTCTGGCACAGGATGCAAATAATACAACCACAGTGTTATTTTTCACATTAAATATAACCCTAATTATTTTTTATAGGATTTTTTTAATTTGCTGCTTGTATGTCTGTATTTCAGCCCATGTGAAGAAAACAAAAACCTCGTATACAAGGTCAATCGGAAAACATAGTCCCCACTGCTAACTGGAGATCCTATTTTCACATTCTCTATTACAGCCAAATTATCATCGTTTAGGGTCCTGGCAATAATGAATGGAAACCTCTTGTTATGGGTCTGCGATTACCTTGCGCTGTTGCCTTACTCACATCAGGGCACATCCTACCAGTAAGAAAGCCTCCGGTTTATTCCCTGCAAAACCAAAATTAGATCGTACTGCACTTCCTCCTGCCAAATGAGCTTGCCTTTATCAAAGTATCACTGACAGCCATAACAAATCCTCCCACCACTTGATTAGTATCATCAAAGGGCGAACTGTGATGGGCAGAAGATGAACAAATTAAGTTCAGACAGTTGTTGCAAAAAAAAAAAGGGAAGAATCTCGTGGGAGTATGGCACAGTCAGGTACCTGTGCCAGCAGGGAGAGCGGGGAAGGTTTGGGATGCCCAGCTGGGGACTGAGGACTGGGGAGCAGCCGAGTGCCCCATGGTCAGCCCAGCAAAGCACCACATCAGGGGACGGGGGGCAGAAAGGGGATATCGCCCCATCCCACTGTCCCATTTCCAGCTGCTGGCAGGACCACGTTCCCCCCTGCCCGACAGCGAGGTGTGAGTCGGGGGAAGAGGCAGATGTTCCCAGACAGGTAATACCCCTCTCCCCGCAGATTTCTGGCACTCCTGCCTTTCTCCCTGGGGAGATTTGTTGTGTGGCGTTTTGTTTTTTTCCTTTAGCTGTGTCTCATGGTCACCTAAGTCAGTAACTAGAATGTATTTTTACATGAATTTAGAGCATTTGAAGCCTATTTTGACAAGAATTTAAATGTGTCAGGAGTGATTACTCCTTTTTTTGCTCTATTTCATCTAACAGAAATTCCATGAATGAAGCAACTTGA
Source organism: Ibidorhyncha struthersii (assembly GCA_013398815.1). Taxonomy (NCBI): domain Eukaryota; kingdom Metazoa; phylum Chordata; class Aves; order Charadriiformes; family Charadriidae; genus Ibidorhyncha; species Ibidorhyncha struthersii. Next base: position 276,171 of record VZSZ01008381.1, read on the forward strand.
GGACTTCCCCATCACTAGGACATTTGCCTGAGACAGATTTAAGTCCCCTCAGTCCAGCAGGGTGTGTATTTTGGCCACCGGCCGGGGAGGTTGGAAGGGACAGGAGGGGACAGTGGCTTGCAGCACGGCCACTGCTGGCTCCCGCAGCCAGCCGCTGCTCACCTCCCCCGCGCTGCAGCCGCCTGAAGATCCATACTCACAGACCAGAATGATTGCTGTTAAAAAATAACTTTCCCAGATGAGGGACCAAACCTGACAGGAGCAGAAGGGGGGGGGGGGGGGGGGGGAGACCCACCTTT